>OX596074.1:95205132-95780132 GCA_951394005.1 Protophormia terraenovae
TGAATACCCTATAAACAAAATAAATGCAATACGGTTCCGAAGTCATTGTGATTTAGGAAATTTGTAATATTTTTAATAAGATCGTTTATATATTGAGTTTTTGGCGTTTATATCGTTTTGGCAACATCTGTCATATCGGTTTTTATACCGACCATCAAAAAGATGGGGGTATATTGATTTTGTTATTCCGTGTGTCGAGAAAAAATCAGTTAAGACCCCATAAAGTATATATTTTCTGGGTCCTGGTTAGATTATGAGTCGATCTAGCTATGTCCGTCTGTCTGTCCGTCTGTTGAAAGCGGGATAGGGCTCGAACGGGTCATCCTAGGGAAATGAAATTATCTTATATAATATTTATCTTATACTAGCTAATACCCGGTGTGCTTCGCCACTGTTATAGTTTCCTAAATTTACGGCATTTGGTATTGGCAAGCAATATTAGGCGTGGGATGTGCCACACCCCCTATTGCTAGTTCGCCTATTTTTTTCCAGAATGTTCATATAGGTGTCAAAGTTGTTCGTGCAAAATTTGAGGACTCTAGTATTACCAATTTCCGAGATATACTACTTTTAATATTTATTTAGTAAGTGGGTGTGGCACCTCGCCCACATGGAATTTCAAAATAAAAGGTAGCCAATTTTTCCTTCCAGGCACATAGGAATACACTGTGAAAAATTCAAAAAAATCGGTTTAGCCGTTTAGGCGGCTATAGACTTCAAACAAACATACTTACAAACAAACACACATTAATCTTTATATATATAGATAGATAAGGTTTGTTTGCTATTGAAAGTGAGCAAAATCGGTTAATAAACAAAAAAGTTATGAGCAAAATACTAAAAACACAGGGTGTCCGTTGTAGCTTCATTTCATACTTTTTGGCTGATATCTCTTAAAGAAAAGCATGTACGATAACGAAATTTTGTACAGATAGTTCAATGGTCGATATAAACTTGGAAACCAAAAATGGGCATGGGCTGCCCACTGTACCGCTCACCTCCCATTTAAGAAAAAATTTGAAAAAGTTGATGGTGGGTATATATCGTAGATTCGGCCGAACCGAATATATCATTCTCGCTTGTTTTATTATACTATCCCTGATGCTGAATTACAATTTCAAATGATAAAACTTTTCAAATTCTAGGTGACCGGTTTGGTTAAAATTCAGTCAACATAATCTCATTATTAGGAATGTGAAAGCAGTCCAGAAGTTCGGTTTTCGAACATTCGAAAACTTCAAGTTTGAATGCATGTTTTATGAGATGAATCTAATAATTTTGGTCTGTTTAATTATTTCAAGGTTTTCAATGAGGGAGTAATAAAAGTGGTTATACTTTTAATCAGAGCTATGCAAACTGGCACATGTGGGAATGCAATAGATATTTATTAATTTCTAACAATTAAACTCTATCAAACGCCTTCGAAATATAGAATCATAACTTTACTTTCCCCATAAAAGTGCACTATGAAGGGAAGAATTGCCAAAATGCTCAATTGAGGGAAAATGTTAAGCGCTTTGTTTTAAAGTATATTGCAATAATTAGCTTTTACTACGTCAAAAAATACCTTTGGAATTGATAAATTTTGTGTTCGTAATCTAAACCTCTGTCTGGAAAATTTTAGCTCAATAATGTAACACATTCACGGCGATAAAAAATGTAGTTGTAGTGATCATAATCTAAAAGTAACAAATTATGATTGGAACACACTATCACAGCCAGAAATAGAAATGATTGTAAGTAATAATTATTTTGATTATATTTTGTCATATTGTAACCGATTATATGGTTTGTTTTTTTATTTTATAATTCTAGTTTATCATATAATTGAACAATCTTACTACAGATTATGATATTATTATATTATTATCATATCTTATAATATTATTATAACACCTTGTCACATTATGATTCCATTTTATAATATTATTATCTCATTCTACATATCATTATTTCATTTTATCATATTATTATTCCACTTTATCATATACGAACAATATACCCGCTACTTCGTTAGCGTACATTCTTTTTAAGAAAAACCATTCTATATTTTTGAACAATATTTCTAATAGCATAAACAGAGTGCCCTTCGCTACCTCATTGTATTGAAATAATATAAAAACATCAAAACAAAATTCTAAGCAGCCAGACTAACAAACACAGATTCACTTTTATATAGATAAGGAGTGAGATCGAAAAATTCTTAA
This sequence comes from Protophormia terraenovae, assembly GCA_951394005.1. NCBI lineage: Eukaryota > Metazoa > Arthropoda > Insecta > Diptera > Calliphoridae > Protophormia > Protophormia terraenovae. Next base: position 95,207,340 of record OX596074.1, read on the forward strand.
CATACATAATATTCAATAACTTGGAAACGGTTGATCTTAGAGTTTTCATTATTTTTTTAATCATTTGATAATTTAGCACAGATCACAGAAATATATAATTTTTATGGTTCTAACCACTAATTATAAAATTTTGGACCATTTTTGAAAACCCTTTCTTTGGAGATTTGATAGTTGCTTCAGTCACTTTTTTGGAACAGTGTGCACATCTTCTGTTAAAATCTTTGGTATTTTGGAACACCTTTTTTGTGCTCTTGAATTCACTTTTCACAAGAGCTCATTATGTCTCCACTGGTCTAAGCTATGGACAATTTTGAAAATTGACCTCTCTTGGTACTAAAACTATGTTTTAGTACCAGAGCTTTCTTACCGTAGTGACATGATACCAAATGGATCCAAAAATATGTGGACACGTTGTGCTTTCTTAAGAAAAGAAGAAGTCTTTTTTGCAAATATTCCTTTATGCATATTTTGGTATTTATAGATCCGATTGTTTCAAATGACTTTCCTGTTTTGCCACAACTGCAAAAAGCTTGTCATACCATGAATTTTTTAAGAAATTTTTGCTGCTTTTGGGTCTTAAACTTATCTTCATCATTTTTGAGACACAAGCTGCGAAGATTCTGCCAGCACCTACGTTTCTTCGTCAATTATATAGCTTGAGTATTTTTGTATGAAATTTGGTTTTAAATTCCGAGTCCTATTTATGGCTTGTAATTTTTTTTTTTTGCAGAATTCCAGTTTGGAATTTTTTGAACTTTATATGTTATTAACTTTCCCATTAGCATTAAATTTTCGCAATAGCCGAAGCACTGAGAAAACTGAGCTGATTTTCTATCAGATGTGTTTGGAGTTCCTTTCAATATGCCTTCAATTTTCTGGAATTCCCAATATCATGTGGTCCTTTTTTCTTACCGAACTAGGTTTCACATCAATAGTTAAGAATTTTTCGATATCACTTCTTATCTATAATTTCATTTTTTAGAAATTTCAAAAAAATACCATACCAGAACGAAAAAGTACCATTAAGTTACCCTCTTGAATTCTTACCCACATACGACCATATATCTTTAATTTGATGTTTCTAAGTTCATTATTAGAGAAAATTCAAGAAGTACCATTAGAAGGAGAAAAAAGTACAACAAAACGTCTTTTATAAATTCATAACTGTAGATTCAATATTATGTAACATTCAAAAAGTACCATTAGAAGAATGAAAAAGTACCACAAGTCCCCTGTTATGGATACTCATTTACATGGGATCATGTATCTTTAATTTCATATTTCCAGTTTAATATTACAGAAAATTTAAAAAAGTACCAGCGGAAGAACAAAAAAGTGCCACAAAGTCCACTCTTGTAAATTCTCACTTACTTAGGTCAACATGGATTTAAGTTCATATTTCTAGATTTAATATAATAAAAAACACATTATTTATTTTGAATAAAATTTAATTTCCAAACTTATATTCGCCAATTTTCGATAAGGTACTAATTTTGTGCAAATTTTATTTCTATGCTTACTGGATTAAAAGATAGATAGGTACCAAAATACAGTTTTTACCCGTTTTCTCCCTAAAAGAGCTGAATTTCAAAAAAAAAAAAAACCAAACACCTATCCAATTATTTTTTAAATGAATAACGATAACTATTCTCTTTTAGTTTAGGAGATATAAGGTTGCCGATTTTACCCTTTTTTTCGCCTTATACGTTAGGAGACCAATCTGCAATCCATATTTCATATGAATATGGTTTATGAATATTGTTTAAAAACAAAATATGGTTTAAGAGCAAATAAAAACACTGCAAACATTTAATGGTTGTAGAAGTAATTATATTTTTGATATTATTAAAATATGGTTTCTGGAAAACCATACTAAAATGTAAACAAAAACATTGTTGTCATGAACACAGATTTATTAAAATTCAAGAAAAACAATAATATTTTTGTTACAACATCCATGTTATCACTCTGCGTGTTAAAATTGTTTAAAATCAAATCATTATTTCACACAGCCCCCATACAAAATATTTTCTCGAAAATAGGTCAAATACCCATAAATGTCTTAAATTTAACTCATATGAGTTTTGTTTAAGGAAAAATCATAATTTTTTATGATACATAATTGACCATAGCTCCTATAAACCTCTAGGAATTACGTTTAAGGTCATAATTCCTTTATAAAATAAGAGTTATTTAAATGAATAAATACTGAGATACAAGCCGATCGACTCCAAGCCGTTTTCGCGCACGTTTTCGCCGCACGTTGGGGTAAAAGGGGTCGAAAATGGCGCTTAATTCAGGGAAAGGTGATATCAATATTTTAATGATGAGGATCTATTTTTATATTTATTATTAGGTAAAAAAAATGTATTTTTTGAATTTTAGGATTTTTTTGGCAGAATGGTAATGTCCGTCCGTCTATACCTTAGGACTAAATGGGTCTAAAATCGCCGCATTTTTCTGAGAAAGGTGATATGAATATTTAAATGACCATGATTTAATATTTTATCAATTAGTTAGTAAAAAAAGATATTTTTAGAACTCTCGAATTTGTTTTGGCAGAATAGTAATGTCCGTCCGTCTGTCTACACATTGGAAAAAATGGGTCTAAAATGGCCGCATAATTCAAGAAAAAGCAATATCAATATTTTAATAATCACAACATGTTTTTTATTTTATTAGTTAGTTAAAAAATATAAACTTTAAAAATACTCCGATTTTTTTGGCAGAATGGTAATGTCCGTCCGTCTGTCTATACATAAGGATTAATTGGCTAGAAGAAAGCCGCATAATTCAAGGAAGGGCGATATGAATATTTTAATAACTACAACTTGTTTTGTTCTTTACTAGTTAGTAAAAAAATGTACCGTTATATCTCTACGATCTTTTTTGGCTAAATGGCAACATCCGTCCATCTGTCTGTACATTGTGAAAAAATGGATATAAAATGGCCGCTTACTTCAAGGAAAAGTGAAATCGATATTTTTATAATCACAACTTGTTTGATTTTTACTAGTTAGTAAAAAAATGCATTACAAGAATCTTACACATTTTTTCTGCCTGATATGTAATGTCCGTCCATCTGTCTATACATTGGTGTTAAACATGTCAAAAACTAAGCATAATTCAGAAAAAGTGATATCAGTACTTTAGTGATCACTTTTGACTTTATTATTTATTAGTAAGTAAAAAAATTCATTTTTAGAATTCTAAGGCTTTCTTTGCAGAATGGTAATGTTTTCATACAAATAAAAATCGTCATCAGTGAGAATAATCAACTGCGGATTCTGGTAGGTCTATATGTTTTATTTTATACTTTTTCCCCATACTTGATTGGATCGGAACTTATCAAAAGTCTATTAAATATATCTTCGTTTGATTTTTGTCTATTACATTTTCGTGAAAAATGTTTCCGGTAATTTTTGAAATCTTTTTTTCTTGCTTCTTGGGTGTCTCAGAAAGTTGGCCATTTTGTAGAAGAACATGTTTTATAATTTCTGGGCCCTGAATAAAAAACTTGTGGAGGATAGGAGACATACAATACCATGGATATTTATCAACGTAGTATCTGGCTGTATTGTTCGCATAGTTCCTGAATTTTTGAATATTAAATACTAAGTACCAATATAAGACACATCACTTTGTAGAATATAAAAACATTACATGAAATCATGTTCATTTTAACTGAGTTCTACTGTATTAAGCTGTAAAATTATTTTGTTTATTTAAAATAATTTTACAAAACAATAACAAAAAACAATAGTGAAATAACGAAAAATAAATCAAAGTAAAAATAAAAAAAAATCTGCACTTAACCTGTTTTTGGTTTGGAGCAACTTGAGTTTTTTCACAAAAATGTAAATTTCTAAAATCGGGCAAAATATGCGCACGATTTTATTTCAGAATATTTAAGTAGACAATATGTAATATTTTTCAGAACAAAAGTCTTGTTATATTTTTAGTTACATTCCATGAAATTGGAAAATTAGTGCATTTTTGGACTATTTTCAAAAAAATAACAAAACATACCAGGACAAAAAATAATTTACAAATTCTTGCATAAAAGTAAACTCAAATACCTGTAGTTGATGGTTCCATTTTAAAATTTTTCTTTCAAGCACTTTTTATTAAAGAAAAATTCACCGAAAGTTCATGAAAATTAAATTTTTTGCTCTTTTCTTAAAATATAAAAAAGTGTTGAACTTTGACAGCTTAGTACTCAAAAACCACGCAACCTACGTTAATAACTTTTATCGTTATTGATACATAATTTTGTCTATTTTTATTCGGTACCCAATTTTATTTAAAAAAGTTAATTTTCAAAATTCAATTAAACGCCACTTTCGACCCCTTTTAACCCAACGTGCGCCGCCGGGTAATTTTATACTTCATGCGACGCCGCCGTTTTCATCGGCTCTCATCGACTCAAAGCCGAACTCTTAAAATCTTTATTAAAATTCAACAAGGAACTTATTTTTCTATCTTATTCGAAGAAGTGAATGTAGTGTCTCCATCTATTATTATAATTTTTCTTAAATGTGATAAATTTATTAAAATTAAAGAAAATGGAAGGTATAAAAATGAATCAATAATTATTAAATGATGAAATCCTCACTTCTATTTCAATTACTTAAAGTTTTTGTAAATGGGGAGCACCCGGGCGGCACAATGTAATATTTACTAAATACCAGCCGACAATTTAGCCGCCGAATTTGCCGAAAATTTTGCTTCGGCTTGTTTCTCTGAATAAATAACTTTTATTTGCCCTAAAGCTAATTTATAATTATATTTAGGGCATTAAAGTGCCTTAATAAAGCAAAACTTGCTCCACTGAACTTTTCTACTTGTTATTAGTGCAAAATAACGTTTGTAATTTCCACAATTTTCGTCGGAGAGCAAAAAAGTTTATATTTACCATGTCCGTCCGTCCATGTGTCGGTTGAAATGGTGTTTGTGAAGCCCACCGATAACTGGCATATATAATATATATATCAAACGATCGGAAATCTTTTCGAGAATTTTGGTATTGAAATTAAGCAAGTACTTGATCCTATATGCTTTATCAGCAAAGTAATAACTGATAACATAAAACTTACTAGGGCTATTAAAAATCGACCATTACCTAAAAGATATTAATATTTTCGTAAATTAATTTTGGTAGAAACTGTTTCCATGTATGAATATAAGTATGTATGTCATTGCAGGTTGCTTATGTTTGTTATTGGTTGTCAAGAGAACATTTTTTTTTTAATATGAACCAATTATGATGGTTCATATTTATTGTCACTTTTCATTTGGTTTAATCTATCAAAACTAAATGACAATGAAAAAAATAAAAATAAAATAAAAAATAAAACAAATGAACAAACCAATTTGCGGTTTCATTTTCACGTTGAATCTAAATGCACTTCCAAATGAGAACTCTATTATGACAATTACGTTTATTTAAAATAACAATAATAATGATTATAATTGCAAACAAAAAGACTTTTATAACATTTATTACCAATAAATGTTAAATCTTGTAGCCATAATATACATAAAGCAAAAACAACTTTGCATAAAAACCAATAATATTTTCTTTATTTTATTTAATTATTTATTTATTACAGATCACTGAAAAATAGCTCATAAATACAAAAAAAAAACTCATTGAGGTGGCTGGGTGCTTGCTGCAAGGCTGTTGATTACCTTGAGGTTGTTTATATTTCTGTCATTTCATCTTTTTGTTTTTCATTCAAATATACTTTAACAACTCGGACTCATAAAGTTGTTGTAAGTGTGTATGTAAAAGAATTTTAAATTAGCGTAAAAAATAAATAAAATTAACTATTCAAACTGCTACTACTTCTACTACTTGCTTTTTCCACAATTTATTTTTCTTCAAGATAAACAAAATACATACAAATATATTTAACAGTCACCAATAACAATATTAAAGCAATTGGTTGGTTGTCGCATCAGAAAAAAAATACAACAAAATTCAATTCAATAATAATGATGATGATGAGAGTGAAGACAATGATGATGCTGTGCCGCCTTTACTTAATCTTAAACTCATCGGTAGTATAAAGTTCTCTAGTAAACTATTGACAATAAGGCAGCTTTCAACTTAAAACATCGGTAAATTTATAACTTCCTGCTTTGTTTCTCTATGTATTTCTAACAATTTTCTTTTTATTTAAATAAAAAAAAATACTTACAAACGTTGTTGAAGTACGTTAGAGGAGTACAACTAGGAAAGAAAATATAAATAAATGGTCAGATAGACAGACAGACGGATGGACAGACAGACGTACCACTGAATAGACACGATGAGCATCTAGAAAAATAAGTCTGTAATAAATTTTGATGATGTTGTTGCTTTTTTTCTCTTATGCATAAAATAGAAGAAACGCTAAAAAGAAAACTAACCAGAAGTAGGAAATATAAATGCAGTTTTTTTTTTTTTTTTTTTTCTTTTATTGATTTTCTTGATTCTTGAATGTTTTGAAACGTATCATTGTAATGCAGGTCCGTATTCATTCAAAACTCTTGAATATTTAAAATATTTTCTTTGAATAAAAAGCTGTTCAGAAAGGCTCTAAAAATCTTAAGCCTTAAAAGTATTATTAAGATTAACTTAGATAAATTTTAGAAATAAGATTTAAAAAAATAATTAAGAGGTCAAAGGTGATTTTTTTTGTAATTTATTACTTGATGAAAATAAAATCGAATTAAAATTTCGCAGTTTCAATTAAAAAAATTAATATTTTTCTCAATGAACAAATTTGTTATATAACTCAAAAACAAAAGCTGTTAAGTGAAATGTTCACTAATGACATTGAATGGTATCGTTTTCATCACATTTGTGGTCGATTTTTCTCTGAGTGTAATATTAAATTTATTTGTCATTTTATGATAATTAAAGTTAAAAAAGTATTTGAATTTTAACTAATATCTTTTAAATATTAATTTACATGCAATTTTTAATTGAAAAATCGATTTTTTCGTGGACAATCGGTTCTTTCTCAGTAAAAACTTTGGTTACCAGGTAATGAGTTAAGAAGTTAATATAATGACTTTATACTACAATACAATGCAATACATACACGTTAGCTGAATAACCCATTATTTTAACACGGCGCACGTTGGAGTAAAATGTGTCAAAAGTGGCGCTTAATTGAATTTTAAAATTTAAAGTTTTGTAATAAAGTTGGGTAGCGAATAAAAATAAACAAAATTATCTATCAATATCAATTAAAATCTTTAAGCTAGGCTGTGTTGTTTTCTTATAAGAGGCTCTCAAAGTTAAGAATTTTTTAAAAATTTTGAAAAATAGTAAAAAATTAAATTTTCATCAACTTTCAAGATATTTATTTTAAATAAAAAGTCTTTTAAGGTAAAAATTTAAAACGAAACCATTAATTTCAGATATTTAAGTGTACTTTTCTTCAAGCATTTGTAAATTATATTTTGTCGCTAACATTTTTGTTATTTTTTTTTTTTTTTTTTTTTTTGAAAATTGTCCTAAATACACTAATTTTTAAATTTTATGGAATGCAACTTAAAATGTTACAAGATGTTTGTTCTGAAAATTTTCTGAAAAATAGTCTATATTGTCCACTTAAATATTATGAAAAAAATCGTGCGCATATATAGCCCGATTTGAGAAAATATTTTTTTTTTTTTTTTCGAAAAAACTCCTGTAGATTTCATACAAAAAAAAAAAAAAAACTTAAGTGTAGACATTTTTTTTGCTTTATCAAACATTAAACAGTGGGGAAGAATCGAAATAAATATGTAACTTCTAATTGGTTGGATTTGCATGAAATTTCAAAGGACAGTATCATTTTAAGTTTAGAAGCAGGATCCAATATACGCATCAGGAGCGGAACTATGGGGGTTCAAAATAGGGTACTAGTGTCATTGAAAAGATTTAACCACTAGCGAATTTTTGTTTCGCTTATATCATCTTAAAGTCCTCGATAAATGCCTTAGAAAAAATGCTTGCAAGTACTACTTATATTATATATTTTTCGAGTTATACACAAAACTTCATTAAAATATTGCCATACGTAAGGCATTTATAATTACTAAACCCCTATTCCGTAAGGACATTTGTATGGGGGCTAGGTGAAATAATGGACCCATCATAACCAATTTCAATAGGCTTCGTTCTTGTGTCAAAATAATTATTATTATGCTAAATTTCATCAAGATATCTTTAAAATTACGACCTGTACTCTGTTCACAAGGTTTACATGGACAGACAGACGGACATCGTTAAATCAACTCAGAAAGAGATTCTGAGTCGAACGGTGTACTTTAAGGTGGGAGTCCGATAATTTTTTTCTGTGCGTTACAAACGCATAATTCCAAAACCACTTATGGTGGTGTAGGATATAAAAAGAAAATTTTTACCAAAAATAAAAATGAAGAAATTCAAATATTTACGAAAAGTACACCTTATAGAATTTCCATTATGATACCTTCTGGTATGAAAAATAATACATTAAACGATTACATTTTTGGATAAAATCAGCCATACTCAGAATGAAAATAGTTTTAACTTTGGCCTTGGTAGGATTCTGGTCTGTTTTATGCAAAATTTTAGATTTTTTTGTTACTAAAATTTCTTTTTAAAAGTGAAAGCATCAAAAATGTTTCAGTTTATCAGCTTTATCTCAAACGAGTAAATAAAGCTACGTATCATAAAAATGTATGTACAAATCTTGATTTTATTCACAGTTAAGTAAAAATACCCATGTATACATACAATTGAGTAGAAATACAGTAGTAGGCAAAAAAAAAAATATTTTTTCTTGAAACAAAAATAGGTGGACTAGATTAATTTTGACGAGTTAAACAAGAATCTGCATTAACTTTTTTCCACCACGTACTGATTTTTTTTTTTTTTAAGGGCATGACTAATGTCATCACCTTGTTCAGCGGCTAGACTTTAAAGCTCGAGAACGGTTTGTACAATTCGGACTATAACTCAAGAACCTTTTACATGATTTTGATAAATGATACACCAAAAAATGCACACAAAAATTGTCTTCTAGGTTTGTCAACATAATTTTTTATTAATTAAAGAATTTCAGTTATGGATCAATATTTTCACGAGTTTTTAATTTTTTTTTTTTTTTTGCTTCTAATTACCGAATAACTACGCAATTATGTAAATTCAGCTCAAAGATAACTTAAATCGCCATCTACAGGAGTTTAATTTATCTGAATTGGACAAACCGTTCTAGAGTAATACAAGTGTGACACTTAGTTTTACCAGCTTTTAGATAAAGATGATAAACTAATACATTTTTGATGACTTCACTTTTATTATTAATATTAGTCTGACTTGAAGACAATTCTCCTTTGCATCTTTCGATGTGTAATTTATCAAAATCGTACAAACGATTCTTGATTTATAGTCTAAATCGGACCAACTATTCTCGAGTTTTTATAGTATGACCTCTGCATAAGCAGATTTTTTTTAACTCGTCAAATTCCATCTAAACCACCCATTTTTCTTTAAAGAAGAATGATTTTTTTTTAATTTTTAATTAATTCTTAATTTCTTAAAAATGGAAAAGATTCTCTTAAGTCTCATAATGAAACACTTATGAGTAAAAGCGTTTAAAATTAAAACTTTCAATTTCGCTCACATACATCAATCATACTATATACATGTACTATGCAACATGTTTATATGTACTTGTGTACCGAGTTAAAAAAAAAAATAAACTATTTTTCATATCATCACTTTTAAAATGAAAAACATTATTTGTAGGTGGTTGGCCTAGAGGCAAACATCTTCATTTACAGCTTTCAACAGGGTCTTTTAGTTTTTTTCATGATTAATTCTAGCATCAAACAGCTTCACAGTGTTGTTGTTAAATGCTGAGGATGTTGTTTTGTTTTTTACATTTAATTTATACTTAAGGATTGCGCACGAAAAAATTCGTGCATGCAAATCTACTTATAGAAATTAAACCAATAGGTGATTTTTTATAAAATTATATTTTTATTAATAACTGTTATGTTCAAGTTCTAAATGTAAAAAAATAAATTATTTTCTGTTGGTTTTTCAGAAAATATCTGATATTTTCCAAAATTCTTCCAATTAAAGGTTTTATTATTTTTCGTTCACTTTTTTGCTCAAATAAGTCCACTTATTTTTAAACTCTGCCTCATTTTAAGCTAAGCTTTTAATGTTCTTTAAATTATTTCAATTGCTCGGAGTTCCGGACAATTTGATGGATTAGCATCTTTCGGTGCAAACACTAACAATTTCTTTATTATCACTCCATTCTTTTGTTGGTGAAATGAGAAGAAGTGAGAACAGGCCAGGAAAAAAACAGATACACTGTATTTTCTTAGAGAAGAGAGAAACCTTTTCCAAAGTCACTCATTCACGTATATTTCTATGTTAATGGAACCATTTTTTATGAATGAAGTGCTTTTTTCCGCATATGCATATGGCTTTCCAGAACGTTTTCGTTTTGATTTGTTTGATTTGTTTGATACACGATATTTTTCTGCCATATTCCCTCTAGCATCTGCAACATAGAATTCCTGGCCAGGAAGTTGAAAAAAGTTAAACTTTACGAACGTTTCATCGTCTATTTTACCCTGATCATAATTGCGGAAAAATTCGTCTGAAGAACTTTCACGTTATTATTTCACCTCCAAATTCTTGCTTTGAGTTTCTATTAGGATTTGTTTGTACTTCATATGTCCTCAGGCTAGATCTCATATCAACTTTTCTAATAAAAATTCAAAGCAATAAACTTTTTGTGACACTTTTCTTCCAGAGTTGAGGGGAATTTCTCTGAAAATCCTTTCTATTTTGTCCTACAGTGTGAAGATACTATTTTTTTCCACTACCTGATATCCATTCAGTGACTATGACATCTTTGTATAATATTATGATCCAAAAAACTATATTTTTTGACACAACTGCCTTCCTAGCAATTGTTTTATATGACTGATGTAAGATTTCATTAAAAATTTTAATTATGTGTTTTTGTGTTTTTTGTTCAATTTCCATTTTAAGGAAAACTAGTTTCGCTATTACCATGAAACTTAACACATTGCTAGTGAGCATACCGACAAATATAAACCAGTTAACAGAATTATTTAATTTTCACCACATTAAAAGTTATAAGACCATGAGCATGCACGGATTTTTTCGTGCGCAGCCCTTATGTAGTGTTTGTGTATAACGATATGTAAATGTAGTTGTTGTAATGGTACACATTTTCTTTAATGTATTATGTTGCAACTTAGCCCAACAGTTATGGCAATTGGTCCCGAACGAGTTCCATTCATTACTTTGATTACTAAGTGTCAAAATCTTACTTATATTGAGTAATATAAGTTTTGTTATAATGAAATTATCCAATTAACTACTTTATCGATTACCTGGGGATAATAAAGTAGCAACTGATTACCAGTGCAATCAATCTTAAATATAAAATATACAAAAATAGTTCATTTAAATTTCTAAAATATGCTCTCAAGTAAGTATTTTTATAAAAATATGCTGCTAAGTCCAAAATATGCTATTAGGATCAAAATATGCAAAAATAATGTTTTAAAAATTCGATTCGCAAATTCTTAAATTTGTCTGAAACGGATAAATAACTAACAGTTTGGTTAATTTTAAACCCAGGATAAAATATGATTTTACATGTTTTTTTATTGCCCTGCGGATTATTAAAAAAAATGTTAAGTTGTGCTCATAATTATAAAGCTAAGAATGAGTCGGATAAGTAGTCTTTAGTGAATAGTTCAACTGCCTTAAGAAGTTACAGATTTCCTTTATGAAAACTGTTGGGTAAAAAACAACAAAGCAGTTTATTTAATGGCAATTCACTTGCTTTTAGACTCATTGGTGTAAAAAAGGGCCACCTGGTAGTCATGAAAATGCCTTTTGTCACTTTATTGAACCTTTGGTAGTCGTGAAGGTAATTGTGTGTGCAAAAAAGTGACACCATGTAGTTGTTGAGGTGGCAATAGACTTCCTCCTAGGACAAGCCTCTGTTAAAGTGACTACTCACGTAGCTAATAAAGTGACAAGTGGTACCCTAATGTAGACGGTTAGATAACTTGTACGCAACAGCCACCATAGGCTGCTGGGAAGCGTCTACTTGTAGGTATATTAAAAAGTGGGTGTAAAAATAAGAAACAGAAGTTAAAAGTTTATATTATTTTGTTCCACTAAATAACAAGATTCTTATTATTGTCTGTTTCTTTTCCTTGTTTTTATCTTCTTGTTGTTTATCTATTTTTTTTAAATCGCTTGCTACTTTACATGTTGAAAACGCACATCTTTAATACAAACATTCATCTTTTTTTTATCATCATGGGCGTTTTGCCCTAAAGACTGTCAGTGGGATTTTACTAATAGATATTTTAATTTACTTGAGCTGCTTGTTAGTTTAGCAATTTCTTGCTTTCTTTGGTACTCGTCTAAAGTTGAGCATCTGCAACAATATTGCACGATGATGACAATTAAAATTAACCTCGCTCTCAGTTAATATGGTCGCTGGTCTTTTGTTTTTCTATTACTAACTGGCTACAGGCATTTGCTAATGATCAGCTGGCATTAAGGGTTAAAGAGTTTTCCATTTAACAGTTTTAATTTACCAGTTAGTGATGTAAAAAAAAAAGAAGAAAGAAGAAGATTTACAAGGCAAATGTTAAGTTGTCTGGTAGTTTATCAGTTAATTTAAGATAATTTATTGCGTAAGTATTTATTTAGTAATGGCAAATGTTTGTAAGTTAAAAAAAAATAGTATATAAGGGTTTCTTTTGTATCTAGAAATTAAGGTCAGTTAGAATTAACAGTTTAATTGAAAGAAGATAGACTTTAGTTTAGGAAAGTAAATAAGATTTGTTTGATTTTTGTTTATATAAAAACTCTTTAATTAATATAATTACCATAGTGTAATTAGATAGTGGCTACAAATAAAATATTTTTGTTATTATTTCTCAAAAATAAAAAACGAAAAATTTTGTTTGAAGCAGCTGCCCAAATCGATTTTTTTGGAAATAATTCTGTAACTTGTAAACCGTTAGAGGTATCTATATAAAATTTCGCAAGGTCAGAGCTGAGGTGTTTCTGAGATGATTTGGAGGAGCACATGCTCCTAGCTGGTCACGGGGGTAGAGGGTGGAACTCCAAATTGGCGAATTTTTTTAAATTCGCCAAAAATTCATTTAAGACTTGAATGTAAAAAATTTACATATGGGTAGTCCTTGTAAATCTCTACAAAAAACATGTTTACATGTGTAGGTTATCTCTTTTATTTTAAGTGATATATTGGCCGAAGCTAATTTTACCCTCATTTTTGGCCTCGTTTTTTTAAGTTTTTTAAAGTTGGGGGCCTTTATTTGGACCCTAAAATGTTTTGAAAATAACCACTATTATACAAAATTCTAAATAATATTACTGCAAGAATTATATCAATATATGTATCCAATAAAAAGTTATATTAATATGAAGTTGAAACTTTAAAAAAAATTAAATTTTTGGGGTTATTTTGCAAAAAAGTGGTAATATTCTTTCACTTCTAAAATATTTTATTTTTTTGTTTGACTGAAAAATTTTTGTAATGTTTTCAAAAGAAATCTTAACGCAAATACGTGTAAGACAAAATCGGAGGTTCTCTGTGGAACGGTTTCCCCTCAAGCCCTATCCAAACTTTGTCAATTTTGAAAAACTTTTTTAATTTGTTTTCTCAAATTCAAAAATGTCAAAGCCGAGATCAAGAAATATAATGACAATATAGCCCCATATGTTGGTTAAACACACAAAAAATATCTAATGAGCCATGCCTTTTACAACGGCATCGTGATCATTTTAATAAAAAAAAAGTCCATTATTGAAACAAGTTTTCCCCGGTCTGGGATTTCGGGTATTTTCGTACAAAAAAGTGGTTATTGTTTTAATTCCCTGATTTTAGAATAAGTCTATCTATATTGTGACAAAATTTAATCAAAATACCTCTACTTGCTTAAATTGTATTTAGTTCCAAATATTAACATTAGTTCCCAAAAATTTGGGTCCATATTAAGGCCCCGAAGTTTAAAAAACTTAAAAAACGAGGCCAAAAATATGGGTAAAATTAGCTTCGGACTACTTACATGTAAATTTTTATAATATAATTCGGAATTATAATTCGGAAACCAAAAATGGGCGTGGTCCGCCCACCTTCCATATAAGGTGAAAATCAACGAAATTATGTTCAAATAGTTCAAGGACCAATGTAAAGTCGGAAACAAAAAATAGGCGTGGTCCGCCCACTTTACCGCCCCCTCCCATATAACGTAAAATTTGAAAAAGTTGATGGTGGGTATTAGGGTATCCAAACGATTAACCGTCATTCGGTTATCCGGTTAATTTTTTGTCGATTAACTGTCCGAATAATTTAAAACTGTCTATTTTCGAATAACGAATAAACCGAATAATTTCTGTCGAATAACCGGTTAACCGAAATGTAGTTTTCTTGAGTTATAAATGTAGTTTTCTTGAGTTATAAATTACATTCCAGTAAAAATAAATAAAAATTATTTTAGTGCGGTACTTTTTCTTCTACTTAAGGAGTAATGAAACAGGATCCAATATACATACATATATAGAAATATTTAAATAAATTCTTTTGCTATAAGACGTTGATATATGGATGCTATCTTTACAAAAAAAAAAAAAACTGAAACAAATGAAAAACAATGTTATGCATAATTTTCTTTATTGAAATAATAATAAAAATTAAAACTAATTTACTTGAGCCGTTAAAAAAAATTGGATATACATCGCAATGTTTCACATCTGTGAACATGACATGACATAACACAGGTATCAAAAAATTCAATTCATTGAAAATTATACGAAAATGGATCGGAATTTCAGTATCTTACTGACTTCTTTGGATGAATTGTTTGTTGGGATAGAATGTTTTATAGAAAGCGATAAGAAAAGGTAATAATATTATATCTTCATAATTAAACTTGTATCAATAAAAAATTCGTAAAACAATACTTTGATTAAAGTAAATTCAAAGTTACACAAGTCATAATACTTTTAATTGTCATCTCCTAAATGTACCCAAAACATATTAATTATACTTGATTAAAAATTATCATTCTTACACAGAAAATATACTTAAGTGAAAAATGTATTAAATAAAGCAGAATTAGGATAATATTTTATAGTATTAGCTAAAAAATTAAATTTTGTCATACAAATACGAGAAAATAACTACGAAATGATCCCCTTGTAAAAGAATTTGATCTTATATTATGTTTCTAAGTAACTATTTCAATAGATTAAATGCTATAATTTGTGTAATTTATATGTTTTACATATATAACTAAGGTTATTCGGTTAATCGAATAATTTCTCAATAATCGGTTATTAACCGATCAACTTTTAACCTCGAATAATTATTTGTCAAATAAACCGATTAATATGAACACCCGAATAATTGGATACCCTAGTGGGTATACAGATTCGGCTGGGCCGAATATATTCCCGATTGTTTAACATTCAAGTCATAAATGAATTTTTTGTGAATTTTAAAAAAATTACATACACGAGGTGACCAACTTTGGAGGTCTACCCTCTACCCCCGTGAACCGCTAGGAGCATGTGCTCCTCCAAATCAACTCGGAAACATCTCAGCTCTGACCATGCTAAATTTTATATAGATAGATTTGGGACCACTGTGTGCCGCAGAGTTGATAAACTTTTGCCGAGTATAAAGTGAATATTTAAGTACGTGGGAATATTATCGGCGATCGTCGCACATTGGGGTAGAATCTCGAAAAATGGCGCATAATTCAAGAAAGAGGTAGAAAGCATTATTTATAATTTTGTCCGTACATCAATAATCAAAATTTGAGTGGGTAATAATCCCAAAAGTCATTGTTTGGACTTTTTCATTAACACCTAAGTTTTTCACTTTTCTCTATTCTTACGCATATCATAGCTAAATGTCGCCCATATAGTTCAATCTCTTTTTAACAAAACGCCTAAAATATAATATTCTTTAAAATTCAATAAAGTGACTCTTCAAAAACATAATTTCTTGCTTTTTATTTCTTTTCATTTGAATTATCAGGCCTGTCACAGAAAACCATTCCGATCGAAAGTGGAATTAATTCCATACTTTGCTTCTTCAAAAAAACATGAAACGAAGACATTTTTTGGGGTGGAGACCACAAAACAACTCCACTTTGAAAATTTAAAGTGGTTTCATTCCGAAAAATTTCTTCGTTTCATGTTTTTTGAAGAAGAATTAATTCCACTTTCGATCGGAATGGTTTGCTGTGACAGGCCTGTATATTTCCTAAATAAACAAAATATATAACAATTTTTTTGTTTAATTGGCTTAGAGATTAATTAGATTGTTTCCAGATCCAGACCCTTTATTTCATTCCAAAAGTGTGTAGTTCGATATTTTGAAGATAACCTAATAAAATTCGGTACGTGAGCATTTCTTGGGCTAATACAATAACATATTAAAATTGGTTATACTATAATCGGAACATTATTTCACATAGACCCCATATAAAAATTTTTCCGGAAATGGTTCAAACACTTATAAATATCTTAAATATGTCTGTATTTTAATTTTTTTTTTTTTTTTTTCATATATATTTTTTTTTTTTTCAACAAATTTATCTCTATAATTAAAGAATAAAAATTTAAATTTTTGACACTTTAAAATTTTAATGATTTTGTGAAAAATCCTTTTCTTGAAATTTTGTATAAAATTTTCTTAAAAGATGGGCTTAATATCTCCATAACTGTTGAACGTACTTAAAAGTAATTTAACAATGACTTGAACTTTTCTGTATTTCTTTGATCTAAATCGAGATATGCTTCAATATATAGTGCTACCTCCTTAATTTTACAAATCGTGATTTATCACAGGAACTAGAGTCAATTCAAAAAAAATTTTCGTAGCTAAATATAATATTAAAAAAATGAAAAAAAAATTTTTAAATTGAAAACAGAATTGTGTATCTAACAGAGAAAGGTGAATGTGCAAGCAAAATAGCTAAAGCGCTACAAATATCGCACTATGCCGTCTTAAATGTTCGAAAACGACGAAATGTGCAGCCAGTTTCTACAACTAGAGGTCGACAAAGATTGCTCATCGATGGCGATGCTCGTCTTATGGAACGGCTAATGAAAAATAAGGGCACGAAAACACCAAAGCAAGCTGCAAACAGAGAACCACGCCGACCAGCTCAAAATCGGCGGATAGCTGCCGCATAATTTTTCAAGCCATGGTCGCCGCCGGCATGTAACGGCTTAAACGGCTGAGCCGGCTCAAGGTAAGCACAGAGAAACAAGCCAAGGCAAAATTTTCAGCGGTGGCTAAATTTTCGATTGGGATTTAGTAAATACTACATTATGCCGCCCTGATGCTTCCCATCTACAAAAAACTTGAAGTAATTGAAATAGAAGTGAGGATTTCATCATTTATTAATTATAAATTCAATTTATTACGTTCTATTATCATTAATTCTAATAAATTTATCATTTACAAGTAAAATTATAATAATAGATGGAGCCACTGCATTCACTTCTTCGAACAAGATAAAAAAAATATGTTTTTTGTTGAATTAAAATAAAAATTTTAAATTTTCGGCGGCTGATTTTGAGCCGATGTGAGCCATGAAAACGACGGCGGCGCATAAAGTAGAAAATTACACGGCGGCGGCGCAAAACCGGCTTAAAGCCGATCGGCTTGTATCTCTGGGTAAGCAGCCGATACAATCGGCTGAGTCGGAGATAAAAACAATATCTTATATTTTATTTTCTGTATTTTTGGATTTCAGAGCCATTTTTGAGTTAATTTTTTTTTTTTTTTTGTTAAAATATAATCAAGAATACATATTTTTTAGTGTAATGTCCTTTTAGAACACACTTTACTTTTTTGTATTTTATAAAACATTAAACTCATTACTGCCACCTATACACTATTCACGGTACTAAAAAATGTTTATATTTTTGCTCCCAAAACAACTTACTGCCACCTATACACTATTCACGGTACTAAAAAATTTTTATATTTTTGCTCCCAAAACAACTTTTGATTTTCTAGGAAAAACAACAAGCCGACATATAAGCCGCCGCCGATACTGTCTTGAGAAATCCGCCGACCAAAAAAAGCACTTCGCAGAATCAGGTTGATATCCGCCATTAAGCAAAAAAAGTACGAGGGCGGATCAATAAGTCCGTGACTTTTTGAATGAAACACAATGTTTTTTTGCAAAACAAAAATTTATTTTTCAACATAATCTCCTTTTAACTCAATACACTTAGTCCAACGTTTCTCCAGTTTTTATATCCCTTCCAAAAAATAGAATTTTTTGAGGTCCTTAAAATAGGCATTTGTTTAGTCAATAATTTCATCGTTGGAGCTGAATCTCTTTCCACCGAGCCATTTCTTTAGGTTTGGAAATAGGAAATAGTCACTAGGGGTTAAATCCGGAGAATATGGCGGATGAAGTATCAATTTGTAGCCCAATTCATAGATTTTTGCCATTGAGACTGCGCACGTGTGCACCCGTGCATTATCTTGATGAAAAAGAACTTTTTTCTTGGCCATATGGGGTCGTTTTCTTTTTAAATCCTCATTAAATCGGTCTAATAAGTTGGCATAATATTCGCCATTTATTGCTTTTCCCTTTTGAAGGTAATCGATGTGGATTATCCCGCGTGCATCCCAAAAAACTGTTGCCATCACCTTATTGGCCGACAAACTTACCTTGGCCTTCTTCGGAGCAGGTTCACCAGGAGAAACAATCAACAATCTCACGCACTTTTACTCTTCGGTCGGCCTGCACCATATCGTGGATTTTTTTCGACATTTTCGGGTGTACTGACCTCAATTGGCCGTCCAGAACGTTCAGCGGTCATTTGTACTTGTGTGACCACAACGAAAGGTTTACTGACTTTTTTACCATTGAAATCGATGGTGCAGAGTCCCCATAGTATTTATCGAGCTTTTCCTTGGTTTGATTGATGGTTTTTTTTTTTGCAAAAAATAATGTTTAATGAGCATTCGAAATTCACTTTTTTTCCATGTTTTGAACAGCTGTTAAACCCAAAGTAAATGACGACACTTGCTCAAAATTTTACAGTAGTCTATTTACAGGTGGTACTTGATGGGAACAGTGTTGTATTTCATATAACTACGAGGGAAGTTCGAAAAGTCACAGAAATATTGATCCGCCCTCGTAGAACCAATTCTTAATCAAAAGTTCTCAAAAACAATACTTAAAACCATTTTTTAATAACAGTTCTACTCCATGAATTTCAGAAATGGCTGGGACACTACTAAGGATGTTCCTAAAAATTAAAAGAATTGAAAGATTTGACATATCTAAAAATATAATCTCACAACCCTAAAGTAAAGAGAACCGGTTCAAAACCAGTCACGTGACAGGTTCTCAGGGCTAGTGACCGGTTCCAGTTCCGGAACTTTATATGAGAGGAACCTGTCACTTTTACATGGGGTTGTCATTGGAGATGGCTAATTAGCCCCTTGCGACAGGTCTCAGGATAGGTCACAAGACTGGTCCAAGAGGACAGGTTCAGTAACGATTAATATGATACAAATTTTATAAA
The DNA here is from genome assembly GCA_951394005.1 of Protophormia terraenovae. Classification (NCBI taxonomy): domain Eukaryota; kingdom Metazoa; phylum Arthropoda; class Insecta; order Diptera; family Calliphoridae; genus Protophormia; species Protophormia terraenovae. The sequence continues at coordinate 95,226,973 of OX596074.1, forward strand.
AATTGGGTAATTGTTTACTTTGTAAACATTTTTTATTATTTTTTTATTAAATTATGTTTATTTTTATTTTATAATTTTTCGTTAATGTCGATGCGGCACCCCGAATCGAACCCATGTTCATCTAATTTATGTTATGTTTTACAGTCTTCAACGCTAACCACTCAGCCACTGATTGTCATTAAGCGCGAGTTGCTAACTGCGCACTTAACAAGCATGTTATAAATTGACTATCAATTGTTAAGTAGTGAGTGTGTTTGTGTAAACTGGTTCCCAATTGGAACTTTGGTGACGAGTTAGGTGTCAATTAGTATTCAACTAGTACTAAGGGACCGGTCCATTACTGCAATTGCCACAAATTTTCCGCAGGGAAGCAATTGAATTCGTTGAATTTGCCTACATTGAATTCCTTATATCTGGTATTTTGCCGCAATATCTCAGCTTCTTCATTATTATCCTATATACACGCATAGAAAAAATATGGTATATAACAACCATAATCAAATAATGTCATATTATTGTTGGAATTTATGGTTGTCTGTAAATTATATTATGGTTAGATGAAGTACTAAAATGTGTTTGATTCTCAATACCAATGTTGTTGGTCTGCAACCATATTCTTGTTGTATATGTACTTGATTCGTGTAAATAACAATAATATGGTTAAATCACAATACAAATATTGTTAATCTGCAACCATATTTTTGTTGCATATGATTCATGTATATAGCAATAATGTAATGGTTGAATCACAACAACAATACTTATAGTATAGAGAAACAATTATTATGTCTAAAAATAAATAATTAAAAGCCAATTAATTTATCGTATGGTAGTTTTTATTAAAATGAATTATAATTTAGTTATGTAAAATAAATCACTTTGGAATAAAACGATAGAAAGATTCATCACCGATGAATGAAGTCCGAGAAATTTCTTGTTTGTGTAGTTTCCTTTGCATATTATACATTTAAAATATTTTCACAATCTGAAACACTTATGTAAAATATTATTTTTCTTGTTTAATTGTAATTAAAATAATATATTTTATATAATTCACTTGTTTAAATATTCATTCAGTATATTTTCTAATATATTTTTCACACGCAGACAGATAACTAAATCTATGCAAGAAGCACACTAAAATAAATAAAAATCAACAAGTATACCTACTGTCAAGTACTAATTATGTATGTATATTGTTCCCAATACAAATCAAACATTTTGTTGTCAATTCAAAATTACAAACACAATAATATATTCAAGTATTGAAAGTAATTTTTATGCACATAGATTTTTAACAACAATAATATGGTTCTAATATAAACATACCGCTTAACATGTTGTGCCAACAATATAATTGTGAATTGAAAACAAATGTATAATTGCTACAACAAAATTGTTTTTTAAAATAAAATATATTCAACAATAATGATGTTTGCAATGAAACTATATATTTGCGATGAAAATAATATTGTTGGGGCAACCATATTGATAAATGTTTTTTCTCTGCGTGTAATCGACCATAGCTTACTTTAACTTGCATAAATCCGACAGAAACGTTAGTATTGTGTTCATATTTAACACAAATAAGGTTTATATAAGTAAAAAGCCAAATTATGTGCATCGGAATAGTGTAGAGTATCATATGGTCGGTCTTGATCGACTATACTTTTCTCGTTTGAATTGACTCTAGTTTGAAATAAATAATTGTTTCAAATAATTTTAAAGTATGTTGTTAAAATTTAAACTTTTCTATATAACACAGCAAAAACTTGGTAATGGCATGTAGTTACGGATGTGGTTACCTTTCAATGACAACAATATACCATTTGCATTACATAGACGTAGTTAAGGAACTATTTATTTATAACCCGGTATGTAATAACTTATTTATAATTCTGTTTTCAAATTCATTAATTAAAAATGGATATGAAAAGGCAAAATTTGTATGCATGTGTGCATATTATGTTGATGATTAAAAAATAAAAAATAAATAAAAAGTATTTATAAAAAAATTTCCCGTGTCAACTTCCGTAAGCTTCTAAGAACTTTAGAAAGTTTGTCATCTGGTGAGCAGTCAAGTATCTACTCCAAAGGTTCGCCATTTCTGGAAAAAGGACATTCAACCAATAGGCCCAATAAGAATAGTAAGAAAAACTTTACAAAAGGATCATTTAGGTGGGTCTGATTTCTCATAGTAATGGCTAGAATTAAATAATGCCTTTTCCACTTTTAGACGTGCTAGCCTAATACATATATATATTGGCTCCTATTCAAAATCATGTTGTATCTAATGTTGTAGTTTTTGAATATTGTTTCTTAAAAGGGTTCAATAATACTTTGAGAAAACGTGGATCTCAGGGCTGTCTTAGCGTCATTGTCTGCAACTATGTATATTACCCTGAATCCCAATGTGTTAAGGAATCCAGACAATTTTAAATATATTACTACTTTTGTGATAAATCATGCCATTATAAAATTTGTTTTATTAAATTAATACTCTTCCAACTTGTTCAGTTGACAATATATGTATACCAGTAAAATCAAGTAATCGAGCTTCATGTACAGCCTCAGAATTAGAAGATGCAATTCGCCTCAATACTACTCACATCTATATAAAAATAATGTCCAGTGAGTACACAGAAAAAAATATTTCAAATAATTTTTTAATAAAATTATTAATTAACTTTATATTGGAATTTAATTATATGATTTAACATAATTAATTTTCTAATTGGTTTTCAGTTTTGTTTTTTAATAAATTGACAGCTGTTAATAAAATATAAAGAAAAATTAAATATATAACTATAAAAGAACAGAAATAAAATAAATTTAAGTAAATTTTCAAAAATTTTCAGCTCATTGCATCTATTTAAGGAAAGGAAGTAATAATAATATAAATTATTCTAGTTATTAATATTATCATTTTGATGATTGGAGCAAAATCAATTAAAAATTAATTAATATTACAAATTTCGTAATTGAAATCCATTTTTACTTTTTTCTGTGTAGGAAGAAATTTTTTCCATCAGCATTTTCTTAAAACATAATCGATTGATATATGTCTTTTTGTAGATACTACAAATAGACTACATTCACTAGTGACGCTATTATTTTCGATTGGTCTTGGAGGAATAGAGATGTTATTATTCCTTAGTATAGAAATAATATTTTAATTGATGATGGTGCAACGTTGGAACAGTTAATATGCTTTAAACAGTTAATGAATGATGTTTGATGACGTAGTAATGGCTCTTGCTGCCATTCCTACAGTTACAAATTTTAGACCTTTCTTCATTAAATTGAAAATTTAAGAAGGAATTGTTTATTTATCTTTTATACTTTATAAAAAAAATATAAAATATTTAAAATTTTGAATTTATTCTATATTAAAATATATCATATTTGTAATCTGAAATGTATCTAGTTCCTATTGTTTTTACTAATAATGACTTCAACAATGCTTTAAAACCAATGAGTTATTGAACAGCTTGGAAGTAATTAGTTTTTGTAATGACAACTTGGGAATGACTTCCTAAAATGCCTTCTTGTAATAATAAAGGGTAAGTAGTTGCCTCTAATGTCATCACCGTGTTAAAATAATGAGTTATTCAGCTAATGTGTAAGTTGTGAAGAGCCATTATATTAGCTTCTTAACTCATTACATGGCAACCAAAGTTTTTGCTGGGAAATGTTAAAATAATTTACCTGGCCACTCTACCACTAATCATGATCATCATCAAGATTTTATTGAATTACAACAAACTTTAAAAAGAAACATCTTGTAACAATTACAAAAACTACAATTACACGATGATGCTGATGAGAATATCTTCAGGGTCATATTAAAAGTTATTATTAGAAAAGTAACAAATATTTAACAAGAATACAATTATAATCTCTATTTAAAAAATAAATAAAAAATACGGAAAAATAAAGAAAAAAAAATATTAAAATAAAATAAACAACTAAAGAAGGTACTCAAGTGTAAAATTAATTTCCAGAGAATTGTAAAATGAAAGTTAAAAAAATCAAACAGCAGCAAAAACAGAAAAAAAAATATCTTCTTAATGTTAAATTATAAATGATAGCAATGATGTTAGAATACATAAAAATATGATGGATAGAACAGTAAATATAAAACTAAGATGGGGTCAAATTTATTTCCATTTTTTTTACTATTTTTCATGCTTTATTACAAATGTTACAATGTTTAAAAAAGGAGATATTTCATCAGCATTTTAGTATGACAGATATATTTTTTAAAGATGTTTTTATACTTAAATAAAGAACTTAAAACTAACCTAAGTGGAAAATGTTTTGAAAAAAATTTAATTATAATATTTAAACGAAACTCTATATGAAATTAAGCTAAATTAAACTAAATAAACTTTCATTATAAAAAAATAAAACGTATTAATATATTCATTTTCCCAAAAAAAATCTACTTGCTATTTTCTATAAGAACTTCCTTAACATAACTACTTTTACCATTCTTATACATTTTTAATTTTTCCCCATCTATGGGGAAAAATCCTATAAAAAAAAACAACAAAATGCCAGACAGTCTACCTACGTAAGTAAGTGCAACTTTAAATTTATTCACATTAACATGAAATGAAAATCGTTAAGAAGTCGACAACAACATTAACAATGCCAAAGAAGTGGAAGAATCTCAATAACTAGGCCACATTGCAGCAGATAACGTTTCATACATAACAAGTACAAAAACAAACAAATGAACTAACCGAGCAACCAACAAAACATTCAAACAACTTAACACACGTTTTCTATAGAAAAGTGTTGCACGACAATCCACTTGAAACTTAAAACACATGCAGGAAGCATGTAACACTAATAAAAACAAAACTTGAAAAAAAAGTTCTCCTTTGGAGATTGTGTAATGTTTGAGTGAGGAAAAGTACAAAATTAAAACACTCTTTAGTGGCAACATTTTCTAGGTTTATTTTTTCTTCTTATAGTAAGAAGATACGGGAAATAGTCCATTAAAGAAACATGAACAAAGTTTAAGTTTTAGTGTAGTTTAGGTTTTTTTCTTTTTTTTTTTTTCAAGGAATAATTTAAATAACAAAACTTTAAGGCAACTAAAAATAGATAAGAGTTATAAGAATTTTGTTATAAAATGAGTGTTAAATTTGTTAAAGTAATTACGGTTAAATAAGAACTGCGCACGAAAAAATCCGTGCATACAAATCTGCTAATAGAAACTAAACCAATGGGCGAGTTTTTTTTTTAATTTAATTATATTTTTATTAATGACTGTTATGCTCAAGTTCTAAACATAAAATAATAAATGATTTCCTGTTGGGTTTTAAGGAAATATCTGATATTTTCCAGAATTCTTCCAATTAAAGCTTTTATTGTGTTTCAGTCAATTGTTTGCTCGAATAAGTCCACTAATATTTAAACTCCGTTTCATTTTAAGTTAAGATTTAAAAGTCCTTCAAATATCTTTTAATTAGTCTCTTTAGGTACAAACACTAACAACTTATTTGTTTCCACTCCATTGCACAGTGTCACATTTATCCAAATTAGAACGACAAAAATACGAAAATAAAAGCTTATTAATTGAATTAATTCTTTTCTCATTTATTAGTAAACATATCATATATTATGGGAAAAATACTTAAAGTATTGGAAAGAATTATGGATTTTCAAAATTGCAACTTTTAAAAATATTTTAATTTTATGTACTTAATTCTGTAAAAAAATATGTTAAATTTAACTTCAGATATCTCAGTAAATACTGCAAATTATTCCATTATAATTTGCTAGGTTAAAAAATCAATAATGAAAATATTGTTTTTTATTTAAAAGAAATCTTAATATTAAAAAATATATTTTTTTGGAAATTATATTTTTAATGGAATAGAACTAAAATGTTCCAACGAGTTCCAATTTAGAAATACGATTGTTATATAAAATAATATCTATAAAATTATATTTGAGAATATTGGCTGTGACTTTTCGCGATCTTTATAAATATAAGAATAAAATGTGCGGTACCTCATATTAGCAATTTTTTAAGAATTATTTAAACATTTTAAGGTAATGGCTGAAAATTTGTTATAATAATAGTACACTAAGATTGGTGCGATTAGATCTTGTCACGCCTATTTTTAAAATATTCTTTATTTTAATAAATTTAACAAAAATAAAACCAAAATTCTTACAAATAAAGTAATTTTTTTAGTATGGGAGTGGCAGTGATTTTACCCGCCCATTTTCAGTGGGAATGTTTACGGCCTTATCTACTAACAGAATATACAATTTTAGAAAAATATCTCCAAAACTGGATTTTAGTCGTTCTAAAACTGTCAAATGTGACACTGTGCATTGCTTCGTTGCTGTAAAGAGAAGAAGAGAGAACAGGCCAGAAAAAAGCGGATACACAGTTTTTTCTTAGGAAAGGGATAAGTCTTTTCCAAAAGCAATCACTCATTCAAGTATATTTCTATGTTAATGGAACAATTTTTTATGAATGAAGTGCTTCTTTCCCGCATATGCAAATGGCTTCCCAAATCAAAAACTTTCTTGGGATTTTAGTTTCTTTAATAAACAATGTTTTTCTGACACATTCCCTCTAGTATCTGCAACATAGAATTCCTGGCCAGGAAGTTTTACAAAGTCCGCCTGTACGAACGTTTCATCGCACAGTGGGGCAGAATCGAAATTTTTTGGAAATAAATCTGTAACTTCTGATCGGTTGGATTTACCTGAAATTTGGAATAGGCGTAGCAGAGGAGTGTGCAATGTTAAATTTAGAAGGAAGATCGGACACACCCATCAGGGGCGTAGCTAAAGGGGCTCAAAATTGGGTACCTCTGATATAAAAAAATTTTAATCGCTTGCCAAATTTTTGTTTCTTGTCCGATTTCAAATATTACACATTATTGTAGGCACTGATAAGACCTACAAAAAACTGCTTGCATGCCCTATTTATCTTTAATAGTTTTTGAGTTATTGGCGTTTGAATTTTTAAGTACCTCAATTTTTCATGTTCTTGGTCCAGTTTTTTCCATATATATCCTAATATTTCCGACCCAATTTATTTGTTTTTTCTTTAAGTGGTTAAAGAACAAAATTATCTATCGAATAAACGATTTTGAATTTGAAAATTGCAAAAATTACGACGTTTAGTATTTTTTTGGCTGGAAAAGTATCTACAATCTTTTTTCTCTAAAATAAAATTTTCTTTAACAACCTGTAATAATTATACTTTATACTTTTCTGAAAGGTATCTTCACAGAGAAGACTTTGAGACAAAAAGTAAGCCCAATAACTCAAGTGGTCAAGGTACACAACCTCCCGAATTCTACCCATTTTATATGAAAGCTTTGACTTTAGGCTATATTTTCTGAAATCCCAAAGCACGAATCGGCAAGCGGAATGCAATTTAAAAATCTATAATATGTTATTAAAAGTTCTCATTCAAAATCTACGGGACTTCAGAAAAATGTGGATTTTATAGCCGAAAATGTGAAAAAAACCCATTTTTGGGATTTTTGGCGTTTTTTTGGGAATTGTGGGATTCTTTTTACAAAAATCTTAAAGCTTTTTCCACTTTCTCATTTTGTATGATAAAATCTACATCCACCGAAAATTTCGGTTAGATATCTCTAAAAACAAAGATTTTATTACAGATAAAATATTTATAGTTTCTCAAAAAACCCTTATTTTACAGAAATATTATTTTAACTGCAAAAATCAGAAAAAGTATAAACTTGATTTTTTTCATCTAAATTACATTACTTAGCTGACATAATTCTTTGTTATACAGAAAAAGATTGAAATCAATATCTTTTATAGAACCGAAACTATGCCACTTTAAAGTTTATTAAGTCACGGAAATGATTTTGTCATACCGTCGAAGGAATCATTTAAGACCCCACAATGTATATATTTTCTGGGTCCTGGTTAGATTCTGAGTCGATCTAGCTATGTCCGTCCGTCTGTCCGTCTGTTGAAAGCAGGATAGGGCTCGAACGGGACAACGTATTTATCTTATATAAGGTTTTTTTGGTATTGAAAATGGGCAAAATCGGTTAATAAACAAAAAAGTTATGGGCTAAAAACTAGAAATACAGGGTGTCCATTTCTGCTGATATTTCTTAAACAGAAGCATGTACGACAACGAAATTTTGTATAAATAGTTTGAGGATCGATATAAACTTGAAAACCAAAAATGGGCGTGGTCCGCCCACCTCCCATTTAAAGTGAAACTTCAACGAAATTGTGTTCAAATAGTTCAAGGACCAATGTAAACTTGGAAACAGAAAATGCGTTCTAAAAATATCTTCAAATCATACAAACTTAATTTTTTTATGTGCTCAATAGTTTCGTGCTTTTATTTTAGAAATTTTAGATTTTTTTGTTACTAAAATTTATTTTAATAAATGAAAACACCAAAAGTGTTACAGTTTATCATCTTTATTTTAAAGCTGGTAATGTTGCGAACAAAATAAGGTATGTATCTTCAAAATTGATGTACAAATCGTGATTTTATTCATAGTTAAATAAAAATATCCATGTTACATAAAATTGCGTAGAAATACAGTGGTGGGCAAAAAAATAAAAATTTATTTTTTCTTGAAACAAAAATATTTAACTAAGTGTATTTTGACGAGTTAAAAAAAAATCTGCATTCACTTTTTTTCTATCACGTACTGATTTTGTTTTAGGTGCATTACTAATATCATCACCTTATTCAGCGGTCACACTATAAAATTCGAGAATGGTTTGTCCAATTTAGACTATAACTAAAGAACCGTTTACACGATTTTGATAAGTGATACACCAAGGTATGTCAACAATATTTTTAATTTGCTCAAGAATTTCAGAGTTGTGGATAAAATTTTTCACCATTTTTCCAAAAACAAAAATTAATTTCTTCGCTACTAATTACCGAATAACTACTGAAATATTAACTGAACAAAAAATTATGTAAATTCAACTCAAATATAATTTGAATCGCTATCTATTGGAGTTTAATTTATCTTAATTAGACAAACCATTCTCGAATTATACAAGTGTGACTGCCTAAAGGCGGGGTCATAGTAGTCATGCCCATAAAAAAATCATATGGTCGGTCAAGCTGACCCTACACCATTTCGATCCACACAATTTTGTTTTTACTTATATACAACTTAGTTGTGTTAAAAATTAACATAATACTAACATTTGTATGGAGAGGGGTTTATATGGGAGCTATGGACCGTCCAGCCAGCCAGACGGACGGACATCGTTAGATCGATTTAAAAAGTGATTCTGAGTCGATTGGTATACTTTAAGGTGAGTGTTGGATAACTTACATCAGCACAAACGCATAATACCCCAACCACCTATGGTAGTGTAGGGTATAAAAATCAATACGTGATAGAAAGAAGTGAAAGCTGATTCTTATTTAGCACGTTAAATTCCATTTAATCCATCTATTTTTTTTTTTTTTTATTTAAGACAAAAAAAAAAAAGAAATACTAGTGTATCTGCACTTAACTGTAGGTATGCATGGGTATCCAAATTTAACTGTGAATGCAATCAAGATTTGTGCTAAAATTTTAATGATACGTGGCTTTATTACACCCTACACCACCATAAGTTGTTGGGGTATTATGTGTTTGTGCAGAAATTGTAACGCAGAGAAATCTTCGGACCCCCACCTTAAAGTATACCGTTCGACTCAGAATAACTTTATGAGTTGATTTAACGATGTCCGTCCGTCCGTCCGTCTGGTCGGCTGGCTGGACGGCTGGCTGTCCATGTAAAGCTTGTGCTCAAAGTACAGATAATTTGATGAAATTTGGTACATATGATTTTTTTGATACAAGGACGAAGCCTATTGAATTTGGTTATGATCGACCCATTATTTCACCCAGCCCTCATACAAATGTCCTCCCGAAATAGAGTTTTAACACTTATAGATGCCTTAAAAATAGGAATATTTTAATGAAATTTTGCACAAATAAGTTTTATATAAGCATAAACCCGTTTGCCGAATTTCATGAAGATCGGTCCATAACTGACCATAGCTCCCATACAAATGTTAGTATTATGTTAATATTTAACACAAGTTGTATAAAAGTAAAAACTAAATTATGTGGATCGAAATGGTGTAGGGTATCATATAGTCGGGCTTGACCGACTATATTTTCTTCTCTCGTTTACTCGTAGTATTGTCAGCTTTGAGATAAAGATGATAAACTGAAACATTTTTGATGTTTTCACTTTTAAAAAGAAGTTTTAGTAAAAAAAAAAAAATTGGCATGAAAAATTTTTCGGACACTTATTTCGAAATATCTCCTAAAATATTGAGCGGATAGAAATTTGTTAGTAGAACGACTTAAAACCAATTTTATTTCACATTTTATTGTAATATATATATATAAATCGTGCTTAACGTTCTCAAGTTATAAGGAAATATACTTCATTAATCAGCTTATAATATTAGACACGATCATAAAAAAAAATCTCGACCTGATGGGAAAAATCTGAAAGCAGATTGGAGTTTAGCATGCGGAACTCCATCTAGTTTTTTTGAAGGAGCAATAAAGATTATCGTGCTTAACGTTCTCAAGTTATAAGGAAATATACTTCATTAATCAGCTTATAATATTAGACACGATCATAAAAAAAAATCTCGACCTGATGGGAAAAATCTGAAAGCAGATTGGAGTTTAGCATGCGGAACTCCATCTAGTTTTTTTGAAGGAGCAATAAAGATTATCATTATCCTAAAGATTACATCGTCCTTGACGGTGTACTGCAAAGAGGCCTGTCATACAGTTCCAGTGATATGCAGAGAAAATTGAATGATGTACAGTTAGAGGCATACAGGGCAAATATCAAGATAAACATCGCGAAAAACATGCGTACCAATACGACAAATATTAAGAGTCTTCACATCAACAACCAATATTTGGTTGTTGATGTGAACCAAATGCAGACATAAGGAATAGAATAAATACAGCAAACCAATCGTTTGGCCGATTGAATCCTGAAATTCCTGAAAATTCTGCAGTTTTCAAAAATATCGAACCTTAGTATCCATAAACAGACTGAACGGACGGGCTTCTGCACCAACGCTTAATACTCGCTATTTCATAAAAGAGTTTAGTTCACTAAGGGAAAAAATTCGATTCAAAATCAACAACGGTTGTGCTCACATTGGTAATTTACGGTAACAGCTTTTTAATACCTTTCGTTAACAAATTTAATAGAAAACATAATGTAATTTAACAATTTGATAACGAAATGGTTTCAACTTGGTGCCAATTAGGTATCGATTTTCAATAAGAATTGAACACGCAGTGTTTAATTTAAACACATACGGTGTAGATTCACTATTGACACAGAATGGTATCGTTTTCAACACGTATGTGATTGATATTTCTCTGGGTGTTGAGGTAAAGAGTGAGATTAAACCTTCATCTTCAAATTAAGAAACGCCAAAAGTGTTGGACATCGCGTACTCAGGTGAACATGTGAAGTCACGGCGGTTATTTAAATGACATTATATTCAATAATGTCCCTGTAATAACGGCGTTGGTGAGAACAACGAACAAACGCTAACGATCAATTAAAACAAATTTTTTTAACCCAAATTGAACGATATCGATGTGAAGGACATGTGATTCAAGCAGAACAACACAACGTACCACAAGGTTTTTTTTTTTTTTTTTTTTTTTCGAAACTACGTAAATTGACCACAATAATCGTTAAATTTAGAATGGCCACAACAGAACAATGTAATATAAAACAGTGCTACGCAAAGTGGCGCACATGTGTAGTTGCACTCTTAAGGCTGGATTAGTTGACCGTTTATGTGATGTTTCAGTACGGCCGATAGATTTTGTTGTGTGTATTGTAATTACAACAGTCATAGATTTGTGATGTAGCGTCTCATAGGCTTGTGTGTATTTTTAACGCTCATGTGATATACGGCCAAACACAAGCGCTCGGCTAACAAAGGCTTTGCCTTTGCACACCTACTTCCTCTTACAGCATGGACGCGCCAAATGCTGCACACGTGCAAATGATCTCTTAATTTTGTTACATCCATATGCTCTTACTTTAGGAGAAGAGAATAATTATTTATTAATTTTTTATATTTTTAATACTTTTTTAAGCAAATTGTTTTAATATTCAATTATAGTTTTTATTACAGACCATAAATTGTTTAACAGCAACAGATCTTATTAAATTATAAGCCTAAAAATTGTTTCCGTGCATAATATAAGAGCAGGAGAGTTATACACAAATATAAAATATGAAATTTAAGAGCGCCGATCTCTGTCTTACTTTTCAACAGGAAGGTTATGTTGTCGCACGATTTTCAAAAAATACCTAAAGAAATGTTTAATGGGACTTGGGAGCATAATTTTTTAATATACATATCTGTTGTACTTTTTTTAAGAAAATTGTTTTAATATTAATTTACAGTTTTCAATACAGAAAATACAATTTTTAGAGCAATACGACTTTTCTGAATTCAAAATATTAAATTATTAAGTAGAATTTTTTTCCTATGTACAATATAAGAGCGAGAGAATAATACTGTAAATATGCAAATATAAAATGGGAATAAAATGCATTATCAGAGAGCCGAGCCCTGCTCTAAACTAATATAATCATAACGTTTGTTTATATTCAGCAGAATCTAGACTGCAGAGTAATTGCAAATTGAGCCTCACAGTTTTGTACCACCTTGCTAAGTCATCGAAGGTCATTTGAATAATGTTATATTCCATATATTATGGACCTCATTTTATTCCATTTTATACACATTTATTTTTACTGTACACTACTATAAGCTATTAAACGATATAGCCTAAAGTGAAGTAATTAATACTATAAATTATTTCCTTTGCAATCTTATGCTTTATGACTGCAACTTGTCATGAGAAATCAGTTTGAAATTTTAATTGAAATGGCAACAACACAAAAAAATATAACATTTACCTTCAGAGTCTCTCTATCTCTCTCTCGTCCTACACTCTTTCCCTGTTCCCAGTAATTTAATAAAGAAAATACAAATATCATTTTGTAATTTTTCTAATTATATGTGTAGAATAAAATGAATGTTTTTGAAATTTTTAAAGGTAGCGGCTGTCATGATTGCATGTTGGTTAGATTAAAAAGATTTTCTTCGGAAATAAATTTAATATACAAAACAACAACAACAGTATTGTATGACTATTAAGAATTTTAAAGTTTATGTTAGAGAGTATAAAATGGAAACGAATACGAATAATACTTAAATGAAATTATTTTGTCTTGTGACTTTTAAGTAAATTAATTTAATACAAAAATACAAAGTCAAGTTTTATCAAATAAATGGAATCTTGAGCTATAGAATTTGGCTGGGAATTTTATTCAGAGTATTTTTATTAGTTAATAGTTGTGGTTGTTGTTGTATTTAATTGTATTGTTTTTACAAATGAATGACATAAAATGTCAATTGTCAAGTTAAATTAACATGCACATAATCCCCAAGAAACACTCTCGAACTTGTAATAAGAAAAAAATATATATAACTAAACAAAACTGTTAAGAAAACCAACAACAACAAAAAATAAATAAGTATAAAAATAAGTAAATAAGTATATAACTAACATGAAATAAAGAATAAAATAAAATTACATATTTTTCAAGTTCAAAGTGTTTAAAAGTAATTTGTAATTGAAACACGTGAGAATTTTACACAATAAATGTTTATTATTACTATTATTTTTAATGCTGTTGTTGTTATTACTGACATACACACACACATGCCTACATATCTATTTATTTCTTAATATCACAAACTTAAAACCAAGTCTAAAACATTACTATTCTCGTACTTGTTAACTATTTGTAGGAGTTTTATATACCTACATATTTACGTTTATAAAGGCTTCATTACTCTACCGTAAATGTAAATGTAGCGAATCAGCTGACACGTTTTGCTTATGAGAGTTATGTGTGTATGTGTACTAAAAAACGTAAATGTTACGTAGCAACCTAATCAAATTAGGTCGCTCTACGTTTTTACGTGACAGCTGTAACAACAGTGTTGACATCTCTTTGTTTCAATATATTAAATCTGCGTAAAAAATCGCTGTAAAAGATTTATCAATTGGACAATTAGTTTTGCTGTTTTCTTCACTAAAAAATTGTTGAAATAATTTAAATAAGACGTAGAGTCGAATATTTAATTTAAAGTTTAAAATTTTTGTCATAAAAGCACAAATTTCGTTTTGTATACAAATCGCTAAAATACAAACCAATAAATTTAGCGATTTTCAATTTGAATTTGATCCACTGGAAATATGTGTAATTGACATCACCGATGTTCATGTGTACAAAACAACAACAAAGTATTGGCTACATTTACGTTTTTAGAGTAATCATCCACTTACGTTTCCCTTTACATTTACGTTTTTACATTTACATTTACGGTAGAGTAATGGAGCCTTAAGATTACCTATCTATATTATGTATGTTTAGATGTCTGTATGTATTTAACCAGAAATAGTTATTATAATAAATAAATAGTTAATGGATAATACTACACGAACAAATATTATTATATTGTTTTATTAAGTATTTAAATTTAAATATATATTTAATATATCTTTGCAGATTAACTGACAGCCGTTGACTGGATTTAAATTTGAAAACAATTTTTAAGGGAAAATTTATTAACATTAAATAACTTAAAACAAAAGAAAACCTTGTTTTAACAAATTAAAACAAAGAATTAATTTGAAAACAAATTATAAATGAAAACCTTCTCTGTTTAAAGATTTATGTCAATGGCTTGATGTATTTATTACAGAATGTCTCTATGTAATTTTAAAGAATTGTTTAAGATTTAAAATAAAAAAATTATTTATAAAAAAAAAAATAAAATCATTAAAATTAACTAATTTGAGGTTAAAATCAAGGCTCTTTGTATGTTTATAAACAAGAAAGAATTAACTCCAATTAAACTGACGTTAAGCAATTTGTGATCGCCATCAATTCTAACTAAAAATATTTTCAACAAAACAAAATTTAAACCTTTCATATCTTCGTTTAAATGGAAAAAGGAAAAGGGTCTCGATTTGTTATCACTAATAATTTTCCAAAAAAATTTAAATTTTACACAAAATTTCAAAAATATACATATTTAACCCTCGAAATCTCAGTAAAAAAGCTTTTAAATGCAAAAGGAGCATTTATTTGTGATTAGTGTTTATAAAAAACCGATTTTTCATAAAACCGGTTTGGCGGTTAACCGAAAATTGGGTAAAATTAAAAAACCGGTTTTTCGGTTAACCGTCTACTTAAAAATCGGTTAACCGACATTTTAATAATTGCTCTAATTTGAAGCTTAATAAAAATATTTTTGGTTAAAAAAAGTGCTTTTCAACTTATTGGTTTAACTATGCACCAAATAATAAACACTGTTCTTTATAAATAGCGACTGATTTACATCGAAAGTTTATACACGCAAAGAAAAAATATGGTTCGGGTGACCATAAACTAAGAGCAACATACTATGATTGTAATATATGATCCCAGGTTACAATAAGTATATTTGTACGTAATCATTTTTCTGATTCCATTTAATCATTTTCTCATCATTAAATGATTCGGTTTAATAATATTTATAACTTTTTTTTACAATATTTCTTTCGATTTCACAATTTTTGTATCATTTAATAATCCCATTTTATCATATATATAAACCAATTTTATCATTTAATATTCCCATTTTACTATATATATAAACGAATTTAATCATTTAATAATCCCATTTTATCATGTATATTTTATTATATATATAATGCCAGAGTTTACAATACTGAATATATTTAAAATAAAGCACATTTATCTGAAATTTTTACTGCATATCTCAGAAAAATACATAATTTTCTTTTATTTTTTTATTTTATCATTTTTTAAACTTAGAACACAAATAAATTGAACACTTTTCCAAAAACACACAGCTATATCGTTTGAATTCTAACAAACTACTGAACTTATACACAAAAATGTGTATTCAATAGTTATGCAGAAAATAAATATGATTAACGATAAAAATACAATAGTTGTGTGAAATCAAATTATAGTCCAAAGCAAATATTTTATATTTGAGAAAAACATAAACATTTTCAAATACAAACATTCAACAGTTGTGCAAAACAAAATATGATTTAAAATCAAATAAAAATATTAGCTAAATGGTTTTAGAATTAACTAAATTTGCAAAATTATCTTAATGATTGTAGAATTAACTAAATAGAATTGACTAAATGATTGTATTTATTCATAAATATGATTTCATATAAACATATTTAAATACATATTATAATTCAGTGAACCATATTAAAATTTTAATTGTGGGTAATCATGTAATGATTAAACAGAATCATAAACGTTGCTATCATGAACACAGTATATTTAAATCAACGAGAAAACGGCTATATAATCATTGAATAGTTGTGGTGATAATGCTGTAATCATGTTTTTTCTCTGCGTGTATGTAATACTTTTTTTCAGCCTTTAGACTAGTTTTAATAGAATTCATAAAAACAATTTTTATTTTTTGCATCTTTTAGCACAGCTTTTGAAGCTTTATAATGATCTAAAATTATTCTATAAAGTATTTTTAATTTTTAATAATTAAAATTTTTTCTGCTAAAAAGAGATTTGTTTTCAATTTTTAGAAGAATTATTAATCATTTAAAAGTACATTTTCTGCACTTATTTAATTCTACTTTTGAAGTTTTTATTTTTTCCTATTATCCTATATAAAATCTTATATTTCTCTTAAACTGTAGACTAAGGGAAAAAATTCGATTCAAAGTCAACATTGGTAATTTAAAAATTTGATACCGAAATGGTTTCAACTTGGTGCCAATTAGGTATCAATTTTCAATAAAAATTGAACACGCAGTGTTTAATTTAAACACATACAACACGTATGTGATTGATATTTCTCTGGGTGTACATTAGTAGGTGTAATGTTATTTTCATCTTTTGGAAAATTTCATTCGCATGAAATTAAAGTTTTTGTAAATGGAATGTTTAATTATCTATCTGATTTTATTATACATACAGTTCCAAAAAGTAAAAATATATCACCTGACTACTTGTTAACTCAAACACCAAGCATTTTTAGTAGTTTGAAAATATTTTCTTATATTTTAAATTCAGATAAAAGTAACAAAAGGAGGAAATTTAGTGATAAACCGGTTAACCGAAATTGAATATTTCAAATTAACCGGTTCGCAAATAACAGAAATTTTAAGAAAAATCCGGTTTTTTGGTTAACCGGTTTATAAACACTATTTGTGATCACTTCGTTAGCGTAGATTCTTTTTAAGAAAAACCATAATATATTATAAGTTCAAATTTTGTTAAGTTTTTATTTTTTAACTATAAATATTTAGACAATATTTCGAACAGCATAAATACAGTGCGCTTCGCTACCCCATTGTATTGAAATAATATAAAAGCATCGAAACAAAATTCTAAAACATTTATAGATAGCATTTATATAGATAGCATTTAACCCGATATTTCAGTACTCCATAGACCAGACAAAAACTTGGCAGCCTTTTTATTAAGAAAAAAACAAAATGAAATACCTAAAATTAAAAAACCCGTAAAATTCCACTATTATTCCTACGACCCGTGGGGACAGTTATAATATTAGTGTTCTGTCAGCATTCAGAACAGTAAACCTTTAAATATTTCAGTGACCAGTTTCTCACATTTTAACGTTCGAAGTTTCAAAAACTACCAAATTATTTCTATTATTATATTTTATTACAGAAGAATGTGACCAATAGGGCTTGGGACTCTAAACAAGGAACGAACAAGTTTACATTTAAAAGTTAATTGTTATTACATTATATTCAAAGAGTAGTATAATAACGAAAAATGTCACAAAGTACCCTCTTATGGATTTTCATTCACTTAAGACCATATATTTTTAATTTCATGTTTCTAGAAACAATATTTTAGAAAATTTAAAAAACACCATTAGAAGAACGAAAAAGTACCACAAATCTTCTTTTCTGGATTCTTATTCAATTAAAGGCTCCATTACTCTACCGTAAATGTAAATGTAAAAACGTAAATGGATGATTACTCTAAAAACGTAAATGTAGCCAATACTTTGTTGTTGTTTTGTACACATGAACATCGGTGATGTCAATTACACATATTTCCAGTGGATCAAATTCAAATTGAAAATCGCTAAATTTATTGGTTTGTATTTCAGCGATTCGTATACAAAACGAAATTTGTGCTTTTATGACAAAAATTTTAAATTTTAAATTAAATATTCGACTCTACGTCTTATTTAAATTATTTCAACAATTTTTTACTGAAGAAAACAGCAAAACTAATTGTCCAATTGATAAACCTTTTACAGCGATTTTTTACGCATATTTAGTATAATGAAATAAAAAGCTGTCAACACTGTTGTTACAGCTGTCACGTAAAAACGTAGAGCGACCTAATTTGATTAGGTTGCTACGTAACATTTACGTTTTTTAGTACACATACACACATAACTCTCAAAAGCAAAACGTGTCAGCTGATTCGCTACATTTACATTTACGGTAGAGTAATGGAGCCTTAAGACCATATATTTTTAATTTCATATTTGTAGGTTCAATATTATAGAAAATTCAAAAAGTACCACAAAGTTCTCCTCTTGAATTCTTACCCACATAGCATCATATGTCTTTAATTTCATGTTTATAAATTCAATATTGTATAAAACTCAAGAAGTACCATTAGCAGAATGAAAAAGTACCAAAAAAGTCCCCTGTTATGGATTCTCATTCACTTAAGATCATATATCTTTAATTTCATGTTTCTAGGTTCAATATTATAGAAAATTCAAGAAGTATAATTAGAAGAAAAAAGTACCATAAATCTTCTTTTCTAAATTCTAATTCACTTGGAACATATATTCATAAAAATTACGAAATACAATAAATACCATTTGAAGAACAAAAAAAGTACCACAAATCCCTTCTTGTGAATTTTCACTCACTTAAGACTACATGTACTTAAGTTCATGTTTCTTAGTTTAATATATTAAAAAAAAAAAATCGTTACTTAATTTGAATAAAATTTAACTTCCCGATTTTATCCCCTTTTTGGTACTTTTTATACCCCTTGAATATGACAAAGATTGTGTTCCAATGAATTCCTAAATTGTACTGGGATCTAATATTAACATATTCATATGTATGTGTCAGTAAAAAGAAAAAAATATTTTGTGAAAAAAGTACCAAAATCAAATACGATTTTTATCCTTTAAAAGTTCAAATTTTAAAAAAGTACCAAACTTGTACTTAAGTTACTAATTTGATGCATTGTTTATTTCTATACTTACTGGATTAAAAGATAGTTAGGGTGCCAAAAAAAATATCAAATTACAGTTTTATCCGTTTCTCCCTAAAAGAGCCGATTTTCAAAAAAGTACCAGATTCCTATCCGATTATTTTTTAAATGAATATCGATATTTATTTAACTTTGTTTGTATATGTATAGTTTAGGAGATATAAGGTTACCTATTTTACCCGTTTTTTTTCCTTTTTTACCCCCTATACATTCGAATTTCCAAAACTCGTGTCTTAGTGGATAAATTCGTAAGAGACCAATCTACAGTCTATATTTCAACTTTCTAGCTTTATCCGTTTGGGCTGTGCGATGATGATTCACCAATTACTTATGTCAATCAGTCAATAACTTAGTCATTACTCTTTTATATATATAGAAGATTCACGGAAAGGTAATATTAATATTTTTATTATCACGTTTCATTTTTTATTTATTATTAGGTAAACACATTTTTAGAATTTTAAGATTTTTTTTTTGAGTGAATGGTAATATCCGTCCATCCGTCTATACATTTGAGTTAAATGGGTTGAAAATAGTTAAAATCCGAATTTTGATCATCATGTTTAATTTTCCTATTTATTAGTTAATAAAAAAAAAAACATTTTTATAATTATAAGATGTTTTTTGACAGAATGTCCGTCCGTTTTTCTATACATTTGGGTTAAATGAGTTGAAAATGACACTTAATTCAAGGAAAGGTGATATCAATACTTTAATATTTAGATTAAGTTTTTCTATTGGTCAAGAAAAAATTGGGGCCTTAAATCGATGGTGGTAACTTATGGATGTTTAGTATGGCAGGAGGCAATGAGGCAAAATCGGTCAATAAACAAAAAAGTTATGGGATAAAACCTAGGAACATAGGGTGTCCGTTTCATACTTTTCTGCTGATATTTCTTCAACAAAAGCATGTACAACAACGAAATTTTGTATATATAGTTCGGGGATCGATATAAACTCGAAAACTAAAAATGGGCGTGGTCCACCTTATTTACCGCCCACCTCCCATATAAGGTTAAATTGTGTTCAAATAGTTCAAGGATCAATGTAAACTCGGAATCAAAAAAATGGGCGTGGTCCGCCCACTTTACCACCCCCTCCCATATAACATAAAATTTGAAAAAGTTGATGGTGGGTATATAGATTCGGCCGGGCCGAATATAACATTCGCGCTTGTTTTTTCTTTATCTTGTCAAGCACTTTACATAAATACTATAAAAATCTTTAAAATCGGACTTCATTTGTAGAATTTACGATTTTTTGAAACTTTTACATACTCGAGATAGTCAACTTTGACACCATGTAGCTTATCTCGTGTTATCACAGGGTGACTACAAGATGATTTTTCTGCAAGCTTAGGTCCTCCTCTACAATTCTTCTATAAATTTGCGTTTGAGCCCACTGTGCGAATATACGAAGGCTTTTAAGAGATTGATGAGCGATTGCCATATTTGATTCTGCTGGGTACCGGGTCATTGCAAGATAGCTAGCAATGTCATAGCTGATGAATTAGGTAGAAACGGCTCGGCTTTGAATGGAGCTGAAAGTGAAAGAGGTATGAAACCACCCATAGGCTTTTACTTCAGATTAATAAGAGAATGAAATCGGGAGAGAACCAATAATGCTTGGAGTAGCAGAACGAACTTCAAAAAATATCAAGGAAAAATATCAGACACAAATCTTCTATTAGACATGAAAAGGGGAAACCTGAAATTTTGACAGGTCATTGCCCAATAGAGAAAATGGCATGTAATTAGGAAATAGGTTCCTCCGGTTTTTGCAGAATGTGCGAAGATAATAAGGAAATAGAAACAGTGGAACATATTATTAATCACTGTCCATGTCTACAATTGAGTAGGCAGAAATGGCCTACTCAACAAATTGGAAAGTGTATCAAGAATTGATCTAGGAAACATGATAGGATTCGTTATAGAAATAGGCTGGCTAAGGGAATGCCGTTGGCTTGGAGCAAACGCAATAGGACGATAGATCTTTCTTTGATATCCTATTTTTTCAAATCTCTTGTCTTTTCTTGGTATCATCTTTCATTTTCGTTTTCAAAACTTTTGTCATTACTTCTAAGTACATCTATCACTCCTACAAAGGGACTCTCGAATGGACCTCTAAGGTCTACGAGTAGATATACAGATACTCTTCTGAGTACTTGTATAACCCTTCTCTACCTAGGTTGGTCAAAAAGTAAAAAAATAATATATTTTAAAGCTGTTTAGAGAATTCTAATGCCCGTCCTTCCGTCTGTCTGTTTATTAATTATAGCAAACTTGCCAATTCAAAATCGTTTATTTTTTGACTCCATAAAGATATCAACTTCAAATTTGTCTTTAGAATAACAATTTTAATTCTCCTATTTATTAGTAAGTAAAAAATGCATTATAAGATGTTTTTTGGCTGAATGGTAATGTCCATCCTTCCGTCTATACATTTCGGTTAAATGGATCGAAAATTGAGCTTAATTCAGGAAAATGTGATATCAGAATTGTGATGATAACGTTCTATTTTTTTCCATTTATTAGTTAGTAAAAAAAAAAATAATTTTTAGAATTCTAAAATATTTTTGGGCAGAATGCGTTGAAATGGAAAAAGGTCTACAATTTGTAATCATTATTACTTCTCAACAAAAATCTAAAATTTTATATAGAAATTCCAAAAAATCTTTAGTGTTTTAAAAATTTAAAAAAATCCTTAATTTATTATCACTAATATTCCCACAAAAATAAAAATTTTATGTGAAAATTTCAGCAAATTTGAACCCTCGATATCTCAATAAACTTTTAAATGGAAAAAGGGCCTCAATTTGTGGTCATTAAAATTTCTTACCAAAAAATGAAATTTTAAGTAAAAATTTCAAAAAGTCTTTAACCTTTGGTATCTTAGCAAATAAGCGTTCTAATAAAAAAAGGAGATCGACTTGTAATTACTCCCAATCCTGAAAAATATGATTTAATATTATTCATTTACTGAAATAATAAAATAAAATCAAAAGTAGTGAATAAATGTCTGTAAATTTTGTATTTAAATCATCAAAATTAGCTGGTGCTGCTGCTTCTGACAATGATGACATTGTCTGTTGCATAATAAATTTATTTTCTTGAATAATTTTTAGTTTAATTTTTTGTCATATCTTCTTTTTTTTTTATTCATATTTTTTATGGCTGCTTTTATTCACTTTAAAGACTGTCTCTGAGCTTTAGGGTAGACTTAACTGGTGGCGTTGTTGTATGCTGCCTGTCTGCTGTTGCTGTCAAAGAAGAGTATTGTTCATCATTTCTTGGATTTCGTTTTTTGTCTGTTACCTTAATTTTGATTGCAAGCACGCGTTTTTTTTTTTCATACTCATTTAACTAATCAAGTGATCATCTGGAATAATAAGATTTATTTCTTTTTATGTTAGGCTCCTTTTAATTTGTCTCTTTTTTTTCTGATTCTGATTTGTTTATCTTTTTTATGTGTCTATTAGGTTATGAATAATGGTGACATTATTACAGGCATTATAATTAAGTATTTTTAATGTGTAATTTTATTTATTCAAGTGATTTAAGATCCGGGAGTATATTAATTTTAAAATAAATAGAAATAAAATCAGAATATAAATCCTGTAATCAATAATAAATTGTAGCATATATTCTGATTTTACTCATATTTTCTTAAGATACTAAATCAACAAGTTGTCAATAGTGTTAAAAACGTTTAACCATTTAAACTATTTCATTTAAGCTATAAAGTTATTCTTTCATAAGTTTTTGGTCACATTTGATGTTATTTTGAACTGAATAATGGACATATTTTTTAAGCTCTTCATAAATTTAAAAAGACATTTTAAATATGGTCAAATAATAACATAAATAAAAGATATGTATGTAAGTATTTAATGCTTAAAGTCACTACTAAACACATATTTTTTTTTTTTTTTGTGATAGAGGATTCTACTAAAAATAACACACATATTTACCATGGAATTCTGGCGTAAAACACCCACTGAAAAATGGCAAATATTTTATTTGATGCACAACAAAAATGTTGCTGTTTTTTGTGAATTTACGTGGGTTTACACAAAAGTTTTTAAAACCAATTTTAAAGAGTTATAAGAAAAAGTAAAATTAAAGTTCGAAATTAATTAAAACAGTTAAATAAAAATTATTTCACTTGTTAACAAAAATAGTTCCACTACAATTTTGTTATAACTTTCATTGCTGACACTTCCATAAAACTATTCTATCGGAAAAAATGTAAAATCGATAAGTTTTTAAAAGCAACATAAACGGAAGAAATATGAAGAAAAAAACTAAATTTAAAACATTAAAAGAATTAAAAATGTCTTTAATCCGAAATTACATGTTTAAAGAATTACTTTATTAAACCTGTACCATTTTTTAAAAAGGATAAACGTATTTTTATCAATAAACAAAATTAAAACTTTTTGAGAAAAATACTATAAAGAAAATACTATAAAGTAGTCCAAAAAACCCATATATATATATATATATTGTCTTTCAGGAACTTATATTGAAAAAAGTACCAGTAATATTCATTAAAAGTATCATGAAAAAGTAACCAATTTTATAAAAACGTAGCAATTTTAAACTAAATTAAAAATTTTCAAAAAAGGTACCAATAAGTATTAAGAATAAAAATGAAGAATGTGAAGAAAGAACACATAGAATTTATGTAAAATAAATATCATTAATAAAGAAAAATTTTTTTTAAGTATTATTTTTCCAAAAAATAATAATAATAACCAATTTTCAAAATAAATGTACGTTTAAAAAGTACTATTTTTCTAAGAAACGTTATGATTTTCCAAACTAAAAAACAAATTCTGAAAAATAACAAAAGTACCAAAAAAGTATAAAAAAGTACTAATTGTCACATACTTTTTAAAGGAAAATTTTCAAATAAGGTACCAATTAACTCAATAAAGATACAAAATTCTATGAAAAGTTTTAATTTAAAAAAGGTACACACAGAAATCGTTCCGAATAATAAAATATTGATAAATTGTAGCAAAGTTTCATTATAAATATTAAAAAATTATAAATGAAAGAGGTTTTCTTTATTTAGAACTTTAAATATATAATGGGAATTGAATTAAGGTTCTTCTAACTGAAACAATATTTAAATTCAATAGGTTTGTGTCGTTACTAAAAGTGCTTATTAAATTCGAAAATAACAGTCGAATTTAATTCAGCATTATATGTTTTATTTCCAAATATTGGTGATAGTTAACGAATATTATTACATAACAAAATATAATTCAGTGTTCTAAATCGTATTCATAAAACATTGACATTTATAAAAAATAAAACAAACTTTATAAAAACAAATTACAATACAAAATTTATTAGGAAATATATAAGAGCAAATTAAACAGAAAATTTGTAGATTAACTTCAAGATTAAATATAAAAGGTATGTTTGTCCATATTTAAAAATATGTATGTATATGCAATTAATGATGTCGTTTAGATATCTTTTAGTTTTATTGCCAAACAATGTCTTCACTATTTTATGCTGCTGATGGGTACTGCCTAGAGACTACGTTATCAGAAATACATACATATATGCAAGCATATGCGATACCAAAAGTAAATTCACAAAAGAGTAAGCAAAATTTGATTAAATATGATATAAAGATGTTTGAAATATCCATCTTTTTCTAATATATGTAGGATATGGTGTCAATAAACCTTTCATATAATGTGTCTATCCTCAAGTCCTAAATTGTCCTGATCTAATTCAATGTGGAATTTACATACATGATCTAGAAGGAATGATTCCATTATAGTATGATATAAATTATGTATGAATGGTTTTATAATTTCTTTCAGTTTTTAAAAATAAATAACAAATAAGTCAAATTTGTAATATTTTAATAAAAACAAAATAAAAACAAAGCTGTTTTCTCAACTGAAACATTCAGTACATACAATCGAATTGTATTTTTAAATCAGTTGTGTGTATCATAAATTCAGCAATATAACAGTACTTGCAACCGAATTTGAAATAATTCCTGCAACTGATAAAATTCGATTGGCAAAAAAATTCGGTTGCAACAGCGAAACTGTTTTCTCTGTGTAATAATTTATCTAAAAACATTTAATTAAATTAAAATAAATGAACAAAAAAATCTTTAAAAAAAAACAACCCAGATAAGAAGCTAATATAATGGCTCTACACTACTTTCACATTAGATGAATAACTCATTATTTTAACACGGTGATGTCATTAGAGGCAACTACTTACTCTATATTATTACAGGTAGGCATTTCAGAAAGTCATTTCTTAGATGTCGTTACAAGAACTAATTACTTTGTAGCTACTCAATCACTCATTAGTTTCAAAGTATTACAGAAGTCATTATTAGCAAAATGAATAGTAACTAGTTACATTGTCGGTTACAAGTAAATACTGAATTATTGAAAATAAAAAGCAGATAATTTTTTTTTTTAAATTGATTTATTTGAAAATATGCGGAAATTAGGATTTGACATACTATTTTATACCATAGACTTGGAGTTAATTCTTGAAGCGCATTCTTGTGACCCGTGCAGAAATTGAATAAAATACCGGTCCTTACTGACCTGCCCCGTCTGAAAATTATTAAGAGTTTAATACGTTTAACAAATTGTTTTAAGATAGCCAATGAATTTTTCTTACCTTTATGTAATTGTATTTCCTAAATTGTAATCGCTTCAAATTTGTTGCCTGTTGAGTTTAAAGGTATTAATGTGCCTAAGAGAAACAATACAAATCAGTGGATATTTTTTAGTAATATTCAGATACTTACCACTTCTAAACCCTTTATTGGTTTAAGAGTTATACCGTATTTTATGTTTGATGTAGTATTTTACATAAACTCAAATTACAGAGCTCATGAATGAATTCATGTACGTATAAAGTGGCCTAATGGATTTGTTTCGACTTCACCGGAGACTGGTGTGTTTACGATTAATTATTTGTTTAAGTCTTCGTGACTTTAACAAATAATTAATGTATTTTCATATTTTACCCACTTTTAAAATATATAATTTTTATAATATAAATGAAGAGATAGATAAATAGTAACATTTCCAAAAATCTAATTTTATGTAACTGATTACATATCAAGTTAAAAGTAAGCAGTTACTAATCTACTATCATGTAGTGCAGAAAGTATGTTGTTATGATTGAAAAGTAACTACCAAGTTACTACCATTACCAAGTTTTTGCTGGCCGAATCTATATACTAGGGTGATCGACGCGGTTTTCCAACCGGTTTTAAAACCGGTTTTTTCTGTCCATGTGCTGTCGGTTTTTTCAAAATGTTCATTTTTCGAATGTCGAATAGACCGGTTTTTTTAAACACAAAAAACCGGTTTTAAAAATAGCATTTTATTTCAGAAAACATGTACTAAATAGTGATATTTGAATTTAAATTTAGGAATAATTTTTTTAAATATTCATAAAGACTGATTTCTTATGTTTTAAAAATATAGTTTAAGTCTAAATTGGAATTTATTTTGTAATATTAAACAAATAAATAAGTAACAATTATCTTGTATGAATTTTTTAATCTATTGTAATATCTGTAATATTTTTACACCCAATTTAATATTTTATGATCCAATATTTCCTTTATTTTTTAAAGGTGTTGTGTTAAAAAAGTTTCACCTGCAGAATAATTTCAATTGAAACAGACTTCCATATTAAGCCATGGTTTCTGTTTATGCTAACTAAAATTTAGTCTAATTTTTGATGATTTTTTTTCTACAATTTTGAAACATAATTATCTTCTAGTCATCTAGATATATAATTTGCGTAGCATTTTTTCTCTTTCCAGAGCTTTCTAAAGCTCCCAAACGACGTAGAAAATTAAAATTTGGCTCAATTATAAAACTTTTCGTCCAACAATTCCTAAAGGAGCCATATTTTGAAATTTTTATCAGGAAGCGGATATAAGAGGATTTATGTGTCTTTTTCTAAAAATGTTTTCTCTTTCTAGAGCTTTCTAAAGCTTCCAGAAGACGTAGAAAATTAAAATTCGGCTTACTTATAACCCTATTTGTCCAACAAATCCTAACGGAGCCAGATTTTGAAATTTCTATCAGGGAGCGAAAACACGTGGATCTATATATATGGATTTATATATATTATTCCTAAGAGTTGTTTTCTCTCCAGAGCTTTCTGAAGCTCCCAGACGACGTAAGAAACTAAAAATCGGCATACTTATAAAACTATTCATTCTACAAATTCTAACGGAGCCAGATGTTTCTATCAGGGACCGAAAAGTCTGTTTTTGGTACCAAGAACTTTTGAGTTGTTATACTTATTATTTGCTCTCCAAATCCTTTCAAAAACTGATTCTACATTTCGGTCAGGGAGCGCATTACGACGATTTTTTTATTTTGAAAGATTTACGAATTTAAAACTTTAATCAATATTATCCCAATAAATTCTAACGGCTTCAAATAATTGACTTCGATTAGTGAGAGGAAGGTGTCCATATGTTGTTCATATTTTTTTTTTTCTTTTAATTTTCGGATTTGTTTGTGCATATAATATTATTTTTTCCCGGCATTGGCAGGCTTATACGCTTGTATTTAATAAATTTTAACTTGAATATTATAAAAATTATTGATTTTTTTAAAGAAATGTAGCTTTTTGATATAAATATTAACTTCTGCAAAAAACCGGTTAACCGGTTTTTTCTGAATTTCAAAAAGTGCAACCGGTTTTTTAAAAATACCAACTATTCGAACTATTCGAAAACCGGTTTCTCAAAAAAGTCGAATAATCGATCACCCTACTATATACCCACCATCAACATTTTCAAATTCTACGTTATATGGGAGGAGGTGGTAAAGTGGGCAGTAAAGTGGACAGTAAAGTGGGCGAACCACGCCCATTTTTTGTTTCCGAGTTGGTCCTTGAACTATTTAAACACAATTTCACATTATATGGGAGGTGGGCGGTAAAGTGGGCGGACCACGGCCATTTTTGGTTTCCGAGTTTATATTGACCCCGGAACTATACGTACAAAATTTCGTTGTCGTACTTGCTTTTATTGAAGAAATATCAGCAGAAAAATATTTAACGGACACCCTGTGTTTCTAGTTTTTAGCCCATAACTTTTTTATTTATTACTTTTGCCCATTTTCAATACCAAACAAACCTTATATAAGATAAATATTTGTGCCAAATTTCGTCTCCCTACGTTGCCCCGTTCGAGCTCTATCCTGCTTTCAACAGACAGACGGACAGACGGACGGACGGACATAGCTAGATCGACTCAGAATCTAACCAGGACCCAGAAAATATATACTTTGTGGGGTTTTAGATGATTTTTTCGACACACGGAATGACAAAATCAATATATCTTTTTGATGGTGGGTATAAAAATAGTACCATTTTCAACAAACAAAAAATAAATTAAAAAAAAAAGAAGTAACAATTTTTTAACAAATTTATATTTTTTAAAAGATATAAATTTAAAGAAATTTTTTTTTAAATGATTTTTTAAAAAAGTACCAGTTTTAAAAGAAAAAAAAAAAAAAGAACCTATTAAAAAATATAATTTACCAATTTTCAAAAAACGTACCAAATTTTTAAAATACTAAATTCCAAAAAGTAACAATTTTCAAAAGCTAATAATTTCTAATATTAATTTCAAAAAATTACCAATTAAAAAAAAAAAATTAAAAATATTAATTTTTTAAAAAATATAACAATTTTTAAAGTACTAAATTATAAAAAAGTACCAATTTTCAAAAATATACCAAATTTTCAAAGTTCTAATTGCCAAAAAGGACAAATTTTCAATGTTTATATAATTTCTAATATTAATTTAAAAAGTATAAATTGGTACAATTAGAATTTTGAAAATTTGGTACATTTTTGAAAATTGGTACTTTTTATAAAACTATATATAAGTTCCAAACAATCTACTAAATTTTTAAATTACTAAATTCGAAAAAGTACTAATTTTCAAAAGCTACTATTAAAAAAAGTACTGTTTTTATAAATAAATGTACCCTTCAGTCAATGGTGACAGTTGCGTGCAAGTTACCTTACCGACTACATTAGGGTACCACTAGTCACTTTATTAGCTACGTGACTAGTCACTTTAACATGGGCTTGTCCTAGGAGGAATTCTATTGCCACCTCAATGACTTCATAGTGCCACTTTTTTGCACACACAATCACCTCCGCTAGGGTATCATATGGTCGAGCTAGATCGACTATATCTTTTTTCTCGTTTGTATTGAAGCGTTTATTTACAAAAATGTAAAGGATTTAATAATTTTATCATTTTAATTATAAATATCGTATTATTAGCAGAATAAGCAGTCATCACAAATTGAACTCCTTTTTGAATTTAAACACTTATTTACGAGGTTATAAAGTATTTAAGATTTTTATTATTTTCTTTAAAAATATCAATTTTTGGTGAATATTGATATTGAATACAAATCGAGCTGCTTTTTCGATTTAAACGGTTATTTACAACAATATAAAGAATTACAAATTTTTTATCAAAATTGATTTAAGTGATCATAACAAATCGAACTCCTTTTTCATTTAATTGCTTATTTACCAAGATATACAAAATTTTATATTTCTTATCATTCTTACTAAACATTTGTTTTTTACTGAAAATATCATTATTTGGTAAGAATTGTATTTGATCACAAATCACGCTTCTTATCCATTTAAACTTTTATTTACGAATATTAAGGCGTTAAAGATTTTTTGTCATTGCCATTAAAACTAGGCTTACTTATGTAACTTTTCGTCCTACAAATTCTAACGGAGCCAAAATTAAAATTTTTATCAGTGAGTGGATTTACGAGCGTATTGCCACGCTCGTTTTCATATAAAATTTATATTTTTGGTGAAGAATATTAGTGAATATAAGTTAAATGCTTATTTTTATTTATTTTTTATGCGTCTGTGCTGATGTTTGTAATAACCAAAAATATTGATCTAAGACCCACCTTAATTTATACCAATAGGCTTGGAATCACTTTCTGAGACGACTTAACGATGTCCACCCATCCGTCCATCTGTAACCTTGTAATCAAACTACAGGTCGCAATTTTAAACAAAAGTTATTGAAATTTGGCACACTGATTTCTTAAAGTCTACGAACAAAGTCTATTAAAATTGGTTATGATCGGTCCATTATTTCATCCATCCCCCATACAAATTTCCTCCCATAAAAGGGTTTAACGATCGTAAATCCCTTAAATATAGCAATATTTTAATGAAATTTGGCACATCTTAGTTCCATATAAGTTTAAATCTGTATGCCATGAAGATCGGTCTATAATTGACCATTATAGACCGATGCGAATTATAGATCGGTCTATAATTCGCATGTTTTATTTTACATTTAATATTAGTATAGGTCCACAATTGGCCCCAAGTTTAATTAAAAACACCTCCCCGAATTTTGATGTTCACAATGGTGTAGGGTATCATATGGTCGGGCTTGACCGACTATATCTTTTTCTCTCGTTTTTTTTTTTTTTTTTTTGTTTTTATTCTCTTTTTTTAAAAACTTTCAAATTATCCCTCGTCTAAAGTTATATATTTCACTGTGTTTGTATTACAACAGGATACGAAAAAAAAACTTTGTAAATATTTGTGTTTTCTGTTTCCTTGTCGGAGTTTGTGTGGGTGGATTGCAGAGAAATATTTTGAAAAGTTTAAAACATTTGGCATTTAGCCAAAATGTAAAGTTTGGATTTCTGTTTGGTATCATTGTAGATTTCAGGAAAAGAAAAAAAAAAAAGTTTTATAGTTTTTTTATAGAAAACATAAACAGATTTTTTGTCGTATTTTTTGTTTTCAATCAAATCAAATGTGGGTAATCATGATATTTGTTCCGCCAAAAATTAACTAATTTTAAATAAATAAATATTGTTATTATTTAGCTTTATTTTAAACTTTTTTTGTTGCAATGTGCAGTGACCTTGAAATAAAACTATATAGTTAAACAAACAATTATTGTTGTTATATTTTATGGGTCAACTTCCAAAAAAAAAAAAAAAAAAGCATCAATTTAAATTGTATTAAAAAAAAAAAGAGAATAAAATAAATTTGTAAAATAAAAGTGATTTTATAATATTAAATATATACCAAAATCATTTTTAAATGTATATTATTGTGTTAAATGCATTTTCAAAATACCTAAGAAATAATTAAGTAATTTGCCATAATAAATCACTTGCAAAAAAAAGCCTCTAAAAATAAATACCATAAAGAGATTTTCATGCCTTGAAACCACTTGCACTTGATGATGTAAAACTTCATCATTAATAAAATTCATATTACTGCAGACGTTTTCTGTCTGCACTAAAATTTAAATATTCATTTATATTTTTTCAGTTGTTTCCCTTTTATTTTTTCTTTTTTATTTTTAGTTTTTTTTTTTTTTTTTTTGTTTCTTAACGAGGTGTTAAAAGTTGTATATATTTTCTTTACTTAAATTATAGACCCATAACTCTCAACTGTATATTTAAAAACTCAACAGTGTTTCTCAATTAAAAACGCATAATTTTGTTTTATTATTTTTTGTTTTAAGATGCATAAACAGTTTCTTTATAGGAAACCAAATCACTTATCATAAAAATATTTTGTATTTATGCAAAAACGCGTGCAGTTTTATGAATATGTCATTTATTTAAAGGCAAGAACTTGTTTACACGATGATGAAAAATAAAGAAGATACATATAATACATCTGTTTCTTCAATATTACTACGTTTCTACGTGAGTCGTATTTGCAAATAATTGACACAGATGAAAATCGATCACATAGGTAATAAAAACTATACCATTCAGTGTCTATGGTGAATCAGCTCCGTACCAATTCAGTATAGAATTATTAATTAACAAAACCGTGATGAAGTTTAAATCGAATTTTTAAATTTATGTAACGGTCCAAACTTTTCTTGGCCCTTTCTCTTGGAAGACAGTTGCTACCTCTTCATCTGGCCGTGCTCAGTGCAATAGGGTGGTGTTCTTGTCATTGTTTTCCAACTCTGAAATGCGTCCTTTGTTAGTCTTGCGAGATTCATAAGCATTAATGTCCTTCATAAACTTCTCATGCTTCCTTACTTCTCGTCAAAGTTGAGAAATACTGGATATGTAAAATTTAAAATTTCATGTCTGATTTCACTTTTCAAATTTCGAATGATAGTCTTGCATAAGTCTCTGTCTGAAATTGGAATTTTCAATTTGTCAGTCATAGCCGAAATAGCATCAAAATATTCGTCAAAGTTTTCGCTATGTCTTTGTTTACGTCGACGTACATATATCGTCAAGTATGTCAAAATCTGTATAGTCTTCTTTGTACTGTGTTCGTAAAGCATTGGTCAGTGAGTACCAGTCTATGTCATTGGTCTGTCTGTGGTAACGCCAGTACCACTCAAGTGCTTTGCCTTCAAACAGACTATGGGCATGCTTACATAAAATTTCGAAATCACCTCTAAGTGTATTAGTTGCCAGTATATTGACGCGATAAATAAATTCATCTACTGACATACTGTTGTCGTGTCCTGTAAATTTAATTTTCCAATTACGGATAATATTTAATACTTTATCTGCCAAAAATGGATCTGTCTCAATGTCAGTGCGTCTAGGTGATCTGGGCAAGGTATTTGCTACGGAAGGTGAAACTTCCACAGTTTGAGGTTGATTGGCAGTAGATTGAGTACTTAGGGTTTGAGCTAATGACCTCATTTCATTTGTAATGAAACTCATCATTTCATTATGAAAGGTGTCCAAGCTGTCATTTAAGTATTAATTGTCTTGTCTGAGAGTCATTTTCATTAGGGTTAGAGTTACTGTTCTGATTTGGAGGTGCGGCTTTTCGTCTTGTCGAACGTCCTTGTTCACCCTGACTCCTACTAGAAGCTCTTAAATCTACCGTAAAACTCACGTTAGCTGGCTCTTCGATATCAGCTAAGTTTTCGTGACTTCTAGTTAAATGCATATTTAAAATATCAAGTTAAATCAATGAAAAAATTATTCCACTACTCGGTTAATCAAACAAGAGTTAGGTAATAATAAAAAAAAATTTAATAAGGATAAAATGTCAGACCAAAGCTACGAAAAGAAAAAGAAAGAAGTTGTTTTAAGATTTAAAATGAGTATAATATTGACACTAAGAAAATATCAATATAAAAATCTCAAGATCAAATCTTAAAACGTAAAATAAAATAATAGTAGTTGAATTATATAAAAGGTAAGTATTCAGGATAATCCAAATACAAAAATCCTACTCATAAACATCAACCTGAGAGACAAATTTAGAAGAGAGATGCCAAAATGTATTGGTATACGATTTTGTCAGTAGGAACCGGAAAATTATCCAAGTTCAAAAATCTCAAACAAAATAACGTATAAAGACATTGTTATGTAAAACATTTGGTTCAGAAACTAAAATTAAATTCAATAACTGAAAGTCCAAAATGTTATGGAAAAGAAAAAAAAACAATAATAAAAAGTTAACACCACGGTAGTATATTTTGGAACCTTCAGCAACAAAATAAATTTTTTCCTAAATATATTATCAACAAGTTGATAAACTACTTGTTTGGCTTATGACGAGTTCTTTTGTGCTAAGGCCCCACGTTGGGCGCCATTAAATTTATGTATTAGTGTTTTAAATAATTCTCGAAAATATGTACTGATAAGTGAATCTATAAATGCGTTTATTCGACACTTATTTGCAAGTAAAAAAATTATAAATATCACTCAAAAATTTTTTAAATTACTAATTGTTATTACTAAAATGTTAATTTAAACAATTATAACTTAAAACGCCTTAAAATAAGTTGCAATTTATAACACTTTATTTGCAAATAATTTCACTGATCAATAATTGTTTTCAAAAGCTGTATGCAAAAAAACTTTTAAATTTTAAAAATTTTTATTCAAAAATACAACGTGCGTATAAACGCAGTACATTTGCAAATAATTAAAACGTAAGATGCTGCTAATATTTTCACTAATCAATAATTGTTTTCAAAAGTTTTTTGCGTAAAAAATTTAAAATTTTTAAAATATTTATTTGTAAATAAGACATGCGTATAAACCTAGCATATTTGCAAATATGTAAAAAGTTATATTAGTTTCACTAATCAATAATTGTATTCAAAAGTTTTATGGGAAAAAAATGTAATTTTCAAAATATATATTTATATGTAAAACGCGCGTGTAAACGCAGTATAATTGCAAATATGTAAGACTTAAGGTACTTCTAATTTTTTTAAGTTAAGAGAATTTTCGTTGTGTATATATATTGCCATTCGACACTAAAAAATTAATATATTTCTGAACTAATTTTTATTTGAAAATATGGATCTGACGTATAAACGTAATGTGGAAATCTTTTAATAAAAAATGTTTAAAAAAAATAATGGGTTACTTTTACATTTACATTGTGCGAAAAATATTAAAAAAAAAAAATATATATATATATATATATATATATATATATATATATATATATATATATATATATATATATATATATATATATATATATATATATATATATTATTCAAAGGATTTCCAAAGGATTATTCATGATTATTTATTTATATATTATTTACCCACACAAATACACAAATTATATGAGGTTCAACGAGCCTAATTGTTCTGGGCGTTAAAGTGTTCATACAATATTGAATACACCTAAGTGGAATTTTTGTATAAATTTTTTTAAACAATTTAAAAACTTTCTGAGAAAATTAAAAAAAGAAAACAGAAATTTTATTAAAATCCCCAAACAATTAAATAATTTAACACATCCCAGCAAAAGCTTGGTAATGGCATGTAGTTACGGATGTAGTTACTTTTCAATGACAACAACATACCGTTTGCATTATATGGAAGTACTTTAGTAACTACTTATTTTTCTCATGGTATGTAATAACTTATTTATGGACAGATTTATAGAAGGGATAGATAAAAAAGCTGAATTTTTGGTAGTTGCTAAGATTTTAAAATATGTAAATAATATTTATGAAATCTTTTTACATTTATAACAAAAAAAATGTAATTAAAGGAATAAAAAATATCAATAATACCCGGCGGAGAGACTATAATGCAATCAAGTAAAAAAAATATTTATTTGCAATTTTTGTTATAGACGTTTTATTAATTTTGTTCAAATTTTATACAAATATTTAATTCGTAAAAAGGGTCTGAATACAGAATAAGTTGGTTTGTGGTTTTAATAAGTATTTGTCAATATTGTATTTGTCAAACATATATCATAAATTAATTTTATTTCTAGACTTCATAAATTTAAAAAAAAATATAAAAAATAAAAATCTGGTTTTAAAATAATATAAATCAATTACCAATTCTCTTCATATTACAAGACCTTCTGTGAAATATCAGGAGCAAAAAATGGTAAGTGTATTTAATATAAATAAATATTTCATTTAATATAATATAGAACACACACGCAAAGAAAAAATATGGTTCGGGTGACCATAAACTAAGAGCAACATACTATGATTGTAATATATGATCCCAGGTTACAATAAGTATATTTGTACGTAATAATTTTTCTGATTCCATTTAATAATTTTCTCATCATTTAATGATTCGGTTTAATCATATTTATAACTTTTTTTTGCAATATTTCTTCCTATTTCCCAATTTTTTTATCATTTAATAATCCCATTTTATCATATATATAAACCAATTTTATCATTTAATAATCCCATTTTATCATATATATAAAAGAATTTAATCATTTAATATTCCCATTTTACCATATATATAAACGTATTGAATTATTTAACAATCCCATTTTATCATGTATATAATCCCATTTTATCATATATATAATCCCCTTTTTGTAATACTGAATATATTTAAAATAAAGCATATTTATCTGAAATTTTTATTTAATTATTGAGAATATTAGACAAAAATTTTTCAGGTATAAAAATTTATTAATTTTTAATTATAAAATTGTAAGTTATTAATAGTTTTTATATAATATTTATACTCTACATATTAATTTTTAACATATATTTACATATTCATTGTTTAAATATTATTTATATATTATATTTTATAATATTTACATAAGAATTTAAATCAACAGTTTTATGTTTTCTTTGGTAATGCAAATATAGCCAATAAGATTTGATTATAAAATTTTATTGGCTATAGAATAGATATTAAAAAATAAAAATCCTCATAATCCTACTGAAAGGCTTGAAAATGTGAGTTAAATCCATGGTTTGAAAGCCTTTGACCGCAAAGATAGTAAGATTCATTAGAGCAATATATGTGGTTTATATGACCAAATAATGGAACGTCATTTTCATACATTCCAACATGGAAAACCATTCCTGCATATCTCAGAACAGGACATATTTTTCATTTATTTTTTTATTTTGTGGTTTTATTTCACAATTTTTTAAACTTACAACACAAATAAATTGAACACTTTTCTAAAAACACATAGCTATACCGTTTGCATTCTAACAAACTACTGAACTTATACACAAAAATGTGTATTCAATAGTTATGTAGAAAATAAATATGATTAACGATAAAAATACAATAGTTGTGTGAAATCAAATTATAGTCCAAAACAAATATTTTATATTTGAGAAAAACATAAACATTTTCAAATACAAACATTCAACAGTTGTGCAAAACAAAATATGACTTAAAATCGAATAAAAATATTAGCTAAATGGTTGTAGAATTGACTAAATTTGTAAAATTAACTTAATGATTATAGAATTAACTAAATAATTGTAGAATTGACTAAATGTTTGTATTTATTCATAAATATGATTTCATATAAACATATTTAAAAACATATTATAATTCAGTGAACCATATTAAAATTTTGATTGTGGGTAATCATTAAATTATAAAACAGAATCATAAACGTTGCTACGATGATCACAGTATATTTAAATCAACGAGAAAACGGCTATATAATCATTGAATAGTTGTGGTGATCATGCTGTAACCATGTTTTTTCTCTGCGTGCAATTTATATTTTGAAGGACATAATTACGTCCATCAAAAAAGACGCTTTATATTGTTTCCCTTACCACATTGACAAGACCTACTCTAAATAAAAGTAAGTAATAATATAAAATATTCATTCAACGAGTAAACATTTTCAGAATAGACCATAAAAGTTTCCACGTTTACCACCTTAAATGATAGCTTATTAATAGGAACTTGCCGTTGAAAAAATTTCTTCTCGGAACGGTCGCAAATAATTCATTATTGCAAAATAGATATGAAGAGACAATTTATGTGTATGTCACGACTTACTGGAAGTGTTGTTTCAAATAAACGCAGCTAAATTTTTACTTAACATCATTTTACATTATTTAATGAACAAACATTAATTTTAGCAAAGCTAAAAGGATGTCATTGATGTCGTGTTGGTTTCTGGTTGTACAGAAATTATCATTGGTGAAGTAGTTATACAAATTAATCAACATACTTCTAAGTTTGAAGTGCGGTGTTTCTAACACATGTCAAAAATATTTATTTATTTGTATCTTTGTATTGATGCTTACATTTTTAGTTGGTATAATAGTATTTTTTATATTATGATATATATTATTAATTAGTTATTTGTAACCTAAAATGTAACTAGTTCCTATTGGAACTTGGTAAATGACTTCAATAATACTACGTATTGAATATTGTAATGACTTCGTAAAATAGTTACTTGTAATAACATAGGGTAAGTAGTTGCCTCTAATGTCATCACCGGGTTAAAATAGTGAGTTATTCAGCTAATGTGTAAGTTGTGAAGAGCCATTATATTAGCTTCTTAACTCATTACATGGCAATAGACAGCTAAACCACTAAACCGATTTTCCTGAAATTTTCACAGTATCATTTTGTGAAACCCGAAAGTAAAATAGACTACTATATTTTAGGATAGGAGCAGGCGGAATGGTAGCCCCCATACAAAGTAAATATTTAATATCACATATCTCCAAAACTATTACAGATAAAATAATGAGATTTTGAGGAAATAATTTTATTATCAATCTACATCATCATTGAGATGAAAATGGAGTGGGTAAATCTAGCCTTTAACTTATGACGTGAAATTGTTTAGCGTATATGAAGAGGTGGTGTAAATTATACACCCGAATTATTTTTCATATAATTTTTAATGTGTATATATTATAATAATGTTATACTTATATTATTCGAATTTGATTGCTTCTAAACGAATTATTAACAAAAACAACGAAAAAAATTAAAATTTATTTAAAAAAATTGTACTTTATTTCACAAGCGTCTTTTACACAAACAAAAAAATACGTATATCATTTACTTGTACATTAAGAAAATTAAGGTTAAACAAAAATAATAAATGGCATTTTCAACAGCCTAAGTTATATACTTATTAAAATAAAAAGGAACATTTCAATATCTTATATATATAAAAAAATAACAATCAGTCTTTTGAGGTAAAATTATCATTCGTCAAATTCAGTCTTAGTACAATTAATGCATAGCCGTTTGCTGCAGCCCATACACATTGGTTTATTACACTCTAAGCATGTATGTGTAGTTTTCCTTTTTAATTTATTGGGACATATATAGCATAATTTGCTCGCTTTTGTAGGTTTTTGGGTAACAGGCTAGGGAAGAGAATCAGTCAGTAATATGGCATGAGATTTCCTCCATATTTTTTGAATGTGCCATTACCCACTATTTAATTGTAGAATAATACCAAAAAAGTTGAAAACTTTTGAGCAACACAAAAACAATGTGAAAAAAAAATTACAAAAATACTTACGCTTACGGAGACGTGTAGTATTTTTATACCCACCATCAAAAATATGGGGGGTATATTGATTTTGTCGAAGGAATCATCTAAGACCCCACAAAGTATATATTTTCTGGGTCCTGGTTCGATTCTAAGTCGATCTAGCTATGTCCGTCCGATTGTCCATCTGTTGAAAGCAGGATAAGGCTCGAACGGGATAACGTAGGGGGACGAAATTTGGCACAAATATTTTTCTTATATCGGTTAACAAACAAAAAAGTTATGGGCTAAAAACTAGAAGCACAGGGTTCCCGTTTTATGGTTTTCTGCTGATATTTCTTCAACAAAAGCATGTACAACAACGAAATTTTGTACGGGGATATAAACTCGGAAAACAAAAATGGGCGTGGTCCACCCACTTAACCGCCCATCTCCCATATAAGGTGAAAATCAAAGAAATTGTGTTCAAATAGTTCAATGACCAATGTAAACTCGGAAACAAAAAATGGGCGTGGTCTGCCCACTTTACCGCCCCTTTCCATATAGTGTAAAATTTGAAAAAGTTGATGGTGGGTACATAGATTCGGCCGGGCCGAATATTCGCGCTTGTTTTTTTTATATGGGTTGCTAACGTTAGATTAGACGTGGTAGTAAAATATTTTCTATTAAAAATTTCCACAAACGACGACGTGTAGTAAATTTTACACCCACACACATAGATCTCCGCGATGCTGTAACAGTCGAAGGACAAAACTATACTGTCAATAAAAGCATAGTATATTATGAGGGTACTAGCAATATTAGCTTAAGAGAGTGCAACAAAGAAAAGTTATTAGAAAAATAAAAAAGAAGGTGTAAAATTTACTACCACGTCATAAGTTAAAGGCTAGAGAGAGTGATAGGCCCCATATAATGTAAATATTTATTATCACATATCACCTATAAACCTATGAACCGATTTTCCTGAAATTTTCACGGTATCATTTTGTGAAACTTGAAAGTAAAATAGACTACTTTATTTTTCGATAGGAGTAGGGAACTGGTAGCGCCCATACAAAGTAAATATATAATATCACATACTACAGAACTATTACAGATAAAATTATAACATTTTGTGAAAATAATTTTATTATTAATCTACATAATTTAAATAAAAATGGATCGGGTAGGTCTAGGAGGTTTAATAGCTCCCATATAATACGCCTACATTTTACGACCAATTTTTTAAAACTCTTAAACGGCTGCACCGATTTTCACGAAATTTGACATGCAGATAGAACCATCGCTGGTGGTTGTTATAGGCTATGTTAGATCTCGATTGGATGTTACGCCCACATTTTACGCCCACTTTTTAAAACTCTTAAACGTCTGTATCGATTTTTACGAAATTTTACACACAGATAGTAGCAGTGACGGTGATGGTTATAGGTTATGTTAGAACTTGGTTGGATCTCACGTCCACTTTTTTAAAACTCTTAAACGGTTGTAAAAATTTTATATCGCCTAATAAGGGGTAGCAAAGCGTACCGGGTTACGCTCGTAAAATGTAAAATATAAGATATATAATATAAGATATATATTTATTAAGATAATTTGAAATAATTAAACTGTTTTCTTATATTTTGTCGCAAAGTTCAAATACGGATATTAAATTTTTTTCGAGAAATTTTTATTTTAAAATAAAAATTTAAATGTTTTGATCTAAATTCAGATAAATTATGTATAAAGGATATTTTCCTTAAAAATTCTTTTGATAAGTAGCTAAATTTTATAAATTTTCTTTTTATTAGAAATTTTTATTCAACATTTTATTTAGAGAAAATATCAGCTAATTTTTAATTTGTAGGAATTTCTGATAAATTTTAATCCTATAGGAAATCTAAAATAAATGAAAAATATCTTTTCATCAGCGTTTTTTTTTTTTTTTTTTTTTTTTTTTTTTTGACAACACTGATTTTTTTTATAATTCTCAGATCCTCTAAGCCTAAAGAGTAGGTATATAAAACTAATACAGAATACGGTCTTACTTAATTCATATACAGTTAACTAAATTGAAGTTTTACAAAAAACCCCCTTAAGGTTTTTTTCATTAAGGTCATTGAAATTTTGTTCTTCATGCTCCAATAAAAATATAAATCTTAAAAATACCTATTCGTCTTGTTAAAAGACCCTGATTATGTTCAATAATAAAATATAAATTAAAACAACAATAATCATAATAAATATTTATAGCAAAATCCTGCCTTTATTGTGCAACACTTTATTACAAGTAATACTTTTAAGCTCGTAAATTTTTTTATCGTTTCTCAATTAATTTATTTTACATTTTTACAAATGTAGTGGTTAAGATCAAATAAAAAACAACTTACATATTACTTAGAACAGGTGAAGTAAGGCCTTAGAGAAGGCCTTCTTAATGTAATAATATTACAAATAACAAGAGTATAATAGAAAGCAACAGATTTTTAAGAAAATAATTTTAATTACAACACTTTTGATTATTTGTTTTCATGATTTCATAAAGCTTCTAAAAGTATTTAAAGTACTTCCTTAGAATGTCTCCAAGAATATCTTGCAAATAAAAGCAAACAATAAAGATAATATTTTTTTAAAGAACTTGTTCAATGGACACACCTATTTATATTATACAATTTGTATAAAGTGAAGATTTATCAAAAGGCCTTCAAATTGAAACCCCCCTTTAACTATTTCCTTTGCCTCTTTAAGTATGTGTTCATTGGGTGTATTTTATTTAATTTTTATTATTATAGTTGTTGGTTTTTATTCTTTTTATTTATTTATTGATTGTTTAAATATCGCGGTTTTTTATTTTGCCAAGTGTCTGAATTTGTACATGTGTGTGTGTGTTTTAAACAATTTTCAAGTGTTTTATTTGACATGAAATTAAACAATGACACAGCTGAACTAAAATGGGTCAGGCTACTGTTTTTTCCCCTTTTGTATTTCACTTTTGTTTGTTTGTTTCAAAAATAAATTCACTTTTGCTTAAGAATTGTGATGAAGGAAAAATAAATAAAAAAAGTGATGAATTCATAAAAAAGAGTTTCACTTTTAAAAGTTGGCAAAACGTCATACATACATAAGTAAATAATATGAATGTACATATGTATATATGTTTAAGTGATGACGTCAAGTTTTGAAAATATTGATGAAATATTTACTTTATTTTTTTTTTTAAATAAGTTGTATACTAGTTTTCCAAACTGTCCGAAGAAAAGTTAAAGAGAATAATAAAATTGTTCTTATTGCAAGGTACGTGTTATGTTTTCAAGATTTCCATTCACCAGTGGACATTTTAAATTTTATTCTAATTATTTTTAAAAATCTAAAAATAAATCTCGTTCTTTGGCAATAATTTCTATAAAATTACTAATACTTAAGGTAAAGTCAGACTAAGCAAATATTTGACTAAATATATATAACCATTAAATGAAACTAGGTAATACCTGGGTTGCTCCTCAACCCCTATCGAATTGAAAAAAAAGTATTGTATGTAGTGTAAAAAAAGTATAGTGCAATACAATAAACTTCAAAAAGGAAAAAAAAAAACAAAAAATTGCAAAAACAAATTGTTTATTTGGACGTTTTTCGTTTTATCGAATTTTTACATTTTGACGATTTTTTTTTTTTTTCATTTTGGCTATTTATTATTATTTTTTTGTATATTTGGTGTGGTTTTTTTTCGTTTGGATAATTTGTTCCTGTTTAAAATAATTGTCAAAACTGATTTAATGTTTTGGTAATTTTTTCCGTTTTGGCGATTTATTTTATTTTTTTGGATTTTTTCGTGTTGGGTTTTTTTTATTTTGGGGTTTTTACGTTTTTATTTTTTTCCCGTTTTGGCTGTTTTTTAAAGAACTAAAAAGAATGTAAAATTTAATTTTCCGTTTTGGCGATTTTTTCATTTTTTTTTTTTAACGTTTCTTCCTTTATTGGATCTGCCTATAATATGTAGGCTTAACAATAAGTATTTAAATCTTACAACTAAAATTAAACTTAAAATAATGTTAAATTTATGTCTTGTTTCAGCGTTTTCCGTTTTGGCGATTTTTTTCATTTTGATGATTATTTTAATTTTGGTTATTTTTCGTATTTTCTGTATTGACTCCTTTTAATCTTGGTGTGTTTTTTTTTATTTATTTTATTTTGTCAGTTTTTCCTGTTGCCTTTTTCAGGATTTTTTTCGTTGGTAATTTTTTTTAGTTTTTCTAAAAAAATCATAACGTATTTTTTACGTTTTTCGTTTTGGCGATTTTTTCGTATTTTATGTTTTTTTTTTTTAAGTGTAAAAAAAAATTCAAAACGATTTCTTTATTTATATTTTTTCATTTGGGTAATTTTTTCCGTTTTAGCGATTTATTTTATTTTATTGGTTTTTTCGTGCTGCGTTTTTTTATTTCGGAATTTTTTATTTGACCAATTTTCTCCGTTATTTTTTTTTTTTTTTTTTTTCAAAAACTAAAAGAAAAAAAATTAAAGCGAATTTTTAATTTTCTGCGTTTTTCGGTTTTTTTTTTCTTCAAAACTAAAAAAAAATTCAAAACTTTTTTTTGTTTTGACCACTTGCCGATTTTTACGTATTTTTCGTATTGACTTTTTTTTCGTTTAGTTTATTTTATTTAGACGATTTTTAAAATTTTATTTTACGAATTTTTATCATTGGTGACATTTTTCCGTATTGTCAGTTTTTTTCAAGAAGTAAAAAGCTACAAAAACACATTTTTTTGTTTCAGCGATTTATTTTATTTTTTTGTGTTGTGTTTTCTTATTTCGGAATTTTTTCTTTGACCAATTTTTTTCATTCTTCTTTTTTTCAAAAACTAAAAAAAAAAAAAATTTAAAAGAAATTTTTAATTTTGTGCGTTTTTTGGTTTTGGCGATTTTTGCGTATTTTCTTTTTTTTACAAAAACTAAAACAATTTCAACTCTTTTTTTTTTTTTGACCT
The DNA here is from genome assembly GCA_951394005.1 of Protophormia terraenovae. Taxonomy (NCBI): domain Eukaryota; kingdom Metazoa; phylum Arthropoda; class Insecta; order Diptera; family Calliphoridae; genus Protophormia; species Protophormia terraenovae. The sequence continues at coordinate 95,271,143 of OX596074.1, forward strand.
CTTGGCGTTTTTTTTTTATTTTTGCGATTTTTACGTATTTTTCGTATTGACATTTTTTTATGTTTTTTTTTTTTTCGTTTAGGTTATTTTATTTAGACTATTTTTGAAATTTTATTTTACAAACTTTTATGGTTGGTGACATTTTTTCGTATTGTCAGTTTTTTCAACAACTAAAAAAATACAAAAACTGTTTTTTTGTTGTAACATTTTCCGTTTTGGCGATTTTATCATTTTGAAGATTTTTAAATTTTTGGAGATTTTTTGCGAATTTTCTGTATTGAATATTTTTAATTTTGTTTTTTTTTTCATTTAGGTGATTTTTTTTCGACATTTTTTTGTTTGTCTTTTTAAAACAAATTTTTAATTTTGTGCGTTTTCCGTTTTGGCGTTTTTTTCGTATTTTCTTTTTCAAAAAATAAAAAAAAAATAAAAATTGTTTTTTTTTTTTTGTTTTGACCGCTTGACGATTTTACGCATTTTTTTGTTTAGACTGTTTAGCGTTTTTTTTTTTTTTACTTGGTGATTTTTTCGTATATTCTTTTTATTTTTTCTTTTCCAAAACTAAACAAATTTTCAAAACAAATTTTTTGTTTTCACCGCTTGGCGATTTTTACGGATTTTCCGTTTTTTTTTTTTTTTTTTTTTTTTTTTTCTTCTTTTGGGTTATTTTATTTAGGCGATATTTAAATTTTATTTTACCATTTTTCCGTGTTGGTTGTTTTGACTTTTTTTTCGAGAACTCAAAAAAACTATAAAACAGATTTTTTGTTTTGGCGCTTGTTTTGTACGTTTTTTATTTTGGCATTTTTTTCGTTTTATGTTGCCAGTTTTCTTCACTTTTGAATTTTATCCGTATTGACAATTTTTTTCCCCTTTTGGCGATTTTTGTTCCGTTTTGCCAATTTATTTTATTTTTGTTTTTTCCTTTTTCTTTTTTTTGTATAAAAAAAATCAGAAAAGAACATTTATGTAACATTCTTAGAAATAACAAAATAAATTTTATTTCTTATCGAAAATCATAAAATAACTGTTATTTTTGTACAAATATACACTAAGAGATAAAAGCATTAAGTGTTAATATACACGAAGAGAAAAATATACCACATACGTGCTGAAAATCATTAAGTGTTAATAGTATTCAAATTCCATACTGTATGTTTAAATCATTAAAGAAAATTTATACCAATTGGCATCAATTTGACACCACTAATGTCGTAGATTTTGAATCGATTATTTTTCCTCAAAAAAATTCTAATCAAATATTTGCCTAGTGTGTCCATAACTTTAGCCACAATCTTTAAACCCATTAATTACAACATAACTTAAAAAGGAAGAAAAATCTCCATTCTCAAGTACATTTTATAATAAAAATAAATATAAAAAATATTTTATCTAATCTGATTAAATTTTAAAGATTTCCTGCTTTTTTTTTAAATAATTATAGTTGCATGTTTGTTTGTTTAATAATATTTACAAGTGTAAAAATAAAATAATATTTTGTTTTAATAATTTCTGCTGTTGAGATTTAATTCTTTTTATAAATTTCAAGGTTTCAGACATAAACATGATTTAGTTGTTTTTTTTTTTTTTTTTCTATAATTTAAAAACTGCAATACAATTTAGTTTTTTTTCACAAATAAAACTTATACTCATAGTTACGAGAAAAAAAATGCAAAGTTTGTTTTCAGATTTTAGTTATTGTAATTTGTAATTTATTTTTTGTTGCAAATTGTTACTTTCCACTTGACTGACATTTTGACTGATTGGCAAGAGAAAAATAAGTTTTATTATTACTATTTGTTGTTTCCGATTTAATAATAATTTTTGTTATTTTTTTACTGTTCTTTAAAGCATCTTTTACAATGTAATGAGAATTATATTTATATATTCTTTTTAAAGTTTTATTGATATTTTCCTATTATTATTAAAAATAATATTAATAAGAATCAGTGTTGTCAAAACTTTGAGGCCATGTCCATCAGATTGCATTTGAAAAACCGCTAGAAACCACCTACACTTAAATAAAATCGCCGATTTTTACCGCTAAAATATTTCATCTCTTCAAACATGTTTAAAATTGATAGCTAATTTTAATTTAATTTTAATTTTGGGTACCTAAATGCATTTCAGAGTCATCAAATCAAATTTAAAAACTTATAATATATTTTTTGCTTATATTTTACTATATTCGTCTGGCATTGATATTAAAAGCATTTGCAGGCAAAATCAATTTGTAATTCTTTAAAAAATCAGTTTCAGTTGCATCTTCATACTGCAAAACATCAGACCGAGGGGCTTATTGTATATTTCGATTCTATTTTAAATGCATTTTCGAAAGCGTTTTCTTTCGAATTGAATTACCCAATAATACTCCAAGGCTTGAAAGATATTTCCGTACTATAATGTAGTGGTGATTTAACATTTTGAAAAAAAAAAAAAAATTAATTTCAATATATTTTTTATAGAAAAACAGTTTCTGGTAACTTCACATTTTAGATAAATTAGAAGTAAAAGTAGAAGTAAATTAATTTTTCTTATTTTTGCTTTAAAACATGTTTTTACAATAAAGAAAAATCGCTAGAAACCGCCAGCTAGAACAATCCCAGCAAAAACTTTACTTACCAGGTAAGTCAATATATTACATTGCTAAAAGGCGGTAACTACTTATAATTCGGGTGAAAAACTCATTACATTTATATGGCGATGTCCACGAATTCATGGGTCCCCATTATTAAAGTACTTATTTTAAACAATCAAATAAGTAGTTAATCAAATGCTACAAAACTACAAATACTTCAAAACTACAAAATTGCTAAAAAAAAATTAAAAATAAAATGTTGGCTCAACTGAGATTTGAACCTAGACAAAAACATTCGTTCATGTTTCAAAGACTACTGTCTTAGTCACTACGCCATGTATGTGTTAAAATTTGTGTGCGTTATTAATAGTTTTAACATACCAATAGAAATTAAAATAATTTACTGAAAAAACGTTTGGGTTTAGTTCGGGGTTGAACCGATAACCATCTGAGTGGACCGCTGTAGCTCTAGCGAACTGAGCCATTGCAGAACTAAATGAAATTGTTGTTTACTGGTAACTAGTTATTCCACTACTCGAATAAATGAGAAAAATAATCATTACCTGGTAATGAGTCTAGTAAGTAGTAGTCATTACCAAAAGCCAACAAATTTTTGCTAGGATGTTGCAACCAGAAAATCCACTTGGCGGTTTTTTATGGAAAGTACCCGCTATGCACAACAAAATACCGCCAGATCTAGCGGGAAAACCGCCGTTTTGGCAACACTGATAAGAATACACATTTGTTTACAATTAGCCCTAAAGTTAATATCAGTTATTTTTATTGGTTTTTATTATTAATATTAATATTCTTTTTTTTATATTATAAATGCAGGAAATGATTTGAATATTTTTTTTTTTTTTTAATTCTTAACACAAGTTTTTAATTCTTAATAAATAATTACTTATCGATTAGCTGGGTAAAACAAAGAAAAAGGTGTTCTTTAAACTATTAAGAAAATATTGTATTAACTAATATTTTCTCTTATACTATCTATTGAAACATCAATTCATTTTTATAGAAGTGTTGTTAATTTAAAGTTTATTGTTTGATGTTTTGTTTCGGATTTCTTCTTTTTTTATTATTACAGTATAAACGAAAAATGTATCAAAATTTTCATATACAATAAAAAGAATGGTCGACATTTTTCCACAAATTTAAAATTAAATTTAAACAAGAAATTTATATATATTTTGAGAAAAATATGAGAAAAATCAAAAAATTTTAATTAAAAATATTTTCAATTTTTTTTTCTTCTTCTGACTAGTGTTGCCAAAACCTAAGTGGGAAAAAGTGCTCAAAATTAAAAAAAAGGTGCTAGAAAAAAGTGTTAATAACAAAAACTCTTATTTTCAGAGTTAAAGCTAAAAGAACTGTAACGTGGTTTTGTCGTCGGTTGAGGTTGTTCAGTCGCGTCCAGGATCGACTTAAGGGATTCACGAACCTGAAGTGAGAATACAATTTGTTTTCCCTTTTTGGGGGTTAATTATACAATGTATCTTTATTTAATAATTCAATGTTTAAGATATCGGTAACGACAAAATATAGTTAATACTTTTGTGTTGAATAAACTATTAGCAGCACGATGATATGTAGGGATTCAGTCGGTTACTTCTCAGGTAATTCAGATTCTACTGGTAGATGCGGAGTTGAAAATGCGATTCCCTCGGAAATTATGCAGCAAGCAGAAACGTTGATGATACTTAAATATAACTTGTAATAATACGATTTCTTAAAGCTAGATTACAAAATTCAGACTTAATCTAATGGGCAGGGATGGAAAATGAAAATATTTTTCGGTATCAATATAAATTTTAAATAGTACTTTTTTCACCCTCAGAGTATTAAAATTAAAATTTTATGATAATTATTTACTTTTTATTTAGTGCAAAACTTAAAGAATATAACACTATGCAACAAATTGATGATCATCGCGTTTAAACGGACTAGAAATGACCCCTTATTATTAGAGATAAATGAATAGAAAGTTCTAATGAAATATTCCCCGTTAAATGCTCTAAACATTTATGGAAAATTATTTTAGCTTCGAACTATATTGATATTTTTTTTTTTTTTTTTTTCGATTTTTCTGTAACTACTTTGGTACAAATGTAGAAAAGTTTAAGTGGTAATAAAACAAAAATTTTGCCTACCAGCGAAAAATCCTTTGGAGGGTTTATTACACATATCAAGAGCTATCAATTGCAATCGGAATGATTCCGCCCCTAAAATACTGTTGCATAGTGTAATTTTTATATTTAAAACAGAGGATTAAAAAGGTTTTTTAAATATGGTTTTATTCAGATTAAATATTACAGTAAAATATGAAGATCTTAATAAATGTGACCCTGTGTTTAAAATAAACTTAAGAAGAACAATGTCCAAGATATAGATATGTCCATAGTATAATTATAAAGTATACTCGTAAGAACAGCTGTTTTACAATTTTTTCATTGACAAACCTCGCGGAAAACTGTCAAATTGTTTTTGTATTCATATGCAAAATTTGTTTCGAGTTTTTTTTTTTACTCATTCTCTGATTTTCTCTTCATAGCATTTTGACATTATGTGCAGTAGTTTTACACTAACAAAATACAAGCAATTATTGTTTTTGTAGATGTGCGAGCACTTTCTAATTACGCTATGATCTATTCCTTAAAATCAAGCACTTCGGCTTTAGTTTTGCTGAAATATAATGTATTACCTGATGTCTTTAAATTTTCGAAAATTTTCACTTCAATTTAATTTAGAGAGCATAAAAACTTATAGTTTTTAGTAATTATTGTACATTTATTAATGTACAATTATATAAATTAAACACACAGCTCAAATTTTTCTATAGTAGTTTGATTGCCCTACAAACTTATTTTAATTATCCTAATAAGGTGTCTAATTTTTTGGGAACTCGAAGCCCCAGCATTTAGTCAAAGATAGTGTTCACTACAATTTCATGATTACTTCTAAACACCAATTGTAAATACATATAAATTAAAGGTTTTAAAAAACATTGAGTTGGTTATATTCGAAAATTTTATATATATCTAAAATATTGAATTGAATAACCTGTGATTCGCATGAAATATAATGTAGGCTATATGTATGTTTAACTCTAAAATGTTTAAACTTTAACTTTTAAGTTTAGAAAACCAATACTTAAATCCGGCAGAAAGGGCTTAATGGTTTGGAAATACATTTCCGTTTATAAAATAAGAACAAAACTGGTACACAAAGGTAAAATAAAATCCTAGATTAACCTTAATCTGTTAAAAGGTATAAAGTTCCAAAAAGTTTTTGTTTAATTTATGTGGATTTTATCCTATAGTAGGAAAATTCACCTATAAATTAGGATGAATTTGATTCAAACTATATAGCTGAGGAAATAATTAACATTTCAGAGTGACCTACTCAAAGTCCAGATGTGTCACCAAGAGAAATTGCATAAAATTGAATGAAAAAAAATAGAGTCCCCATAATTGACCAAACTGATGGACTTAATTAATACTAAAACCTCTTAATTTTGTTCAGGGATATGCAGAATATATGTAGTCACTATACCAACACGTTTGGCACTAATGTATTAATATAAAGGCGGTCACCGTGGCTAGCAGAAGCCATGTTTACTTATTTATGGAATATTAATTTTTAGACTTCTTTAAAAACACTCACATTCACTAAGAAGTAATGTGTTGAATTGAATCTTTTGCTGCTTATTTTACTAACAAGACATTATATATTTATAATTATATGTTACTTTTGATATCTTCGATCTACAACTTGAAAAAGAACCAATTGAGTTCAAGATACTACTTTGTTTACTTATTTATGACACCCGCAGTACTTATGCATACTTATTTAAATATACATATTTTTGTGATTGTTCTTATTGTAGTTTTATTAAAGTTTTATAATCTTGTTACATATTTTGTCGTTTCCCCTTTTTTAATCATACAAAAAATTTTTAAGCAATTATGCAACACTTCACATATAATTTACATTTTTTATACCCTACACCACCAAAGGTTGGTGCAGAAGTTGTAACGCAGAGAAAAAATCTTCGAACCCCCACCTTAAAGTATACCGTTCGACTCAGAATCACTTTCTGAGTCAATTTAACGATGTCCGTCCGTCCGTCCGTCTGGTCGGCTGGCTGGCTGTCCATGTAAAGCTTGTGCGCAAAGTACAGGTCGGATTGAATTTGGTTATGATCGGCCCATTATTTCACCTAGCCCCCATACAAATAGATGCCTTAAAAATAGGAATATTTTAATGAAATTTAGTACAAATAAGTTTTATATCAGCAAAATTGTTTGCCAAATTTCATAGAGATCGGTCCATAACTGACCATAGCTCCCATATAAACTCCTCTCATGAAAATCACTAACGTGCATAAATCCTATACAAATGTTAGTATTATGTAATATTTAACACAAGTAAGTTGTATATACTTAAAAACAAAATTATGTGGATCGAAATGGTGTAGGGTATCATATAGTCGGGCTTGACCGACTATATCTTCTTCTCTCGTTTTATTTTGTAGCCATTATTTCATTAAATAATCTATTTAATGAATAATTTCTTTCCAATACGCTACCGTAATTTACGCAATTCAAAGTTTGTCATTATTGTTTATACTTTCGCGTTATACCAAGTTCGCTTTAAATAAAAACTCGTATTTCAAAACGAGGGTTACCTGTATGTAATTTTGTATGACTTTTAAACCAAAATAACTTATTTATCTTACCTTGTTATAAAAAACACATAGGCTCCTTTGTGAACCTATCTACAATATATACAAAATTTAATTTTGAATGAATTCATCCATTTGTAGAGTTTATTCGCCATTTCGCAATAAAATAATATTATATTGGTTCCCATAAATCCTTCCTAATAAATGAAATTTAAGAAGATTTTTATTTAAAATGTTAATATTTTTGTACCAACTAATTTACTTTTAAACAATAATATATAAAAAATTTTCAAAATACTTCTGAATTTTCTTTTAGAAAAAATCGTCAAATCGTCAACAGGCCATTTTTAGACCCAAAAATCGTCAAAATTAAGATAAATCGTCAAATCTGGCAACAGTGGTCACGGTGCCAAAACTAACAACCGAAATTGCAGTGAAGAGACAGACGATAATTCGCTGTGCCAAAACCGAAGTTACGATGCCTAAACTAACAACCGAGATCGTAGTGCCGAAACTAACAACCGAAGTAGTGGTATCGGGACTGACGACCAAAGTTGTAATGCCGAAACAGACGGAGCTAAGCCACTAATTCAAGTACCAGAGAAACAGTGACTGATGTTACGATATCAAGTGTCTTGGAATTAGGCAAGTTATATCTTAATATTATTAGCTGTCTTAGATTTTGGCAAACTTAGAGTACTTATGAGAATAATTATATAAACTAAATGAGAATTATTAAATCTCAATTCTTAGAACAATAATAAGGGTGTTCACAGATTAGGTAGAATAATAATAATAATAGGGTATTCACAGATGAGGTGTATAATGTAATATCACCAATTAGTAAATAAAATAATCCGGATAAAAATAATAAAAGTTATGTAATAACGTTTCATGGTATAAATTTATTTAATATCATAAAACTTCGTTACAGAACATTTAATAAAATAATAAAACCATAATAATTTCTAATGATTCTTTAGAAATTAAACAACATTTTTTGAGTGGATTTTTTTAAAATTTCTAATTTTATCATAAGTTAGCCAAGTATGTATTATATAAATAATGTTTACAGAAAATTAGATTTTTAAAATTTCATTTATCATTAAAAATCAATACAGTATAAAATTTGCAGAGCTAAATCCGGATTGTCGAAATACTTTTTTCAGGTCCACTTTGTTAAAAAATTCTATCACAATATACTTTTTATTTAATATGTGAAACACTTTGTGTATTAAGTTAAAATTTACTTCAACTAACATTCCATATTTTTTTATCTAAAAAAAAAATAAAAAATTTTTACTCTTTCTACTGAAGCATTTTTGTAAAAAAATTTAACTGAAAATGAAGAAATTCAACTAGAATCAACTTTTAGATTAAATTATTATTGTATTTTCTAAGTTATACTATAATTTTAATAAGATATATAATAAGATATAAGAAATCAGAATCGTTTTTAATAAATTTTATACCCGAGATGTCCAACTTTGGAACCTTGTGGACTCGCCCCCTTCGAAAAAAAAGTTACGATTTTTCATTTAATGCAACTTTAGAGATTTGACTAAGTGCAATTAAAAAATGTATATAAATGACATTGTCTTATGACTTATTTAAAAAAAAAAAAAAAATTATGAATTTTTCAATAAATAGATGAATATGCCCAACACTATATCACTAAAAACTGAATTTTGCAAATTTTATAAGAAGGTTTAATAATTTTTAAATCTCAAATATATCCACGCATACTTAACTTATCGCGATATTTTAAATTTGTATGTTAGATACAGCATTGTAGAATACATAAATGCAATAATTTTTGATTTAGGACTATAAATAGAATTTTGGCAATTTTTTTTATCTTAAACCGCCATAACAATGATGCCGTTCGATAAAAGTCATTCACGCGCACAGATCTGTGCTCCACTAGAGCGAAGGAATATTGGTACTAAATATTGTTGATGTGCCATTTAAAAATTTTCGAAATTTTTTTGAATATCAAAAGTAAACGAATTTGAAGAATTTCCCATATTAAAGTGCCTCACGAAAAAAAGTTGCAAATATACCCCTCTATAAATGAAGATTAGTATGTTCTTATATGATTCCCAAAATATTACATCTCCATGTTAAGATTTACGTGAGCTGGACCATTTTTAAAACACTTCTAAAATTACGTATTTATTTCAATATTATTATCAAAATTTTAGTTATAAGAAAATTAACTTCAAATTATAATAGAGGCATACTACAATCTTCAATATTCATTTAAATAATTATTATCTCTCTTTTCAATCGCGGAATATTAAGATTTTACTAACATTTTTCATCATATTTTCTTTTTTCAAACATGTAATTTTATATACAGTGAAAGCTCCCATAGGCGGACAGCGATCGTCACGCTAATTTTGTCCGTTATCGGGAGATGTCCGCCTATGGGATATGGTACATATTTTTTATTATTTTTTTTTTTTACAAGGGGTAATTCAGTACTATATGTTTTTATTTCAACATCCCAGATTGATTGCAATGAATTAACTTATAGATATACATATTCTTATTTATACATATGTAACGTCAACTAAAATGCAAAACGCCGTAACCACTTAAAAATCAAATGTTGGTTTTATTTACTGGTGTAATGTACTGACGCAAACTACATTTATACAAAAAATTTCATGCTCATATCTTCAAAAATTATATCAATATTGACAAATATCAAAAGATCGTAACATTAACTTCATAAACAATACAGTCATAAAATTTATTCCATTTAAGAAAAATGTTATTTGAAAATTGTTTTATGATTTATCTATTTTTCATTAAGTTAACGTTTGAAAAATTTTACTTAATAGCTCAATTTTAAAGCAAAAAACTTAAAATTGTGTTTTTTTTTTTCTTTTGCTTATGCGGCAAATGACGTTTTGCATTTTCATTTACACCCCTGCGGGAAATTTGTGGCAATTGCAGTAATGGACCGGTCCCTCAGTTCCAGTTGAGTACCAATTGATAAATAACTCGTCACCAAAGTTACAATTGAGAACCAGTTGACACAAACACACTCACTATTTAAGAGTTGAGAGTCAATTTATAACATGCTTGTTAAGTGCGCAATAACAATCAGTGGCTAAGTGGTTAGCGTTGAAAACTATAAAACGTACATGGGTTCGATTCGGGGTGCCGCCATCGACATTAACGAAAAATTATAAAATAAAAATAAACACTTAATTAAAAATAATAATATAAACAAGCGCGAATATTCGGCCCGGCCGAATCTATATACCCACCGAATCTATATATCAACTTTTTCAAATTTTACGTTATATGGGAGGGGGCGGTAAAGTGGGCATTAAAGTGGTCGAACCACGCCCATTTTTGGTATCCGAGTTTATATTGATCCCCGAACTATACATACAAAATTTCGTTGTCGTACATGCTTTTGTTGAAGAAATATCAGCAGAAAACTATAAAACGGACACCCTGTGTTTCTAGTTTTTAGTCCATAACTTTTTTGTTTATCAACCGATTTTCAATCCCAAACAAACCTTACATAAGACAAATATTTGTGCCAAATTTCGTCCACCTATGTTGTCCCGTTCAAGCCGTATCCTGCTTTCAACAGACGGACAGAATCAAACCAGGACCCAGAAAATATATACTTTGTGGGGTCTTAGATGATTCCTTTGATATGTTACACACGGAAGACAAAATCAATATATCCCCCATCCTTTTGATGGCGGGTATAAAAAGTTTAAAAAGTAAACAAATGCCGAATTTTTATCAAACTTTTATTATATTAATCATCACCTGTCCTCTTGGACCAATCCTGTGACCTGTCCCAAGGGGCTAATTAACTACCTCCAATGACAACCCCATGTAAAAGTGACAGGTTCTTCTCATATAAAGTTCCGGAACTGGAACCGGTCACTAGCCCTGAGAACCTGTCACGTAACTAGTTTTCAACCGCTTCTCTTTACTCTAGGGACATTTCTTGCAAAAAATTATGATTTTATGAAATTTATTTTATCGAATTTATGGCTACAGTTCACTTCTCTCCATTTTCATTTTTCGTAAGCGAAAAAAATCATCTCTTAATTGGCTAAGGTCAGACTTCTTTCAACAGCATTTTTACTAACGATTTTCCACGAAATTTTAGAAATGGACCCATCATCCAGACTGTCTTCAGGACATAGATAACTGGGACAGCATCTATTTTTAGGGATCCAGTTTTTATATATATATATATATATATTTTTTTTTTTTTTTTTTTTTTTCTAGTATGAAGAATTTTTAATGAAGTGTAAAAGTAAAATTAAATTAAAAAACTAGTTTTTGCTCAAAACCATTTATTTCAAAAAATGTAAGTAAATACGAAATATGAATGCAAACACGGACAAAAATGATAGTTAGTAGCATCTTATTATAAAATATTCGGTACAATTATTTTACGGTTTATGATTCCTGTCCGCCTACGAGAGATGTTTTCTCTAAAAACAGGTGTCCGCGTCCGCCCAAGAGAGCGTCCGCCTAGCGGAGATTCAATTATTCTAAAAATGCCACCTAAACCATGGAACCTAAAAAATTGTCCGCCTACCGGAGATGTCCGCATATGGGAGCTGTCCGTTAAGGGAGCTTTTACTGTATTTCGGACATTTTTCAAAATATATTAGGTTTTAATGTACCATAGAAATGGTATACCCTGTTACTATTTAAGATAACACGTAATTAACCCATTTTGAGCCAGAGGTTCAATTTTATACATTTAGTTCCCAAAAGCTTAAATCTGAAATTTTTGCAAATAAATCACATGAAAGTAAGGACTGCGCACGAAAAAATCCGTGCATGCAAATCTGCTTATAGAAACTAAACCAGTGGGCGAATTTTTTTAAGTGATATTTTTATTAATGACTGTTATGTTCAAGTTCTAAACATAAAAGAATAAATTAGTTCCATTTGATTTTTAAGGAAATATCTGATCTTTTCCGAAATTCTTCCAATTTAAGGTTTTTTGTGTTTCGGTCACTTTTTTGCTCGAATAAATCCACTTATTTTTAAGCTCCGTTTTATTTTATGCTGAGCTTTTAATGTCTTTTAAATTATTTTTTACTAGAGTCCAATATCTTTCAATTGCAAGGAGTTTCGGACAATTTGAAGGATTAGCCTCTATCAGTACAAACTCTTACAATTTCTTTTTTACAACTCCATTATTTTGTTGTTGTAATGAGAAGAAGCGGAAACAGGCCACTGAAGTCTTTTCCATTGGCTTTCATTCACGTATATTTAATGCAACCATTTTTTAAGAATGAAGTGCTTCATTCCTGCGTATGCATATGACTTCCCAAATCAAAAACTTTCTTGAGAATTTTGATTTCTTTGATACACGAAATTTGTCTGTCATAATTCCTCTAGCATCTGCGACATAGAATTCCTGGCTAGGAAGTTGAAAAAAGTCATCCTGTGCGAACGTTTCATCGTCTACTATACAGAAACAAAATTTTTAAAAAAAAATTGTCCGAAGAATTTTCATGTTATTTTTTACCTCCAAATTCTTGCTTGCGTTTCTATTTGGATTTTTTTCTTACTTTATAAGTCTTCAGGCTAGATTTCCTTTCAAATTTTCTGATAAAGATTCAAAGCAATTAACTTTTTGTGACACTTTTCTTCCAGAGATGAAGTGAATTTCTCTCAAAATCCTTTCTATTTTGCCTTATGACCTAAGAAACTGTGTTTTTCAGCACAATAGCCTTCCTTGCAATTATTTTATATGACCAATGTAAGATTTCATGAAAAATTTGTATTATGGATTTAGGTGTTTTTTGTTAAACTTCCATTTTAAGAAAAACTAATTTTGCTATTACCATGAAACTTAGCACATGGCAAGTGAGCATAATGGCAAATACAAACCAGTTAACAGAATTATTAATTGTTCACCACATCAAAAGTTATAAGCCCAAGTGCATGCACGGATTTTTTCGTGCGCAGTCTTTACTTATTACTCTTAAATATTGATAAATTTATGAAATGCATAATAAGTTCATTTAAAGCCGCGTCAATAATCGAATAAATCGAAGTTTTTAAATTAAACCGCCATTTTACACCAATTCGCCGCTATTTTTGATAAATTCATGTTTTTGAGGAAATGTTTGTCTTTAATTAACCATTTATTTGGTATAAAAATTAACTTAACCAATTATGGACCGGAAATCCCAAAATATTATATGTGCAACTAAAGGGTTAAATGAATGCACATATCAATAGCATTTAATGAGAGCTTTCCAATGATGCGCTAAAATATAATTTACGATGAAAAATGTACAAAATAGTCAGACTTTAATAAAATACTATTTAAAATAAAATCACTAAAAATTTTACTCAAATTTTAATTTCGTGAGAATGAAATTAAATTTAAAATTATTTTTTTGTTCAATATGTATTAGACACCGTTTTTATACTCACCATCAAAAAGATGGGGGGTATATTGATTTTGTCATTCCGTGTGTAACATGTAGAAAGAATCATTTAAGACCCCATAAAGCATATATTTTCTGGGTCAAGGTTAGATTCTGTGTCGATCTAGCTATGTCCGTCCGTCTGTCCGTCTGTATGTCTGTTTGTCTGTTGAAAGCAGGATAGGGATCGAACGGGACAACGTAGGGGGACGAAAATTAGCTAAAATATTTATCTTATATAAGGTTTGTTTGGTATTGAAAATGGGCAAAATCGGTTAATAAATAAAAAAGTTATGGGCTAGAAACTAGAAACACAGGGTGTCCGTTGTAGCTTAATTTCATACTTTTCTGCTGATATCTCTTAAACAAAAGCATGTACGACAGCGAAATTTTGTACGGATAGGTTGGAAACAAAAATGGGCGTGGTCCGCCTACTTTACCGCCCACCTCTCATAGAGGGTGAAACGTCAACGAAATTGTGTTCTGTCCGTCTGTCTGTCTGTTGAAAGCAGGATAGGGCTCGAACGGGACAACGTAGAAGGACGAAATTAAGCTAAAATATGTATCTTATATAAGGTTTGTTTGGTATTGAAAATGGGCAAAATCTATTAATAAGCAAAAAAGTTATGGGCTAAAAACTAGAAACACAGGGTGTCCGTTGTAGCTTAATTTCATACTTTTCTGCTGATATCTCTTAAACAAAAGCATGTACGATAACGAAATTTTGTACGGATAGGTTGGGGGTCGATATAAACTTGGAAACAAAAAATGGGCGTAGCCCGCCCACTTTACCGCCCACCTCCCTTATAACGAAAAAATTTTAAAATTTGATGGTGGGTATACCCGAATATAATATTCGCGCTTGTTCTTTCTTCAAACTATGTATACTGTCGATCGAAAACCATATTTTTGGAGGTATTTTAAAATTGGTCCAGCTCACGTAAATTAAATAATTGAACATATCAAAATCAGCGTTTGAAAAACTCCAACTGCTATCAAGTTTTTTGGATCGGCTAAAACTACAAATACTAAAATTTGTTAGTATTGGTAGTCAAAGCAATTATAATTTTTTGTAGTCTAACACTTTCTTTAACTACTGCTACTTGCAAAAAAATGTGTAGTTAATACTTAAAGAAGAGGTAGCAGTAAACTACCAGATAAGGTAGTTAATAGGTAGCAGAAAAAGTAGTTTTAGGAACATATAAAAGTTTTAAAAAGTTTCTTACAAAATTTAAAATCCGTTTTTTTGATTTTGTTTTCCGCCAAAGAAAATAATGCTTTACAACTGAAATTTACTACATTTTGTAAGTAAAGAACAAAATCCCGTATTTATTTTATTTCTGATTAAATATTGTTGATATATTGGCAACACATATGATAACTCTAAAATATTTGAAAAATGTATTGCAATATACAAATGTTTATAAAAGCGCAGAGAAGAAATAAATAATATATTTTTTACATTACTTTAAATTTTGATATTTTAAGCTGCTTCATTTTTTATTAAACTACTGCTACCTCTGCTTTCTATTTACTACTTTTAAAACTAAACAAAGAATGTATCAGTTTTCTTTTATGAATATAGATAAAACTATAAACACTTATATGTGAAGGTAGCAGCAGTAATAAAATTGTGAAAACTACACTACTTTCAGAATTTAAGTTTTTGACTACAACTAAAAATACTGCTACCAAAAAATTAAGGTAGCTGTAGTTGAAGCAAATGAACGACTACAAGTTTTAAAGATTTCTTAAACTCCAATTTTAGTTATATTTTGCTGCTACGACTACTTGGAGTCTAGTTTTTCAAACACTGTTCAAAATTTAATCTTAGGGGGGGTACATTTGCAACTTTTTGTGTGCCCATACAATTAAAAGTGTCAAGTGTCACAAAAAGTTAACTGCTTTGAATCTTTATCAGAAAAGTTGAAAGGAAATCTAGCCTGAAGTCGTATAAATTACAAAAAATTCCTAATTGAAATGCAAGCAAGAATTTAGAGGTAAAAAAAAATACATGAAAGTACTTCAGACAAATTTTTTTCATAATAATGATTAGTGTAAAATAGACGAAGAAACGTTCATACAGGAAGACTTTTTTCAACTTCTTGCAGATGCTAGAAAGAATATGGCAAAAAATATCGTGTATCAAAGACATCAAAATCCCCAAGAAAGTTTTTGATTTGGGAAGCCATATGCATATGCGGGAAAGAAGCACTTCATTCATAAAAAGTGGTTCCATTAGCACAGAAATATACGTGAATGGCAGTGTTGCCAAAACTTTGAGGCCATGTCCACCAGATTGCATTTGAAAAACCGCTAGAAACCACCTACACTTAAATAAAATCGCCGATTTTTACCGCTAAAATATTTCATCTCTTCAAACATGTTTAAAATTGATAGCTAATTTTAATTTAATTTTAATTTTGGGCACCTAAATGCATTTCAGTCATCAAATCAAATTTAAAAACTTATAATATATTTTTTGCTTATATTTTACTATATTCGTCTGACATTGATATTAAAAGCATTTGCAGGCAAAATCAATTTGTAATTCTTTAAAAAATCAGTTTCAGTTGCATCTTCATACTGCAAAACATCAGACCGAGGGGCTTATTGTATATTTCGATTCTATTTTAAATGCATTTTCGAAAGCGTTTTCTTTCGAATTGAATTACCCAATAATACTCCAAGGCTTGAAAGATATTTCCGTACTATAATGTAGTGGTGATTTAACATTTTGAAAAAAAAAAAAATTAATTTCAATATATTTTTTATAGAAAAACAGTTTCTGGTAACTTCACATTTTAGATAAATTAGAAGTAAAAGTAGAAGTAAATTAATTTTTCTTATTTTTGCTTTAAAACATGTTTTTACAATAAAGAAAAATCGCTAGAAACCGCCAGCTAGAACAATCCCAGCAAAAACTTTACTTACCAGGTAAGTCAATATATTACATTGCTAAAAGGCGGTAACTACTTATAATTCGGGTGAAAAACTCATTACATTTATATGGCGATGTCCACGAATTCATGGGTCCCCATTATTAAAGTACTTATTTTAAACAATCAAATAAGTAGTTAATCAAATGCTACAAAACTACAAATACTTCAAAACTACAAAATTGCTAAAAAAAAAAATTAAAAATAAAATGTTGGCTCAACTGAGATTTGAACCTAGACAAAAACATTCGTTCATGTTTCAAAGACTACTGTCTTAGTCACTACGCCATGTATGTGTTAAAATTTGTGTGCGTTATTAATAGTTTTAACATACCAATAGAAATTAAAATAATTTACTGAAAAAACGTTTGGGTTTAGTTCGGGGTTGAACCGATAACCATCTGAGTGGTACGCTGTAGCTCTAGCGAACTGAGCCATTGCAGAACTAAATGAAATTGTTGTTTACTGGTAACTAGTTATTCTACTACTCGAAGAAATGAGAAAAATATTGACAACTCATTACCTGGTAATGAGTCTAGTAAGTAGTAGTCATTACCAAAAGCCAACAAATTTTTGCTGGGATGTTGCAACCAGAAAATCCACTTGGCGGTTTTTTATGGAAAGTACCCGCTATGCACAACAAAATACCGCCAGATCTAGCGGGAAAACCGCCGTTTTGGCAACACTGGTGAATGGGTACCTTTGAAAAAGAATTTTCTCTTTCCTAAGAAAATATAGCGTATCCACTTTTTTCTGGCCTGTTCTTGCTTCTTCTCATTACAGTAACAAAAGAATGCACAGTATCACATTTATTCAAATTAGAACAACAAAAATACGAAAATAAAAGCTTATTAATTGAAATAAGTTTTCTCGCATTTATTAGTAAACATATCATTTATTGTGGAAAAAATATTTAAAGTGTTGGTAAGTGTCTATAGCGCGAATTATTATGACCAGGGCAAGTTTTTATATGCACAAAAATAATTGAAATATGCGCTTGAAAAAGCACGAAAAAATGGTATAATATGCACAGAAATATGCAAAAATAGCATGAATATGTCTATAAAACCCAACGAATTTATGCATTCTTATATATTAATGTGAGGAAATATGCACAAATATGCATTTTTTAACTTCAATCTCAAATAGATTTCGATGTTTATAAAAATATAACTATTTTAATTTTAAGTATCATATTTGACGCTTCCGAATTTTTTTTCTTTACAATATTTACAATGTACTCAAAATACTCACAAAAAAATTTTTAGAAATCATTTGATTGAACTCCAAAAAATCACCAAATAATTGTGTTTTTGTTAAGAAAACTAACTTTTGTATCCATTATATGCAAATTTATGCAAAGATGTAAAATATAAGCATTTTTTGTGAAATTCTTTTGAAAAATGCAAATGCTTACTTTCCAAGCGAAAAGCTTGAAAAACTTGCCCTGATTATGACCTTTTAAAGTTGCAACTTTTAAAAATATTTTAATTTTACTTACAACTTTTGTTAAGAAATATGCTAATTTTAACTTCATATATCTCAGTAAATACTGCAGATATTGATATGATGTTATTTGGTATGTAATAATAAAAGTATCCAGATTATTCTGTTGTAATTTTCTAGGTTAAAAAATAAATACTGAAAATATTGTTTTTTATTTATAGAAATCATAATACTAAAAAATATATTTTTGGGAAATTCTATTTTAATGGACTGGAACAAAAAAGTTCCAACGAGTTCCAATTTAAAAGTACGATTGTTAAATAAAATTATATGTATAAAATTATGTCTGAGAATTTTGGCTGCGACTTTTTGCGATCTTTTAAAATATTAGAAAAAAAATATGAGGTACCTAATTTTAGCAATTTTTTAAGAATTATTTAAACATCTTATGATAATGGCTGAACATTTATTATGCAAGTCTTACAATATGATTGATGTTATTAGATCTTGCCACGCCTACTCTTAAAATATTCCTTATTTTAATAAAATTTACAAAAATATGCATTAAATTCATATAAATAAATTAATTTTTTTCATTAAGGGAGTGTCACAGATTTTACCCGCCCATTTTTAGTGGGAATGTTTACGGCCTTATCTACTAACAGAATATACAATTTCAGACCAATATCTCTTAGACTGGATTTTTGTCGTTCTAAAACTGCCAAATGTGACACTGTGGATTGTAGTGGTAATAAAGAAATTCTTAGTGTTTGTACCGAAAGAGGCTAATCTATGAAATTGTCCGGAACTCCGAGCAATTAAAATATATTGGGCTCTAGTAAAAAATAATTTAAAGGACATTAAAAGCTCAGCTTAAAATGAAACGGAGTTTAAAAGTAAATGAACTTATTCGAGTAAAAAAGTGAACGAAACACAATAAAACCTTTAATTGGAAGAATTCTGGAAAAGATCAAATATTTTCTTAAAAACAAACAGAAAATAATTTATTCTTTTATGTTTAAAACTTGAATATAACAGTCATTAATAAAAATATAATTAAAAAAAAATGGTTTGGTTTGGTTTCTACAAGCAGATTTCTATGCACGGATTTTTTCGTGCGCATTCCTTATAAAATAATATACCACCTAATTAAACTTTAAAGAAATACGTTGTAAATAATGAAATTTTTTATTTTATTTATTTTAAAAATTCCACCAAAAATAAAAATTCCTTTTAATTTTTTAAAGACCTTTAAAAATAATATTTAACCAAATTTATATTAATATGTATTTATTTTTTAATTGTTTAAATATTATGACATATTTGATGGCAACATGTTTGCAAAAAAAAAAATGTTTTTTTTTTTTTTTTTGTATTTTTCTTAATTATTTCTCATTAATTAATGCCTGTGTGTATTAATTATAATTTTACATTGAATGTATGTATGTTTAAGTGTTAGTTTGTGAGTACAGAATATTATGGCCTCTTTGTAAATAAAAAGAAATATAACTTTTCTCTTTCCGTCTCCCTTTTTGAGAAATAGAAAAATTTCTATGTAAGTACTCCCTCACTATTTTAAAGAAGAAAAAAAAAAAAGAAGAAGCAAAAACAAAAAAAAAAAACGATTGCAAAACATAATGCAATATGTTGATTTATTTTTGTTGTTTTTGTGTAAATTTTTTTCCACGTTATTATTTTGTTGTTTTTTATTATTATTTTTGCTCTAATTTAATCTTTTGCAGTAAACGTCACCCACTTGTCGACATCCATTGCAATTTTTTTTTTTTTTGATGTTGTTATTGCTTTAAATGTTTTTTAACTTTTGTTCATAATTATTATTATTGTTGTTGTTATTGTCGTAGTCAATGATGATGATGATGATGATGATGATGTGTTTTTGTGTTTTGCCTTCGTCCATAGTTTAAGGCTGTATTGAATATATGTTTATTTTTATTAGAATTAGAAATAGAGAGTGTGTATGTATGTGTTTGTGTAAATTTTTCAAATGGTATTGATGTTTATCTTGGCATATGTAGAATTTTGACTCTGTAGCTGCTTTTTGCTCAATATGCATGCAATTTCGTTTCAAAGAAGAAAAAAAATAAAAATCTATAACAATGAGAGTAAAATGCTTGAATGAGTATGACTACTAAAACTAAACATATGACGCCTTAGTTTACATTAGTGTGTTCAAATGTTTGAAAAATGTTTATCGCAAATTTTTTTTATTTTTTTTTTTTTTAAGGCATCATTATGCCATTTGTTTTTTTCTTTTTCTAATACTCATATGAATTGTGATTCTTGAACTCATTTCTGTTTTATTTCTTTTAAAAATTGTTTTTTACTTACTGTTGCTGCTGTTACTTGGTTAGTTCTTTCCAGTTGTTAATGTTTGTATGTATGTGTTTGTTAATTTATTTTTACCATATTGTACACACACAATTTGATTTGATTTTTTTTTTTTTTTTTTTTTTCAAGTCTTTAGGCAAAATTGTAACAAGACTTGTGCAGTAGCACACACAAAAAAAAAATATTTTAACTATAACAACATCAATGGAAAAACTAATAAAAAAAACTTTTATGTGTCTATAGTTTAGTTAAGAAATATACAACACATACATATGCTGCACAGTGGGTTCAAAAGATATAAAATTGTAACACTATGAGACAAATTTTGGGTTATCAAATATAGCCGCATTGATTACAATGCTACATGAAAGTATACCACCTCCAAAGGGTTTTGCAAAGTTAGTTCGAATTTCGATTTTATGGACTCTTAAACTTCAGATAATTTAGATCACTTTTTTCATAATGTGTGTAAATAAAAAATATTTAAATCTGTAAATTTCAATATATTTCTGGGGTTTTATTGTTTAATAGAGTACAAGGATTCTCTTAGATATTATGTAATATTTTTTTATTAAATTCTTCTCCCTTTTAACGCCCACTTTTCATAACAATATTGTTTGTAATATATGAATATACGCATTATTCAACCGATTTAACTCATATTTTGGACTTTTCAAATTACATTAAGTATTTTTTTTTAGGAAAACAAAAGGCTAAATAATAAATTGATGCCACGCCCACTTTCAGTAAAAATCAATTTTACCATTTTCCTAATTATGCTAAAGCAAATCATGTAAAATTTTACATAGACGAGGAATTTAAATATGATTTATTATAAAATTTGATCTGTTTGGGTGCCACGCCTCTTTTTCTCCCACTTTTAATATATTGTAATATCTTTTTACTATCGTCATCAAAATGTTTATAAAATATCGGTTTATCGGTTCAGTATTTTAGACATAAGGTCAAGTTAAATTAAGTTAATATTATGACAAAAATAGGCGTAACAAAGGTGTGGCATTCAGCAGCAACAACAACAACATATAATAAACTCAATTCAGACAATTTATTGAACATCCCGTCTTGCTGAACAGGATCAAAAGAGCCATAATTAGGAGAACTAAGAATCTCAGTCGAGACTCTGAGCCCATCTTCTTCACTCCCAGGGAAGTTGAGAACAATAACACCAAAGCAAAACCCTCTAAAGCTCTTTGTCCGAATGGCATCTCTACGCGAATGCTCAAGAAACTCGGTTAAGTAGCATTGGAATATCTTACGCGAATTTCGGATCTCTCTATAAACCAGTTGGTGATTCCAGATACCTGGAAAGTGGCTAGGATATTTCCAATTATAAAATCTGATAAACCCGCTACTCTTGGAGAATCTTACCATCCGATTATCTGATAAACCAGCTACTCTTGGGGAATCTTACCATCCGATTACCTTCTTGTCACCCATAGCCAATGTTTTAGAATCCCTCCTATTACCATCCCTAAAAGAGCATTTCCCGCTGGCCTTACACCAACATGGCTTCAAGGAAGCACATAGCACAACAACGGCATTGAATTTGATAACCACTCACCGCTAATAGCCTTAATCAACGCACAATAGTTGCTGCTTTGGACTTATCCAAAGCCTTTAATAAGTTTGATCACTCAGTGCTGATAAACGACATCTTGAACTGTACCCTTTCTCTGGTAAACAAGCGTTTGTTTGAGTTCAGAGGCCAAAAATCGATATATCGCAAGATAAAAATAGACGTGCCACATGGGGTAGTACTTTCACCAATGATCTTCAAAATGTATCTTGCTAAGCTTCCTATCCCAACCTAAGGATGTCTCAATGGTATCGTACGCTAATGATAGCACTGTAATTTCATTAGGTGTAAACATAGACGATATAAGTGCCAAAATATCTCAATACATGGCCATCATTTCAGATTTTCTGCAGGAACGCTATCTCAGGTTAACAACTTCCAAATCGACGGTGTCTCTTTTCACCTCTTGGGACAAGGAAGTAAGGAGGACTCTCGACATCTCAGTCGAAGGCAGAATTATCCCTACGGTGCAAAACCCTAAGATCTTTGGGGTAGTCTTCGACAGCCTCCTTCATTTTTTCTCACACGCCACCTATATCAACCAAAAGGTACGAAACTGAAGTAAGGTTCTAAAAGCTGGTACCTCTTGGAGCATGAATAATGAAACGCTTGTAGCGACCTATAAGGCGATATGTCTCTCCCTCTTTAATTATGCAGCCCCAGTATGAACCTCATTCCTCAGTGACACCAAATGGCGAGATTTACAAACGGCCCAGAACAATGCAACCGGATGTGTTAACTTCAGTCAGACAACCCAACTAAGACTTCCGTTGCTTTCGCGAGGACATCCAGGAGATCATTCCACCCGACCTCGACCGATTTTCCATGACGAATGTGTGAAGAGAATTGCACTGGCGGTATCAGAAGCCATTAATGGCTATAGATGCAACAAAGTCTTGAATAAATACCCACCTGCAATTTCGGATGATGAGAGGCACATCCTCGACACATCAGGTCAGACTTCCGTCGCTTATGAGAGGACATCCAGGAGGTTATTCCACCCGACCTCGATGGATTTTCCATGACGAATTTACGAAGAGAATTACATCGACTGGCGGTCTCAGAAGCCATTAATGGCTATAGATGCAACAGAGTCTTGAATGAACACCCACCTGCAAGAACTTATTGTTCCAGTCAATTTAAACCGTTGCCCTGCCTGCCTTCAAAGCCCTCATGATACAGTATATTTATTTAACTGTCCCAATAGGCCCACTGATTTGCGCACCATTGAACTATGATTAAGACCGACCGAGGTGGTAAATTTTCTTTAGCTTCCAACTCAACCCAATGGCATATAATAATAATTAAAAATTAAATTCTATATTTTCAGGGAGGAACTTCCAATCACAGCAGAACTGTTACAACAACAACATATAATAAAATGTGAATTGAATAATTTATATGATTTTTATACCCAATCACATTGAAAAAGAGCTGGAACTAAATTTGAATAATTTTGCATTGGAATTATTGAGGTAATTTTTTCTTGTTGTACTGTGTAATAAATCAATTTTAGTTTTAATTTGATTATTAATTATTTTATTTTTATTTATTTATTTTTTTTTTTTTTTTTTTTTTTGGTTATTTGAACACTTTTAAAAAATTACTCCCTAAAGTTTTGAAAATTATTTTTGGAACACGAACAATTTGTTATATGGTTGATTTATTGCACTAAAAATAAAATTAAAAAAGTTTGTTATAATATATTTCTTAGCCTCTTGAAAAATATGATTTTAAAAAAATTTTATTTTTTAGAAAATATGATCTACTGTCTATATTTTTGTACTGGCAGGAACCAATTTAATGTTAAATTAATCCATATATGTACATGTAGTTAGTAAAATTATTTTTTAGATTTAAAATATCCTGCCTTACTTTTTTGTTCTAGTCCTATAAACTTAAAATTTTGTTAAACATTATTCAATTTTCGACCAATGCTGGTCGTAGGGTATATCATTTAATTAAAGTGAAGTTTATTTTTTAACATATTTTGAAGTCTTATCTTTGGGAATATGTAATAAAAAAATTGTTTAATCAATAAAATTTTGAGAAAAAAAATCACTAAAAAAACATTTTTCATATTTATTTCAAAGTATTGCTTACGGGTAAAAAAAAATTAGAATTTCAACGCATTTGCTATACAATGCGTTGGAATATTGGAAATCATAGAATGTGAAGAAACCCAAACATACATATTCTGCCAATTAACCCTACAATAAAAAATATCTATATTTTTTTATTTATAATTTTTAAGAATTTTCTTTTTAGATTTAATCAAAATGATTTTTGAAACATGAAAAGTATAATATATTGCTAATACATTACATTAAAAATAAAATCGAAAAACTTAATTTTAATATATTTTTTGTGCTTTTGAAAAATATGATTTTGAAAATATGACAATTTTGTTAAAAATTATCCGATTTTCAAATAATACTAATCGTAGGGTGCATCACTCAATCAAATTTTTTGAAGCCCAATCGTTGGGAATATGTAATAAAATTATTATTTTTTATTTTTAATACGTTAATCTTTTGAAAATTTGTTTCGTTGAATACTTTTTATATTCCAGTTTTAAATTCAAAATATTTTATTCGATTTTACTAAAATATGTGTCCCTTCAGAATACCCCTTTAAAACCTTTTTAATAAAGATACGGATTAATTTAATAATTGAGTAGCGTTTCATTCAGAGATGTACGGATATCCTTTTAAAATATGTTTGATTTTGTCTGCGATCCTACGGTCTCACAGTGGGGTCAAACGCAAATTTTTTGGTAATAAATCTGTATCTCCAAAACTACTGCTCGGATTAAATGGAAATGTATGAAAGAGTTGCAGAGGAGGACCTAAGCTTTCAGAAAAATCATCTTGTGGTCACCCTGTGATAACACAAGATAAGCTACAGGGTGTCAAAACTGACTACCTCGAGTATGTAAAAGTTTAAAAAAATCGTAACTTCTTCCGATTTTAAAGATTTTTATATTTTTGTAAAGTGCTTGGTAAGCTAAAGAAAAAATTAGCTTACTTAGTAAAGCTATCTCTAACAGTTAAAAAGATATTTACACTTGAATTTTGAATTTTTGATTTTTTGCCTCGACTTTCTTTCGTTTTTCAGGAATAAGTCCGGAGATATATGAGGAAAAAATTTTTAAAAATATTTTTTAATTTGCTGTATATTTCCAAATAATATGCTGAAAGAATTTTTGGATTATCTCGATTCGTCTAGACGTGAAAAATATTCAAAGTCAGCACTCTGAAATTGGTATGAAAAACTGCTATTTTTTACAATAATATAGTACAATTCTTTCACTTTTTTCTCAAAGTTCCGTTAACGAAAAAATTCTTTCTTTATATATTTCAAAAGATAAAGCTTCAAAAATCTTTAATAACGAAATTTTGAATTATTTTATGTTTGCACCCTACAACAGGCATTGGTCGAAAATGGTCAATTTTGGAAAAAGGTAAAATTTTTATCGATTAATAAAAAAAAATGTCACGCTAGCTTTTTTAAATTTGTTTACGATATTTCATCAAAAAATAAATTAAGAACGATTTGACACTAAATTGCTTCCCGCCCGGCCAAAAACGAATGCAAGAGAGCAGATTTCATAAAAAAGTCAATATTTTAAACGACTTTTTTTAATTGCATAAAAAAGCATATTAGCATAATATTTTCGCCATTATTTCTAATGTTTTGTATAAATTATATATCGATCTATCATTACTGCAAAAATCATTAAAATATTTTTAAGACCCGATTTTTGGCAATTTTTCAAAAATAAAAAATTTTTAATAAATATAAGCGATTATTACGAATATTATCTCCTTCAACAACCAAAACGTGCCAATACAATTGTGTATTACGTATACGCACGTATGGAAATATTGTAAAACAGTGAATTTGGTGAGAGTTGAACTAAATTGTCAGTTTTGAGATGATAGTATAATGCTTTAAAAACAATCTGTATATACATATTATACATCAATGAATTGGTAAATATGTCTATTTTCATATTATTGTAATATTTTATTAGTTTTTGGAAAATACGCAGAGCTTTGCTTTACAAAACATTATTTTTTTAGTTTTTATATCTTTTTTATATTTTTTAAATTTGAAAAATTGACAAAAATTTATTTGTAAAGCTTTTTTAATGATATTTTCAGGAAAAAAAAATCGATATGAATTTTATACATTACATTAGAAATAATTGTTTAAAAAATTTACTTTTTCATGAAATCTGCACTCCTGCATTCGTTTTTGGCCGGGAGGGAAGCAGTTTAGTGTCAAATCGTTCTAAATCTATTTGTCGATAATATATCGTCAATAAATTTAAAAAAGCTCGCGTGACATTTTTTTATTAATTGATAAAAATTTAAATTTTTCCAAAATTCACCATTTTCGACCAATGCCTGATGTAGGGTGCAAGCCTAACTCAGTTCCAAATGTCTGTATTAGCCATTTGTGAAGTCTTGTTTTTTGAAATATATAAAGAAAGAAGTTTTTTCTTTAACAAAACTTTGAGAAAAAAGTGAAAGAATTGTACTAAATTTTTGCCAAAAATAGCCATTTTTCATACCAATTTCAGAGTGCTGACTTTGAATATTTTTCACGTCTACGTATTGAGATAATCCAAAAAATTTTTTCAGTACGTTATTTTGAAATATATAGCAAATTACCAGATATTTTTAAAAAATGTTTATCTCATATACCTCAGGACTTATTCTCGAAAAACGAAAGAAAGTCGAGCCATAAAATCAAAAAATTAAAATTCAAGTGTAAATATATTTTTAACTTAGATAAGTAAGAGATAACTTAGATAAGTTTTTCCGTTTTTTCTTTAGCTTGCCAAGCACTTTACAGAAATAGAAAAATCTTTAAAATCGGACTTCATTTGTATAAGTTACGATTTTTTTAAACTTTTACATACTCGAGGTAGTCAATTTTGACACCCTGTAGATTTTCTTGTGTTATCATAGGGTGACCGCAAGATGATTTTTCTGAAAGCTTAGGTCCTCCTCTGCAACTCTTCCATACATTTCCATTTAATCCGAGCAGTAGTTTAGGAGATACAGATTTATTACCAAAAAATTTGCGTTTGACCCCACTGTGAGTCTGTAAATCAGGGACACGCAAAATGTTGCACACGTGCAAATGATCTCTTAATTTTGTCACATCTATATGCTCTTACGCGTGGAGAAGAGAATAATTATTTATTAATTTTTTTATATTTTTAATACTTTTTTAAGCAAATTGTTTTAATATTCAATTACAGTTTTTATTGCAGACCATAAATTGTTTAAGAGCAACAGATATTATGAAATTATAAGCTTAAAAATTGTTTCCCTGCACATTATAAGAGCAGGAAAGTTATACAGACCATACACAAATACAGAATGTGAAATTTAAGGGCGCCGATCCCTGCTGTAAATCAACTTTTTCTTCTGATATCAGACCTTCCTTTCGATGATCATGAACTGTTTGTATTTTTTATGACTCAAAAAATTTCACTTCCCAACTCACCTCCACTCCTAGAAATTGTTTTGTATGGTAAACATGTATATGTTTATAAATTTTAAAAAGCTATAAGCCAAGTGTGCACGGATTTTTTTGTGCCCAGTCCTAAATTTTAATATGTTGACTATGATCATTTCTCATGACTAAGCGAATAGAGATAATCCAAACATTTTTTTAACAGAATACTTAATATGGTTGGTTGGTTTACGTGGTAGCCCGTACAATTTATTGGCAATCAATTAGACTCGTTAGACTCCGTTTTGATGAGACCACACTACTCGCCAGGTGAATGAGTTGGATTGAGTCTGTAATGAGATAGAAGTGTATGGATGAAAAATGAGAACATTAATTAGATCCAGCCAGTAGCATTGAGATATTTAATAATGTCACTGAGTCTAGTGTCAGATATCTCACAGAGGTTGTCTAATTGATACCTTCCCAGAAATTTGTGATTGCATTCAAGGCTGGACATTCGCATAGAAGATGATGCATTGTCCCCTCCATCTCGCGATTGCCACAACTATGACAGTATTCATTGTAAGGGAGACCAAGTCTGCTTGCATGTTTTCCGATCGTACAGTCTCCAGATTTCGCCATCTATTTTACGCCTTTTCAAGATAGTGATTTTGGATTCTACTTTTGACTAATCCTAACGGGATTGCGACAGTAACTGATGAGGAGGCATTCATAGCAGAGCCTGTTCGGGCTAATTTGTCTGCCTGTTCATTACCATAGTAATCCCTATGCGCAGGAACCCAGGCTATAGTAATGTCATACAGTCAACTTAGTCTTAGCAGTTCCTCTTTACACTATCTGACTAGAATAGAGTTAGTTTTGGGTGATTTGAGCGATAGAATTGCCGCTTGGCTGTCGACAAATAAACCAATATTCCCTTGAATATTTCTATCGCGAATTAGTTTATACGCTTCTCTGACCACTAGTATTTCCGCCTGGAATATACCTCATCAGGGAGTCTAAATCCAATATCGTTAGAGAACACACCAGAGCCGACACCGCAGTTCATCTTTGAGCCGTCAGTGTATATTTTAGTTCCATATTGTTCAAGAAGATTTCCCCTACTTCATTCGCTCCTGGTGGGGAACAGGACTTTAATAGTATTTCTAAAGTTTATCTGGGGAATCATATAGTCGGTAGATTGATTGGCTTGCGGGGGTATTAAACTTAATATCCTCGCGTGTCCATATTTTCTTGATCTCCAGCTTTCTGTTGTATATAATCTTATCGCACTATTGACTGATGATTCAATGATGTATAGGTCTATGGGTGTTAGGTGCAATATAGTGTTCAGAGCTTCTGATGGACTATTTAGTACGTAATGCACCTGCAATACCAATGAAAGCGGATCTTTTTATCCTGTAAAGTTGATCTACCACGTATCTTTTACTAGTAGCGATCCACCAAACAAGAGATCCATATACAAGAATAAGCCGTACTATTGCAGTGTATAACCATTTTATCAATTTTGGACTCAAACCCTATTTCACACTAAACATCTTTCTACAGGTGTAGTATGCTACCGTAGTCTTACTAACCCTATGTTGAATGTTTAGCTTCCATTAGAGTTTAGAGTCCAAAGTAATGCCAAAGTACTTTGCATTGTCCGACAAGGTGAGTTCATAGTTAAATGTTTAGCTTTAGCTATGTTGAATGTTTAGCTTCCTTGAGAGTTTAGAGTCCAAAATAATGCCCAAGTACTTTGCATTGTCCGACAAGGTGAGTTCATAGTTTTCTAACCGTGCTAGTCTGAAGCTCGGAAGCTTGGTCTTTGTGGTGTAAAGTACCAGCTTTGTTTTGCCCGGATTCACTCCTAGTCCACATTCTTTGGTCCAGTTGCTGAGTGTAGTCAGAGCAGTTGACATGATATCGCTTATCACGCTCAGAAACAGTCCTGATAATAGTATCACCACATCGTCCGCATAAGCCATTACTTTCACTCCCTTGTCGTCCAATTCGCACAGGATGGTATTAATGACAATAAGCCACAACAGAGGAGAAATCTCACCTCTTTGTGGAGTTCCATGCATAACTTGTTTGGTTTTAACACTGTTGCCTAAATACGCAATGACGATTCTTGTCTCTAGCATTGGGACCAGCCAGTTGGTGATGTAATCCTCAACTCCTAGTTCGTGCAGAGCCATAGTCGTGACACTATTAAAGGCGCCTTCTATATCCAGAAAGGCAGCCATTGTGTATTGTTTAAATTCAATGGATCGCTCTATGACCCTTACGACTTCGTGAAGTCATGTTGGAGGCATGAGAGTCGTGTTGTACCCTCTAGACGCTGCCTTATATGTAAATCAATGAGTCTCTCCAGGGTTTTCAGCTGAAAAGATGAAAGACTAATCGGACGGAAGTCCTTTGCATTCTCATGACTTCTTTTTCCGGTTTTTGGAATGAACACTACCTTCACTCTTCTCCAATTCCGCGGAACATAATTGAGGGTTAGGCGGAGTTTAAAGATTTTCTGTAGCCAGGGTATGATGTATACCTTTGCACTTTGTAGCATCCATGGTAATCTTTGCCAACCTGTAGCTCAACCCATCTCTATAAATTTTCCATATATTCGATTGCGATTTTGCTATTACTTTAGGAGCCACAGATTTATTAACAATTTTTTTCGAATAATCCCACTGTGTTTTGTAAAGAAAAAAAAGATCTGCGTTTTTTTTTTTACTTTTTTGCTTCTTGAAAACATTAAAAACACAAGCAGTAATAAAGATGACCTAATTTGTTAAAAAAAAACTAATGCAAAAAAAATCGTAAAAATATTGTACGTATTTGAAAATGATTTTCAAATTAAAAGCTATTTTACAAAATTAGAAAATTAAGTTCTGCACAAAAAAAAAAAAAATTAAACAAACAATTTTTACATAAACCGAAATAAAATAAAAAACAAAAAATCATTCAGATTTTCTTCACAAAATCGACTATTACACCAAGAATTATAATTTAGTTTAAAAATTATAATTTAAAGAGTTTAAAATCAATATAAAGATCAGTATGATCATTTAAATTTTCCATTAAAAACATAATTTTCTATGAACATTTTTAAAATGCTTTTAAAATGCAACAAAAAGTTTTAACTGAAATTGCTTATCAAAAATCATTGCAAATCAAAGATAATTACAATTTTCATTAATAAAATCAATATTTTTACGAAAATTCATCTTCAACTTTTATTTATTACAACGTGATTTTTATCAAGGAACGCACTTTGGGGTAAAAGGGGACAAAAATGACGATTAATTCAGGGAAAAATTATATCAATATTATAATTATCACGTTTTAATTTTTTATTGATTATTAGTTTAAAAAAAATCAGTTTTAGAATTTTAAGATTTTTTTTTAGCAGAAGGGTAATGTCTGTCCGTCCGTCTATACATTAAAGTTAAATGGATCGAAAATTATGCATAATTCAGAGAATGGTGGTATCAACACTTTAATGGTCACGTTTAATTTTCCTATTTATTAGTAAGTAAAAAAATACACTTTTAGAATTATAAAATGTTTTTTTGGCTAAACGGTAATGTCTGTCCGTCCGTCTATACATTTGGGTTAAGTAGGACGAAAATAACGCATAATTCAGGAAAAGGTGATATCAAAATTTTGATGATCACGTTCTATTTTTTCCATTTATTAGTTAGTAAAAAAAATGCATTTTTAGAATTTTAAAATATTTTTTGGCAGCATGGCAATGTCCGTCCGTCTATACATTTGGGTTAAATGGGTCGAAAATGCCTCTTAATTCAGGGAAAGGTGATATCAAAATTTTAATACTTTCATTTAGTTTTCATATTAATAGAGAAGTGGAAAAATATTTTTTTTTTAAGGATTCTAATGTCCGTCCATATGTCCATCTGTTTATTAATTTTTGCAAACTTTCCAATTCAAAATCGTTTAACTTTTGACTAAATAAAGCTAATGAATTTTTCTTTATTCGATAGATAATTTTGCTTTTTATCCAACTACATAAAATATAATAAAATCGTTTGAAAATATTTGATTATATATAGAAAAATCTTAACCAAGATCTTGTGAAATTGAGATTTTTTAAAATTCAAATGTATATAACTCAAAAAATATATAAGATAAGTAGCACATGCAAGCATGTTTTCTAAAGGATTTATCAAGGACTTTATGATGATATAAAAATCATAGAAAACGGGTAAGGAACAAAAGTTCGCTAGTGGTTAAACATTTTCCATGACACTAGTACCCTATTTTGAACCCCAATAGTTTCGCTTTTGATGCGTATATTGGATCGTGTTTCTAAACTCGAAATGCTACTGTCCTCTGCTAAGCCTGTGTGAAATTTCATGCAAATCCAATCAGCCGATTAGAAGTTACAGATTTATTACGATTCTTCCCCACTGTTTAATGTTTGATAAAGCAAAGAAAATTTCTGCATTTAGGCCCGTTATTATAATTTTCCAATAACTAAAGTTAGCATGTTATCGTTCACTTTAACTGGTTTTGGTTGTTATAAGTATAAGTTATGACAAAAGTGACCAATAAGCTAAAGGTAAGAACATCTGACCAATAACTTTTATCAGACGGTTTATGTATTCAGAGCTGCCATATTTTCTGCTTTATAAAAGAAATAAATAAAATTATATTTATTCCGCTGTAGTTTTTAGTAATTTGTCTGTCTATATTTATATTTGCTCTGGCGTTGTCTTTTAGTTAACTTAAACTCATTTATTTTAAACATTTCTTTGTTTTATATTTGTTTATATTACGTTAAGTGGCCAAAAGTAATCGGTTTTTGCTTTGATATTGCCGTATTATCAAAATTATAAAATTTACCTTAAAACCAAGTTGTAATAACCAAAAATAGATAAAGCTCACTTTATCGTTCACTTTAGTTTATCTTACCTTTAACTATCTGATACCTTATAGGTAGGTTATAATAACGACCCTTAAGCTGTTTTTTATATCAAATCTACTGGAGTTTTAAAAAAAAAAAAATTCTCAAATCGAGCTATATATGCGCACGATTTTTTCATAATATTAAAGTGGACAATATATACTATTTTTCAGAAAATTTTCAGAACAAACATCAAGTAACATTTTAAGTTGCAATCCATGAAAGTTGAAAATTAGTGTATTTTAGGACAATTTTCAAACAAATAAAAAAAATATTAGGACAAAATATAATTTTCAAATTCTTGAAGAAAAGTACACTTAAATATCTTAAGTTGATGATGTCATTTACAATTTTTACCTTAAAAGACTTTTTATTTAAAATAAATACACTGAAAGCAGATGAAAATTTTATTTTTTACAATTTTTCAAAAATGTAAAAAAATTCCTAGCTTTACCAGCTCCTTATAAGAAAACAACACAACCTAGCTTAAAGATTTTAATTGATATTGATTCATTATTTAATCTATTTTTATTCGGTACCCAACTGGAACGTACCGATCTTGAGCAATATTATAAAAATCACAGTTTAATTATTGCTATTTTGTTAAAAAATAAAGATTTTTTTGCTCAAAATATAATGATTATTTATAATTTTTATTTTCCGATTCTTTTTTTTTATTACTATTATTGTGTTTTTTTTTTTTTTTTTTCTAAAAATTATTTTGTTTTTGTTTGCTCTAAAACAATCATATTTTTTTAAGCAAAATAAAAAACTAATCGTTTTTTTTTTATAATCGAAAAAAAAATATCAAAAATAAGATCATATTAATTTTATTCATCAACAAATTTTTCATAATAATTATTTATTACAGTCCCAGATTTTTATTTAAAAAACAAAAATTAAATAAATTCCAAAAAATCATAAATTTTTTATAAATTCTTAACTTACAATTTTAAGCAAAATCTGAGAATATTAAAATTTTTACACAAAAAACAAATCAATTTTTACGAGAAATTTATTTTTTTTTTTTTTTTTTTTTTTCAACCACCTATAATTTTTCTTTAAAAATATTAAATTTATAAAAATTTCAAATTTATTAAATATTCCTTCAATTTATAAAAATATCTTAGTTATTTTTTCTTTTTTAAATAAAAAAATTTTTATATCACTTTTATATTAATATTTATTTCAATTCATTAATTATTAAGAGCTTATTATTATTATTGTTTACATTTTACTCACTAAGAGTGTGCATAATAAGAGTGATTCTTTTTCCTATTTTGTTTTTATTAAAGAGAATAATAATAACTCTTTAACAGTAAAATTTAAATGTTTACTCTTCCTATGTGAAATATTTTATCATGCGCAATTTTGATAATGTTACTCTCTGTTATGTTCTCTATATTTGTAAATTACACATACACAAACATAATGATTATTTCTTTCTTATTAATAAATAAATAAATTTTGCGCCTAAAAGAAATAATAATTTATACAATATGCAGAATTATGGCGTTTTTAAAAGAGCAGCAGCAAATTGAGATGACAAATCTTAAAAATATTCAACATAAAAAATTACTAATAAATTTAACTAAATATTGAAATTTTGTTTTCATAAAGGGAATTAAAAATTCCTTATTTAAAAAAATAATAATAGCTTTATTTTTTTTTTTTTTTTTTTTTTTTTTTTTTCATTTTATCATATTTTTATTATCAACATTATTTACTTGGTTACTTCATATTCTAATCATTTATAGTTTTTTAAAACCACAAACTATGTGTGTATGTACATATGTATGTATGTCATTACCAGTTAAAACATCCATAAACCACAATAAATAGTACAAACCATTAATCAATAGAAATTATTAGAACTGAGTAGGAAGAAATATCCTATAGCCTGAATTTTCTAAGATTTCCTTGTCAATGTTTGTAACACATACACAAGCAACAATAAATTCATTGTGACATGTACATAAATAAATACATACATACATATGCCTACATCAAAAAAAGCTTTATAACAAACTCATGGAAAATAAGTATTTATTTCCAGTTTTAAAGGTTACTTTAGTTTAGTTCTTTGAGACACAAGTTTTCCTTGATGGATTTTTTTTTTTTTTTTTTTTTAAATTTCATATAAACAGAATAAAGAAAATGTTTGAATCAAACTCTTTTTAAAATAAATATGAATATTTCTTTGTTTTAAATATAAAACTAAAATTCTATTAATGTTGCTTTAGAAAACTTAGACTTATTTGAGAATACCCAGCAAAAACTTGGTAATGACATGTAGTTACGGATGTAGTTACTTTGTAATGACAACAACATACTGTCTGCACTACATAGTAGTTGTTTAGTAACTAATTATTTATAACCCGAATGTAAATAATTATTTATGATCAGATTTTTGAAAATATTAATTTTTATTGATTTTTATAATGCAGTTACCAATTTATATATTTGAAGAAGGGATACATAAATGAAAGGCAAAATTTGCGTATGAATTAATTTGTAATCTAAAATAGTTTATTTTTATTACATTTATTTTAATTACATTTTTGGTTGTAAAGTTTTTTAAAT
Organism: Protophormia terraenovae; assembly: GCA_951394005.1. Classification (NCBI taxonomy): domain Eukaryota; kingdom Metazoa; phylum Arthropoda; class Insecta; order Diptera; family Calliphoridae; genus Protophormia; species Protophormia terraenovae. The sequence continues at coordinate 95,306,170 of OX596074.1, forward strand.
TAAAATTTAAAAAATCTTTTTACAACAACAAAAAAAATATTTTTTATCCTGATATTTCGTTACTTATTTACAACCTTAAATGTAACTAATTCCTATTGTTATTACTAATGATGACTTTAATCATGCTTTAAAGCTATTTAACAGCTTGGAAGTAATTAGTTATTGTAATGACATCTAAGTAATGTATAGGGTAAGTAGTTGCCTCTAATGTCATCACCGTGTTAATATAATGAGTTATTCAACTAATGTGTAAGTAATGGAGAGCCATTATATTAGCTTCTTAACTCATTACATGGCAACCAAAGTTTTTGCTGGGTAGTTTAGTTTCTAAACACATATTCCAAAAATATTCCATATTTTAAATCATTGAGTATAAGTAATATTTATGAAACTAATTTTACAGTAATTATACGGCAGTGGATACATCTAACGGAGAATTTACAGTTAAGTTAAATGATAATTATAATTATAAAAAAATATTAAATTAGTTTTTATTTGAAATAAAGTTAATTTATTTTTTTAAGTTCAAGCTGAAGAGATTATTTTTCAAAAGGCCTCGATAACTGAGGGACAGTTATTATCGGTTAAGGTACTAAAACATTGAAGAGAACCAAAATCTGTTCATAATAATGGAGGCATCTACATAATTCTATAGATTTTTTATTACACAGGGAAACACTGATGCTGCGGCACGGGGTTTCTCAGTCAATTCGGATACATGGTATTAATAAGTACCAAGCCTCTAATCCACTTTTTTTGAATTGACTCTAGTTCTCGCGATAAATCGCGATTTGCAATCTATTGAACTATTTGAACACAATTTTACCTTATATGGGAGGTGGGCAATAAAGTGGGTGGACCACGCCCATTTTTGGTTTCCAAGTTTATATCGACTCCCAAACTATTTATACAAAATGTCATTGTCATAGATGCTTTTGTTTAAAAGATATCAGCAAAAAAGTATAAAACGGACACCCTGTGTTTCTATGTAACACACCTTATGTAACACAAATATTTGTGCCAAATTTCGCCCCCCCCCCCCTACGTTGTCCCGTTCGATCCCTATCCTGCTTTGAACAGACGGACGGACATAGCTAAATCGACTCAAAATCTAACCAGGACCCTGAAAATATATACTTTATGGGGTCTTAAATGATTTTTTTCTACATATTGCACATTGAATGACAAAATCAATGGTGGCTATAAAAAAAATATTTGTATAATAAAACACGAACTTACTTAAATATTTTTCTTTTTTTTTTTTTTTTTCTTTTTCAAAAAAACTCCAGTAGATTTTATGGAAAATATTTAACCACTAGCGAATTTTTGTTCCTTAACCGATTTTCAAGATTTTTATATCACCTTAAAGTCCTTGATAAATCCTTTAGAAAACATAATTGCATGTGCTAACTTATCTTATATATTTTTCGAGTTATATACATTTTAAATTTAAATTTTACAAGATCTTGCTTAAGATTTTCCATATATATATCCAAATATTTTCATTATATTTTATGAAGTTGCTTAAAAAGCTAAATTATCTATCGAACAAAGAAAATTTTGAGTCGTTATCTTTATTGAGTCAAAAGTTAAACGATTTTGAATTAGAAAGTTTGCAAAAATTAACAAACAGATGGACAGATGGACAGATGGACAGACATTAAAATTTTTTCAAAAAAATCTTAAAATTAAAAAAAAAAAAAAAAAAAAAAAAAGAAAATTCCATTTCCCGGTTAATACAAAAACCAAATGAAAGTATTAAAATTTGTATATCACCTTTTCCTGAATTAAGTGCCATTTTCGACCCATTTAACCCAAATGTGTAGACGGATGGACAGACATTACCATTCAGCCAAAAAACATTTTATAATTCTAAAAATGCATTTTTTAACTTACTAATAAATAGGAAAATTAAACATGGTAATTAAAGTGTTCTCTGAATTATGCATAATTTTCGACCCATTTAACTCTAATGTATAGACGGACGGACGGACATGCTAAATAAAAAATCTTAAAATTCTAAAACTGAATTTTTTTTAACTAATAATCAATAAAAATAAATAAGACGTGATCATTAAAAATATTGATATCACCTTTCCCTCAATTAATCGCCATTTTCGACTTCTTTTACCCCAATTACCGTTACTGATATTTGAACTTGGGACCAAATTAACCATTCGTTTTTAGTGACTAAAGTCTTAATCAGTACACCATCTTCCAAGTGACAAAATCTTGATAACATGGGACTATATATATGATAACATGGGACTATATATATGATAAGATGGAGTTATACTTATGATGGATGGAATTAGTTCATATATATGATAGAATGGAATAATATATACATTCCGTTGCAGAACTATAAATACACTCTATTATTGCGGATTTCTGGAGATATAAAATTCGTAGAAGAATGAAAATTGGCAGTGAAAGCAATTGAAATAGAAAATATTTCTATAAAATTTTTTTTTTCTACTTTGAATTTTACTGTGTATTTTAAGTTAAAAATTACTTAGTAGTGTTTCATAACTATAAAGACACTAAACTAAAAACTTCAATAATTTTAAAACGGAAAGAACAAAATATAAAAAGAATATAAATTAAAAAAAAATCTCACCGGCGTTCACTTTACAAGTGTTGCCATCATGTTTTCGCTTAAGGACCTCCAGCATCAATTATTAGTTATTTTGGATGAAAAGCACTTTCAAATTTCAGGTTTTCGGAGTAAATCCGATGGAATAAAAATCTTCAAATATTTCCAATTTTGTTTTGATCCGAAAATTTTGCAGACAATTAAAAAAAAATCATATTTATGTAATGTTTATACATTTTTGTCAGGCGAATCGTGTGGTCTGAAGCGTTTGTTTTGAGGAAAATTGAGTCTTATCTATGAAAATTGTCCACGAGAGGAACAAGTTCAACTTATTACATTCCAATTTACTCTAAAGAATTGATGAAAAGGCTAGAATATGCCAGCGCAACTATTAAAAGCACAGAGAAAAACCTCAAACCCATTGAAGATTCACCACCAAGATGTATTTTTTGTGGAAATATGCAAAATCCTTTCACAGGTCCCTCTAACAACTATTATATGCGGCCCAGACGGGTAAATTAAAATTTATCTATATAAAAAATGTATACATACCACATGCCTAATAAAGGATTTTTGACGTTTTATTTAAATAAATTTTATAAGTAAATTTTGCATTACGTTTGACATCTTTCTATACTTAAGAAATGTTTAAACTGGTGTTTCTTTGCACGCACGATGGTTCTATGGAGTACTTAGATAATAAACATGTTCCTTTCGTAGAAAATTTTCGCAAATATCAGCCAATTTCCGAACAGAAAATTGCTGCATTCCACCCGATTCACCTGTCAAAAATATCGATACATTGCAATAATATAATATTTTTTGAGTCACCCACTTGATTTTCGGCTAAAAACCCAATTGAAAATATTTGAGGATTGTTATTCCGTCGAACTTACTCCGAAAACCTGAAATATGAAAGTGATTTTCATCCAAAATAACTAATAATTGAAACTGGAGGTCCTTAAGCGAAAACATAATGGCAACACTGGTAAAGGGAAGGCCGGTGAGAATTTTTGTTCATATTTAAAAATATAACTTTACATACTTATTATTAATTTATATTCTTTTTATATTTTGTTCTTTCCGTTTTAAAAGTGTTGAAGTTTTTAGTTTAGTGTCTTTATAGTTATAAAACACTACTAAGTAATTTTTACCTTAAAATACACAATAAAATTCAAAGTAGAAAAAAAAATTTTATAGCAATATTTTCTATTTCAATTGCTTTCACATACTGCCAATTTTCATTCTTCTACGAATTTTATATCTCCAGAAATCCGCAATAATAGAGTGTATTTATAGTTCTGCAACGGAGTGTAGGATGAAATTAGTTTATATATATAACATGGAATTATTAAATGATAAAAACATGATGAAATTGAAAGCAATACTTAAAAAAAGGTTATAAAACTTACTAAAAGTTATTAATAAGGTTATGAAACTTACTAATAAATTATAAATTGGAATCATAATAATGATTACGTACAAATATACTTATTGTAACCTGGAATCATATATTTCAATCATAGTATGTGATCTTAGTTTATGGTCACAAGAACCATATTTTTTCTTTGCGTGTAGTTTTTAAACAAAAGTCAATTAAGAAACTTTTAAAAATACTATTTATTAAATAATATAACGAAATTGAAAAGCAGTCAACATTTCCTTTAATATATCAAGCAATTATTAGTTAAAGACACCTCAAAATCTGACCTTAAATTAGATGTATTTATTTAAAAGTTAATAGAGAATAATAAAAATTTTAAAAAGTTTAATCTACATTCACTTGCTGAAATATAAACTAAAGAAAAACTATTATTTTTTCTAAATATGTCAAGTATTAATCATTTCCATTGAAAACAAGAACTAACATTGGCGGTTGCTAAACACAGAAAAAAATTAAAATAATGATTCTTAGATGACTCAATTACTTCACCTTCTATTACAAAACAAACAAAAAAAACAGCCTTTTGGCAAAGATTTCATTCAAACATCATATATACATATCTAAGTATGTTTGTATATTACAGATAGTATAAATATTTATAATATGTTTTTATTAAATGTATTTATAAAGTGAAAACTTGCTGACAATGAGTTAGTGACACTGCCTTAAGCTTAAAATATGGTGCAACATTGACCTTAACTAAAACTCAATGACGAAATCACCTCGTTTTATTTGATTTGATTTGTATTTGCCACTAAAAAAAACGTTTAGAATTTAGAACAAAATTTTATGTTTTAGTTTTATAAAAATCCAAAATAAACTTGAAATTTAAAATAACAATTAAAGCTCTCTAATGCCTCTATGATGGTGGTGGTGGTGTGTGTGGTTTGTTTACCATTTCAAGTAGCATTTCAATAAAAACCACATTACGACAATAAACAGAAATAGATATAAAATAACGAAAACAACAATAAAATCTTAATAAAAAATAATTAAAAATGCAATAAACGTAATAGATTAATAGCAGTTAAAATAATTTACTTAAAAAAAAAACACTCTCTCATATATAATACTAACTAAAGAACCACACAGAAAACAACAATAACAACAACTAATATTTTATAACAAATATAGTAAGAAATCTAAAATGTTTTTAAACAGCGCATGCGTGCAGTTTGGTTAAGTTTTTGTTTAGCTAAACTAGACAATAAACCACAGACAAACGTTTTTTTTTATCTCTTACAGAAAATAAATATAAAAAAAAAAAAACAATTCAAATGATGTGTAATAAACAGCAGCTCAGTCACAAATAAACAAGCTACAAATAAAATTTTTTTTATAAAAAAAAAAAATCACCGTGAAAAAATAAATATTTCTCGTATTACTTGTGTGCAAAAATGGTGTTAAAATTAAAACCAACTTCAGGCTTGTTCTTGTCATTTAATAGACGACAATAATATTTTTACTCCCTCCCAGGCGTCTGTTCAATGGACTCATGTTATTTTGCTAACTAACACACTCACTCATTCATTCATTCATTGGCTTTTAAAAATGTTGTTGATGTTGTGGTTGTTGTTTTATTAATTTGTTTTTGTAATTTCTAAGAATCAGGTCAAGGTTAGTGAGACATAATAAAATTCTTTGCTTGTTTTACCTTTTATATTATTACAACAACAAGAGCAACAACAAATTGCATACAAACACATGTATAACAATCTTAAGTACATACATATGTATTTATAACACACACTTGTTATCAATTTTAATAATAAACGCAATAACAGATCCCGTTAAAGCATGGATCGGCGCTCTTAAATTTCACATTCTATATACAGTTAGGGACAAAACTATTTGTACACCCATGCATTTCGTATATCTTCAATAATTTATAAAGAATAAAAAATTATTATACATATGTAGTTTTAATTCAGGTCCATTTTTATTGAATTATTTGATAAAAAATAAATTAATATATAACACATTGTTAAAAAAAAGTACAATTTAAGTAAAAATCTTTGGGACAAAAGTATTTGTACATCAGTACTTTGTACAATTATTTGTACGTTGGACTCTTGTATGATGATTTTTTTAAATACCGTTATATTTTCTTCGTTAATCGAGTTTTATTTTACAAAATAAGAAGTTGGTTTTAACGTTTTGAATAATAAACACATCAAAAATGGGAAAGCGAAAAGAGTTGAGTTTGGATATTAAAAATTTAATTATTGATGAACATAAAAAAGGAAAATCTCTCCGGAATATAAGTAATTTAGTAAATTTGCAACATTCCACAGTACAATACATTGTAAGCAAGTATAAAAACAGCGGATCTGTTGAAAATATGCGTGAAGGTATACGAAATATATGAGGTGTACAAATAGTTTTGTCCCTAACTGTATGTGTCAGCGTTGACAATTCAAAGCTTTTCGCGCTATATTCAACGCTTTTCAGAAACCCAAAAGTTGCATTTTTTACATCAGCGCTTTTTCTTGAAAAGGCGCTAAATTGGCGGGTTTTGTATTCGGTTAGTTTTAGTTGCAGATTTTAATCATGTTTTCTAAATTTTTCTGAATTTGAAATGTAGAAACTTTATTTTTTATGCAAAATATAAACAATACAAGGAAAATTAAGTTTTTTAAATTTTGTTCTTCAAATGTATAATTAATATTATTATACATGAGTAGTTTCATTTAAAACCAGCTGATTTTCTCACCTCTTCCAAATTTGATAATTTTTGGTACAATCATTATTCAAAGCTAAGACTAATCCAAAATTTCAGATAATTTCATCAAGTGGTTCGCGAAATATCGCGATTTGAAAGTGTAAAATAGCTAAAAAATATACAAAGTTGTGTACACATAATTACAAATATCTTTTAAAGTGTTTATGATATTAGATTTATTGAGATGTCATATTAAAGGTATCAAAACTACCTTTAATATGACGTAGAACATGACTTTTTTATCAACATCAAAATGGTCCGTATGATATGAAATTTATTATGATTTTGTAACTCTGTATAATTAAAGATGTTATAAACCAAAAATCTTAATTTAGATTTTAGAACATTTTTTGTGCCTCCTGTAAAGTTATGAAAAGTGATGTTACAAATTGTTTTCCATTTTCGGTGGCGATATACAAGCGTAGAAAGTTAAATAACATATTTGCATCACGCCACAATTGTAAAAATACTTGTTTTTGCATTATAGAAAAACTAATGATACCCAATTAAAGGTGATTCAGCTCCGAATTATTTAATTTTTTCGCCATTGATAGTACTTCTAACGGTCAAAATAATTATGTAAACGTTTTTAAGTGCAATTCAAAAGTTTGAAAATCTATTTCCCTAAGAAACTCATAACCAAAAAAGAAAACAATTTTACAAGAAAGTTGGGTAATACGAAGAATTACATTAGCGAAGCTGCTTTTACACCAGAGAGTTAAAAATCCTTCCGCCCAGCCGAAAGACGGCTATTAAGAAAAAATATTTTGAAAGAAAAAAATGTTCTTTTCACTAGAAATTAACAAAAATTTTACTTTTATAAATGCACCATTTAATAATAAACATAATCAGCGTTGCCAGTTTAGCCTCTTTAAGGCTAAAGCTATCCTTTTTATTTTGCTTTTAGCCTCAAAATTTTCGTTTTTTTTTTTCTAGCCTTTTTTCATTCTTAACATAGGCTAAAAATTTACTCATTTTATTTTTACAAAATCATCGATTTAAGCATCTTTGTGTATTAACTCGCACAAAAAATTTAAATATTTATATTTAGCGAAAATTTTCCCCTGCGGCGCTTCATTCTACAAAAATATTATAATTATTTTTTAAGAAACTTTATTACCCATAGAAACTATTTATGTTATATTTTCAAATTCACTATAATATCTTTAATAAATATCAAAATCTAATGAAAACAAAAATATAAATGCGTCTTTAAATAAAATAATATATTAGCTTTTTTCTGGCTTTATTTTTTGGGGCATTTAGCCTTTTCTGACCTTTTTTAAAGTCCAATTTAGCTTCTTTTTTTCTCGAGTCCTGGCAACACTGAACATAATAAATAGTATAAGAAATGTTTACGTTTTTGAGTAACTTAGGCAGGTAAATGGGTACCGGTGATAATATATATTTTTGACATAATAAAAACTAATATTGCGCTTTTATTCACTTTATAATATTGTAAATAAACTTGAAACTTCACTTTAGAATAATTAGATATTATGTCTCTTACTTTGAGTCTACATTAGACAAATTTTTATCAAGACAAACGTCAAAATTTTATCATGATAAAGATTTCTCTAACTTTGAGTCTGCATTAGACAAATTTTTATCAAGACAAACGTCAAAATTTTATCAAGATAAAGATTTGTCTAATGTAGACTGAATTTGTCAGTGTTATTGCAGCGTTAACGTTGAGTCTATATTAGAGAAATTTGTATCAAGACAAACGTCAATTTTTTGTTTGATTTGCAGATAATTTTTTATCTCTGTCAATTATAGGGGAAAACATGTGTCATAATAAACCGTGCAAAAAGTACCAACAACAATCAAGATGGTGTCTTTTACCAAGCATTATCAAGACAACGTTGTCAGAGCTCGAGCGATGACAATTTTCTTTTAACGCTGCAATAATACTGACAAATTCAGTCTACATTAGACAAATCTTTATCATGATAAAATTTTGACGTTTGTCTTGATAAAAATTTGTCTAATGTAGACTCAAAGTAAAAGAAAATTGTCAGCGCGCGAGCTCTGACAACTTTGTCTTGATAATGCTTAGTAAAAGACGCCATCTTGATTGTTGTTGGTACTTTTTGCATGGTTTATTATGACATACGTTTTCCCCTATAATTGACAAAGATAAAAAATTATCTGCAACTCAAACAAAAATTTGACGTTTGTCTTGATAGAAATTTCTCTAATATAGACTCGACGTAATGTAGACTGAATTTGTCAGTATTATTGCAGCGTTAAAAGAAAATTGTCAGTGCTCGAGATCTAACAACTTTGTCTTGATTGTTGTTGGCGCTTTTGCATGGTTTATTATAATATACGTTTTCCCCTATAATTGACAGAGATAAAAAATTATCTGCAACTCAAACAAAAATTTTACGTTTGCCTTGATACAATTTTCTCTAATATAGACTGGACGTTACATACACAAAAAAATACGAGTCTCGTAACGGGACTTTTTTAACGAAAAAGAAAATAGAAAAAGGAAGAACCAGTGTTGCAATTTTTTAGTGTGCTTAATTAAATTTAATCGCCGGCATTACTATCCATCAAATCTGATTTTAAATCGGTCTGAACCGACAAAATCGGCGGCGTTCCCAAACACCGGCTCTGATTTTTAAAAATACAAATATCTTCCAAAATATTTACGTTACAACGTTTATTGAGGCGAATGTTTAAAGGTAATTAAATTACCTTTAAAGTGATACCTGAAACATGTTTTTATGTTGAATTTTATTGGTGGATAATTCGCGAATTAAATTTCGCGGTCGCGTATTTCAAAAAGTGGTATTTTTAAATTCGTAAAAAAATATATATATATATAGAGGATGGAACCATTCTGAATGCTCTTAGTAAGTACCACTTGATGAAATTATCTGAAATTTTGGATTAGTCTTAGTTTTGACGAGAATAATGATTGTACTAAATATTACAAATTCGGAGAGGTAAAGTCAAAAATTGTAATTTTTCGTGTTGGTTTTAAATGGAATGACTCACATAGAATTTTTAATGAAAATAATGTTTGTGAAACACGCGCATATCATATTGTGTTGGAATTTCTTATTTTAAATTGTGACTCAAATGTTCCAAACAAAGATGAATGGAATGAAAATGGAAATAAAAAATAGCAATATCTGAGTATTTCTAAAAGTGCTCTTTGTACCAAGTCTTCCAAATCAAAAACATCTCAAATATCAGGAAGAGTCGATTTCCAGATGAAAAACTTTAAAAGACATATTTTTTTTTTTTTAGTTTAGTTTTTTTGCAGTAATCTATTGAAATACTAATTTTTGTAATTTAAGGCACCAATTATTAATTTATTCATTTATTCAAATTTCAAATTACTGAAAAAATCCCTATCTAAGATAACATAGTAAGGCGTAGAAAAGTCCAGAAATAAAAGTTAGAATTATTTTCGGTACTTGGTTAAAAGTTTCAAAAGTAAAATTACGAAATGGGCAGCCATCGATATGTATTCTGTATTTCTATTTATTTTATTTTCAATAAATATTTTTTTCAGCCGTCACACAATTTTCATACTTAGGAAAAGCTTAAGCGATGAAAAAAAAAAAGTTTTAAAGCAGGATTTGGCCACTAAGTGAGCAGTATAATGCTGGGCCTAAGACCTTCATATTTTAATTTAACATATTTATAAATTTAAAAGCTTTAAATTGAAAGTTATTATCAAATGTATAACCTTTCTTTGTACCTTAAATATTGTTTTTATAAAACATTAATGTTCAATATTGCATATAACTACTAAATATTTTCACACGAACTTAAAATAACAAATATGTAATAAGTTCTTTTGCTCTTAATAAAAAATACATATTTAACTAAAAGATGAAAACAAATTTTATTCAAATAGAATTTAGCGATTTTTAGCGCGTTTTTAAATGATGACCGTCGCGTTTTGGTTCAAAAAAATTGACAACGCTGATTTGTGTATGGTCTTTATAACTCTCCTACTCTTATATTATGCACGGAAACAATTTTTAATCTCATAATTTCTAATATCTGTTGCTCTTAAACAATTTATGGTCTGTAATAAAAACTATAATTGAATATTAAAACAATTTGCTTAAAAAAGTATTAAAAATATAAATAATTATTCTCTTCTCTACGCGTAAGAGCATATAGATGTGACAAAATTAAGAGAACATTTGCACGTGTGCACCATTTTGCGTGTCCCTGATTTACAGCTGTGTGCAAAATAATAGTAGCGCCATATGTAGCATTTTTACATTCAATAAAATAAAGATGTTTTGTTGATTTCAAGAAATTTTTTTGATGGATTTTATTATATATTTCCTATATTTTATAAAAAATTAGTAAATCTTAAGCCCAAATTACAATAGCACGTAGTCAGCAGCAGTGTGTGCTGCCATAATCAGCTGATTATCTAGAATGTACTGTTTGTTATGGTGTTGATTACATTTGGTCAGCCGCAGTTTGCAGTGCTGTTTCATTTAGCCCTGTTTCTAAATTCACTGCGCTGCATTCAGTTTCACAGCGAGACAAAGAGAGTGAGCAAATAAATGAGAGGCTAAAATACACAAGTAGAACAAAGCTAGATGGTGGTTGTAAATTGTGGCTGCCTACGCTGAATTGTAATTATAACGGCAGCAACATGTTGAGCTGACAGTGATCAGCTGATAATTTTTGCTGATACTGTTGCTGACTACGCGCTATTGTAATTTGGGCTTTAAAATTAAACATCGTAATTCAGATAAAATACTCAAAGAGATTGAATACACAAGAAATTAGCTGTGCAAAATAATAGTAGCATCGATTAAAAATACCTGTAAAAATAAAACTGCTTTATTAAGTTTTTCTTTTTTTGACATATTTTGTTTATACACATTAATATTTTGTGGAATAACTCTTATTGGTCCTTTGAGCGGCGCAGCTGCGGACACTGAGTTCACTAATAGCCCCTGGTACTCTCAATGGGAATATTTTTCCAAGCTGAGTGCTGCAAATTTCCCGGTTTCTTTTTAAAAAGAGCATCTTTGACATCTCCCTAAAGATCTTTAATGTAGATCAGATATGGAAACCAGGGCTGCCAGATTTGGGGTTTTAACCCCAAATTTGAGGAATTTTTGATGTAGAAAAGGATGAAAATTTTGATTTGAGGTTTGGGGAATTTGTTGGGGATATTAAAATTATACTGGGGAATTTTTTGGGGAAATTTTGATATAATTGCATCTTTTGTTATTGAATAGAATTTGAAAAATTCTGAGTAATTTTAGCAATAGTTTTAATTGGTTTAATCTGGCATCGCTAAATACCTCATTCATTTCATGATATCATTCATATATTTGCTCTTTTTAAATTTTTTTAAAGGTTTGCTTAAATTGAAGAGGCTCCCGCCTCCTACAAGTTAGCAGATTTTTCAAAAAATATTTCTTGGTATTCTATATGAAAAGTGATCTTATTATTATGAAATAAAAAAGATTTAAAATGACAATTAAAACAATTGATTTTGGCTCAGATTTGAGAACGAGCTGCCAAAATGCACATTGCACATTACACATTAAAAAAAAAGATTTTTGAAATGGTGAATCGATTACCTGAAAATTTAAAAATGTTTAAATTTTATAAGTATTTTGATAAAGAGAAATGTATTAATGCAAAAGCGCAGCCAAAATTCTGTGTGATACAAAATGTGTTGATTAAATTTATAGTCGAACATATTCCAATTGATGTTTATGAGACTCAATGGAAAAAACTTCCTAAATGGTACGAATATTTTGATAATGATTTACTATCTAATTTACTAGAATTTTAGCCAAATGTATATAATTTCAAAGATGCTGCATAATATCCGATGATATTATGTATTTTTGAAATACATATGAATGTATTTATGTATAAATACTCATCCAAAAATGATATCTTTTAATGCAAAGTACAAATATTATTAAAAAAAAAAAAAAAATAAATTGAATTGTTTTGAATTTGAAATTTTTCTTTTTGGGATTTTGTTGGGGAAATTTTTTTAAAAATTTGGGGTTTGACCAAAAAAAGTATCTGGCAGCCCTGATGGAAACTAAGTCGATTACTCCAAAACATCACTTATTTTCGGAAAACAAGTTTTTTTTTACAATTTACTCGTTCCTTAACAAAATTTTCCTGCAGAAACACCCATTTGAGTGGCATATTCTTCTCTGAATAAGAAAACATGACTGTTCTTACTATTTCCACATACATTGGGGCATCCATATTACCTCTTATCCAAACTATGGACCTTGATATGAAGAACATCCCCAAATGTTGATTTTCCCATGATATATTTTGTATCATATTATTTGTTATTTGGCCACGTCACATATTTTCTTGTCCCATTCGTCCCATATGCACCAAAAAGAACTACTTTGGATTTGTGCAGAGAATGTGCGCCATTTCGTTTGTGGCTAGTCGGTGTAAAGTATCGCGAAATAAGGGTGATTGCGTACCTGTCTGTAGTTTAGTATTGGGACTTTCCTTTGGAATCTTGCTTACAGATTTTGTTTTTGGAGATGTCAAGAAGTAGTTTGCCCATCAACTTTCACCTCTAAGTCCCCTTTTGTCTTAGTGGACGTCACAAATGTGTTTGGGTTAACTATTCGCTTTTTAAGCGTAAAGTCACTTAGACGACTTTTTTACATGCGAGTTCATGTTTATTGGTTTGAATTATATTTTTTTAAGTTTTTAATAACTGCGGGAGAACATTGCACAAAATTTTTGGAAAAATTTGTATTTTTTACCTTCAGAAAGTATTTTTACCAATAAGGTACCGGTGCTAGGAATACAGTGCTTGCCGCCGCCACCAATTTAAAAATTTTTTAAAAGCAAAATTTCACTGTATGTACATTAATAACATTTTATTGCAATTACTCGAACAAACTTTATCATATTGTTTGACCTATCGGGTCCAAACAAGAAAATGTGACAAAAATCGGTTAGTAGGCTCTGATAGAGGAAGGTCTTGGGTATATTTCCTCATATTCCGTTTTTTCCGGTTAAGTTGTGTGTTCGAACAAAATTTTAAAAAAACGTTTTGAACAAAATTCGCTTTTGGCATTGTTCGACCTACTAGGTCCAAACAAAACGATGTGATAAAAATTGGTTAGTGGGGTCTGATAGAGGAAGGTCTTGGCTACATTTCCTCATATTCCGTTTTTTCCGGTTAAGTTGTGTGTTCGAACAAAATTTTCAAAAAACGGTTTGAGCAAAATTCACTTTTGACATTGTTCGACATATAGGGTCCAAACAAAAAGATGTGACAAAAATTGGTTAGTGGGGTCTAATAGAGGAAGGTCTTAGCTACATTTCCTCATATTCCATTTTTTCCGGTTAAGTTGTGTATTCGAAAAAAATTTTCAAAAAACGGTTTGAACAAAATTCGCTTTTGTCACTGTTCGACCTACTGGGTCCAAACAAAAAGATGTGACAAAAAGTGGTTAGTAGGGTCTGATAGAGAAATGTCTTGGCTACATTTCCTCATACTTGGCTTTTTCCGGTTAAGTTGTGTGTTTGAACAAAATTTTCATAAAACGGTTTGAACAAAATTCGCTTTTGACACTGTTCGACCTACTAGGTCCAAACAAGAAGATGTGACAAAAATCGGTTAGTAGGGTCTGATAGAGAAAGGTCTTGGCTACATTTCTTCATACTTGGTTTTTTCCGGATAAGTTGTGTGTTCGAACAAAATTTTCAAAAAACGGTTTGAACAAAATTCGCTTTTGACACTGTTCGACCTACTGGGTCCAAACAAGAAGATGTGACAAAAATCGGTTAGTAGTGTCTGATAGAGGAAGGTCTTGGCTACATTTCCTCATACTTGGCTTTTTCCTGTTAAGTTGTGTGTTTGAACAAAATTTTCATAAAACGGTTTGAACAAAATTCGCTTTTGACACTGTTCGACCTACTGGGTCCAAACAAGAAGATGTGACAAAAATCTATTAGTAGGGTCTGATAGAGAAAGGTCTTGGCTACATTTCTTCATACTTGGTTTTTTCCGGATAAGTTGTGTGTTCGAACAAAATTTTCAAAAAACGGTTTGAACAAAATTCGCTTTTGACACTGTTCGACCTACTGGGTCCAAACAAGAAGATGTGACAAAAATCGGTTAGTGGTTTCTTATAGAGAAAGGTCTTGGCTACATCTCTTCATACTTGGTTTTTTCCGGTTAAGTTGTGTGTTCGAACAAAATTTTTAAAAAACGGTTTGAACAAAATTCACTTTTGACATTGTTCGAGCTACTGGATCCAAACAAAAAGATGTGACAAAAGTGGTTAGTGGGGTCTGATAGAGAAAGGTCTTGGCTACATTTCTTCATACTTGATTTTTTCCGGTTAAGTTGTGTGTTCGAACAAAATTTTTAAAAAACGGTTTGAACAAATTTCACCAAGTAAAATTTTGTGTAGTGTTGTTAGTAGTAAGAATAAATTATTCGTTAACTGTTTTGTACCATTATTATTTTTGATGTTGTAGCATGTTTTTGAAGACAAATAAGTTTTTTATTTTAGAAAAAAACTTTTATTTAGCTTACGTAAATATACTAATGTGTAAAAATAAATATTTTATTTAATTTTAATTAGATGTAATTGTATGTATCCGAATAACGAATATTCCTTGAGAAAATCAGCATCACTATTTCATATTTTGCTTTGTTTACATCATTTTTGTTGAAATTTTTATAATATTTAACTATTTTAATATTTTTTTCTGTAAAAATGCATAAACTCTAACCCGGAGTTAGTATGATATATTAATTACACCTCAATTTAAGACGGGTATATATTAATGTACAATTTGGAATTACGTTGTAACAGAAAACAATGAAAAAGTTAAACATATGCGATTGTGGCGAACATTGGGTTGACATGCCGGCAGCCGGAATGTTGGTATTTTAATCCAAAAGCACCCAGAATATATTTTTTCCCGTTTGTGTTTATGATTTTAATACAAAATAGTTTCAAATATGTGTGCATATAGTATAAAAATAATTGCAGAAAATATATTAATCTGTCCGTAATTCATTTAATTACTTTTTAAATAGCTATACTGACACATTTTGAATTTCGGAACAAATCTTAACATCCGGACATTTTGTTGAAAAATGTATGAATGAATTAAAAAATTTTTATTTTTTTCTTGAAAAATGTAACAGAAATAATTTTAAAACAGCTTTAAAGTAGAGTCGAACCAATATTAAAAAGTTAACAGTAGTTTACCACAGGAATAATAAGGAAATCATCACTTTTGAATATATTATATATGAGGAATTATAGCCAAGACATTTCTCTATCAGACCCCACTAACCAATTTTCGTCACATCTTTTTGTTTGGACCCAGTAGGTCGAACAATGTCAAAAGCGAATTTTGTACACGGCTATATAATTTATTTAAAAACCAAAAGGATCCAAAATAATAAAACAATAATACTATTTTCCAATGTTTATCATTTTGCTACTATTATTTTGCACAGGCAAAAACCAAGATGCATAGCAAAATAAAGATAATTTTTCTTATAATTATTGTCCCTGTTTAAGGCTTTCATATAAACAAATTGTTTCTTGAATTCCTTGTCTAGGAATTGAGCAGCAACAGAAAGTCCAAAGTATGTTTTAGTGCTACTATTTTTTGCACACAGCTGTATATATAATTTTTTACAATCAAACCATAAAATAATTGTTGGCATTTTTTAATTACATAACCACAGTGACCAACTTTGAAGGTCCACCAACTAGCCCCCTAACAGGCTCCTTTAAATCAACTTGAAAACATCTCAGCTCTGTATATTTGGAATTTTATTCTGATATCTTTAATGGTTGGTTGAAGATACTGAATTATTCCCAAAAAAAATCGTTTTAGGAACCAGTGCACAGTTGGTCAGATAAATCTGTAACTAGTTTTGTTTCAATAAAATATATTGATTTAAATCTTTTTGTGTATAATTAAGAATTATTTCAGCTAGACAAAGTAGTTTATTTAAAAACTTAAGTTCATAGGTTTACTGATTTTTCAAAAAAATCTTCACAGTAGAGCAGAATCGAAATTTTTTGGAAATAAATCTTTAACTTCTGATCGGTTGGTTGGATTTGCATGAAATTTGGTATAGACATAGCAAAGGAGTGTACAATGTTACGTTTGTAGGTCCGCTTCCCTCAGGAGCAGAGCTAAAGGGGCTCAAAGTTGGGTATCTCTGACATACAAATGTTTTAATTGCTTGCCAGATTTTTGTTTCTCGTCCTATTTCAAATACATTATTGTAGGCACTGATAATATCTACAAAAAATATGTTTGCATATCCTACTTATCTCTTAAAGTTTTTGAGTTATTTGCATTTGAATTTTTATGTACCTCAATTTGCATATTCTTGGTCCAGTCCCGAATTCGACCCACTTAATACGAAAGTTTTGACTTTAGTCTATATTTTATCAAATTCCAAAGCACGAATCGGAACGGATTTAATAGCCAAAAATGTGAAAAAAAAAAAAACATTTTTGGGATTTTCGGCGTTCATTTTGGAATTGTGGGATTCCTTTTACAAAAATCTTAAATTTTTTTCACTTTCTCATTTTATACGATAAAGTCTACATCCACCGAAAATTTCGTTAAGATATCTTTAATAACAAAGATTTTATTGCAGATAAAATATTTATAGTCTCAAAAAAACACTTTTTTACAAAAATTTTACTTTAATTTCAAAAATCAGAAAAAGTATAAACTCGACTTTTTTCATTGAAATTACATTAGTTAACTGACATAATTCTTCGTTATACAGAAAAAGATTGAAATCAATATTTTTTTACAGAACTAAAACTATGGCACTTTAAAGGCTCCATTACTCTACCGTAAATGTAAATGTAGCGAATCAGCTGACACGTTTTGCTTATGAGAGTTATGTGTGTATGTGTACTAAAAAACGTAAATGTTACGTAGCAACCTAATCAAATTAGGTCGCTCTACGTTTTTACGTGACAGCTGTAACAACAGTGTTGTCAGCTTTTTATTTCAATATACTTAATCTACGTAAAAAATCGCTGTAAAAGGTTTATCAATTGGACAATTAGTTTTGCTGTTTTCTTCACTAAAAAATTGTTGAAATAATTTAAATAAGACGTAGAGTCGAATATTTAATTTAAAATTCAAAATTTTTTGTCATAAAAGCACAAATTTCGTTTTGTATACAAATCGCTGAAATGCAAACCAATAAATTTAGCGATTTTCAATTTGAACCACTGGAAATATGAGTAATTGGCATCACCGATGTTCATGTGTACAAAACAACAACAAAGTATTGGCTACATTTACGTTTTTAGAGTAATCATCCATTCCTTTTACATTTACGTTTTTACATTTACGGTAGAGTAATGGAGCCTTTAAACTTTATTAAGTCACGGAAAATTAACATTATACGCTCCTCTGCTACGCATATAACAAATTTCATGCAATTAAAACCAGCCGATCAGAATTAATTTCGAAAATTTGGTTTCATTTGACTTCATTTTGTTTCATGAATTTTTTTATGTTCTGTCGAAAACAGAAGACTAAAGGCCCCGTTACTCTACCGTAAATGCAGCGAATCAGCTGACACCTTTCACTTATGAGAGTTATGTGTGTATGTGTACTCAAAAACGTAAATGTAACGTAGCAACCTAATCAAATTAGATCGCCCTACGTTTTTACATGACAGCAGGGCTGTCAGATGTGGCAATTTTTCGCCAAACGTGGCGTTTTTTATTGCTCTTGGTGACTGAATTTTCCGTATTGCGACATGGCGAATTTTTAGGATAATTTTTAAAATATCATTAAATAGGTATCATAGTAAAACTATTACGTTTTGTTACAGCCAACGCCTACTTTTAGTATTTTTCTATCCAAAACCGCGGTTCTCAACAAGGGGTCCATATAAAGATAGTTAGGTAGTCGCTAACCTTCTGCTTGAACATAAAATTAAAAGTATTTCTTTAAACACTATATTAATAATTTATATTAATTTCTCCATACTTATAAAATAAAGTTGCAAAAAATATAGAGTAAAATTTCTAAAACAATTGTTTGTGCATGATTTTTATTATCATTCTGGTATTTTTTGTAAAAAGGTAAAAAACATTTAATGATATTTCGTAATTGGAATAAGACATTTAGTAGCAATTTTAAAATCCATTTTTAAATACAATGGTTTTATCTTAAATTTTTAATTAATTGAAATCAAATGTTTTTACTATTTTCTTAAATATAGCCTGGTTTAACAAAAGCATTTAGTATCATATTGAGAATATACCATTAATTCTTATTTTTAAGTATAATTTATTTTTGGATTAAGAATTATTTAGGAATAACATTTGATATGAAATTGAGAAAGTATCACTTTTTTTCGAATGAATATTCATTTTTATTCAAACTTGAAATTCAACATTCGTATTTATTTTATTTATTTATTTATTTATTTATTTATTGAGTATAGTAATACAAAGCCTTCAAGGCCAAAATATAAATATGTATTACACAGTAATAATAATCCTGAGTATTAGATATAGATAATATAAAAAAAAAAAAAACTTAAAACTAATACAATATAAAAATGTTTAATTATATCCAAAAGAAAACAAACATATTATATCCAAAAAAAAGAACATATTTGGCTCCCCAGCCATAAAAATTCAAATTATATGTATTATTAGTAATCAAAAAAGAATGAACAATATATGTCCAGCAGCGGTAATAAAATATATAAAGCAGTATAATCAAATGCTTTCAGCTAAGTAGGCAATAAGTTTAAGACGGAACACATTATTGGAATGAGAAAAAATTCGAAGTTCATAAGGCAGACAATTCCAACAGCGAGCAATCCTCACAACAAACGATCTTTCAAAACATAGCTTGAAAATTCTCGGTATATAAATTTGTGGATTTCTAGAAGAACGTAAAAAAATAAATTTATTAGACAATTTAGATGGAAAACCATTTCTAATTATATTGTAGAACATGACCAAACTACGATATTTAATAAAATTGTTAAAAGAACATCCAAGAAACTTATGAACATAAACCGAAATGTGATGCCAACGTTTTATATTATAAACAAATCTTACAATAATGTTTACAATAGATTTCAATTTATTAATAGAGACGACAGAACACCCAGATAACACCTCCAGGCAATATAAGACTTGAGGCATAAGGAGAGCATGTGCTAGTCTTCGCTTAACACGAAAAGGTAGATATAAATTTGTTGAGTATAATCTTCTTAATGCCCCCCAAACTTTCCCAGATACAAAGTCAATATGGCACCCAAAAGAAAGATCACTATCAATAATCAACCCTAAGCACTTATGCTGAGAAACAAACTCAATTGCAACATTATTCAAATAAAAATTAAAGAAATACCTTTAAATTATCAAATTTAAAGACACGAAACAAGAGTTTGTAAAAACCTCTGATTTAAGTCGGGGATCGCACACACCAATATTTCCTGCTGCAATTCTGAATTCGTAGGAGAGATAAGAGAAGGGAATACTAAACATTTACATTCACTTTACCTCTCTTGTCTACGAACTCAGAATTGCAGCAAGAAAAGTTAGTGTTTATGAACCCCGAATAACAAAATAAAGATCCTTATTTTAAAAATATCTTCAATAAAAATTTTGACAATTTCTTTTCCATCATCTTTCAAATATGAATATTAAGATTTTGTGGGCCATAATGAAAAGAAAACGTTCATGAATAAATTAATTCTTCAAAACAATTTATAAGTTTGTTAGGACAAATGTTCGTTATATAAATTTAAAATTATTATGTTAAAAAATATAATAATTTCAATAAATTTTTAAAATTGTTGACCTAAAATTGAGCTATGTATGTCAGAAAAGTGTATATTAATATTTTTTTTTTATTCAAATTATTATTAGCTAATGAAATTATCATTGACTTTGTTGATGCTGAATTTACATTTTAAAATTATGTAAAATTTGAAGCTCTAAACATTTAAGTTTTTTTAGTTCCAAAAAAAAGTTTATAAAATTTAATTTTGGCGATTTCTGATTAACAATTTGGCGACAGAGACTCAAAAAAATCTGACAACCCTGCCTGACAACTGTAAAAACAGTGTTGACATCTCTCTTTATTTCAATATACTAAATCTGCGTAAAAATCGCTGTATAACTTTGAGTCTACATTAGACAAATTTTTATCAAGACAAACGTCAAAATTTTATCATGATAAAGATTTGTCTAATGTAGACTGAATTTGTCAGTATTATTGCAGCGTTAAAAGAAAATTGTCAGCGCTCGAGCTCTGACAACTTTGTCTTGATAATGCTTGATAAAAGCGCCATCTTGATTGTTGTTGGTACTTTTTGTATGGTTTATTATGATATACGTTTTCCCCTATAATTGACAGTGATAAAAAATTATCTGCAACTCAAACAGAAATTTGACGTTTGTCTTGATACAAATTTCTCTAATGTAGACTCAAAGTAAGGTTTAGCAATTGTTTTCTAAACGAAAAAATTGTTAGAATAACTTAAAAAAGAAGTAGAGTTGAATCATTAATAATATAATTTAAAATTTTTGTCTACATTTACATTTACGGCAGGGTAATGGAGCATTAAGTGAAATGCATTTGAAATGTAGTTTTTTATAGAAAAAATTTGTATTCAAGCCCGACCATATGATACCTATACCAGTTGTTTTTCGTGGTTTTCTGAAGGGTTATTATGTGGTCACTATTTTCAATAAGACATATTTTTATAATAATCTTGATACTAACATTTATATGGTATTTATGCATGTTAAAGTTATATTCGGATAACAAAAAAGTTATGGCCTAAAAACTAGAAATACATGGTGTCCGTTGTAGCTTAATTTCATACTTTTCTGCTGATATCTCTTAAACAAAGGCATGTACGACAACGAAATTTTAGCACCCACCTCCCATATAACGCGAAATTTGGTACAAATAATTTAAGAACTAATGTAAACTCGTAAACAAAAATAGGCGTGGTCCTCCCACCTCCCATATAATGTAAAATTTTAAAAAGAAGATGAATTAAAAATATGATGTAATATATTTTTGGTCGCCTGATAACTATTACAAAAAACAGCCTTTCAATATTTTATAAAAATAAGGATTAAATTTACCAAATTTTAGTCCATGTTGCAAAAAAAGTTTTCCAACATTTTGTGATAACTTAAATACAAAAAAAAATAAATAAATACTAAAAGTGCAATTTAATTTTAAAATACTCAAACTTACCAAATGCTGAGATTTTTATTTCTCTTTGATTTTACAGCAATATTTTTATAACACTTTTATCAAGTTAAAGTATTTTATTTTCTGAAAATTAATGAAAATTAATCATTATTAAAAATTAAAAAATCCAAGATTTAAAAAAAAAAAAAAAAAAAAAAAAAAAAACTTTTTAATTTTAATAATTTTTTTCCTGATTTTGTTAACTAAATTCGATTGAAGAAGAATTTGAAAGACATTTTAGAAATGTTTTTAAATTACATATTTACATACATAAAAAATACCCCCAGTTTTTATAAAACGAACGAAAAATTAATTTCGACAATTTATGTTGTAAACAACAAACAAATAAATTTAAATTTGTTGTTATTGTTTTCCATACAATTTGTCGAAACGAATTTTTCGTTCGTTTTATAAAAAAACAGGGAATTAATAATATATTAAACAATTTATTTCTTTATTTGGAATTCATTTTACCAAACATGGGTCTATAATACATTTTGTCTCCAATTGGATGGCTACAAATTGTACTTTTTGCAAAAATACCATCACTGACACCTATTTCAATATATGTTTGGTTGTTTGCATACTAATCATAGTAACACACACACACTCTCTAAAATACGTTAAAAAAGCAGACAAAATTACTTGCACTTTTGGTGCCTTTTTGTATAGCAATTACTTTAAAATATTAAAACATCACTTAAATATTTATATAATAAACATTATTATTTAATGATTTTAGTAATTTCCCGAAAATAAAATCAAATTTTAATTATGATATTAATAACAGCAAAACATTTACAAGTTGTTTTTGAATTAGTACACAACTTTTCTCTTTCTTTAAACTTTTTGACATTAATTAACAACATATTTTTAACAATCGCACTTAATATTTGTTTTATTAATCGTTTAAATAACTTTTCCTTCAAATTAATAAGAATTTACTGAAATTTCGCAAAAACTATTTTCCAATTAGATGTTAAAAACGTTTAGTAAAATGCGCGCACTAAATGACAATTGAAATTAAAAAAGAAAAGGAAATGAGCAAAGAGAGTTGATTAATGACACATAGACAAAAAAAGGAAGATAAATGGCAATATCAATAGATTTATTAACCTTTAATACTACACAAAGAACAAAAAGGGTACAATTTATAAAAAAAAAATAAAGTTTAAATAAATTATTTTAAATTTATGCAATCAAACATAAATGTTGGTAATTTGTAAGTCATTGATTTAATAAGTTTTCAAGTATTTTTTTTTTCTTTTTTTTTTTTTAATTTCATTGAATAAAACGCACTAAATCAAAATCATTTATAATCATTGCCATCGATTACAATTTTAAATGTTTCATGGCTTTAAAAAGTAATAAAAAATCAAAAACTTCACCATATGTTTGACTCTTTTAGGCTGTTTAGTTTGATTTTTTATTTATTTTTTTTTTTTTATGAAATTTACAATACAAACATGCTGTAATAAACTTATAAGCATTTAGTGTGTCTATATGTTTGCCTATAGCGAATTGGTTCAAGATCAACTAGAAGCTAATGCAATTTACAAATGCAACAGAAACGTCTGTATATATAATATACGGAGTTTACAGCTAGATACAGACGACTGTATCGACAATGGAAATCAATTTGAAATGTTTATGCTGAAATAAATTTTATAAAATAGAAGAGAAATAATTATAATCTGATGAAAAACAATTTTCAATATTTCAAAATGTGTATGTTTAGGTATGAATGTATTATTGTTGGATTTGGCATCAAAATGTCCCAAGTAATTTTCATATTCATAAATTATTGTGTTGTTTAAATTTTAAACATTGTAAAAGATATTTATGTAATTATTTATAAATTAACAAAAAATATGTTATAAAAAATTTCTAGAACGCCAAATAAAATAAAATAAAAAATTAATCAAGGATAAATTTTTTAATCTCATAAGGATTTTTAATAGCTAAAGTTTTAAGATTTGAAAAACTAAATAATCTAGTTTCGTTAAGTTTTATAAATCAGTCCAAATAGTTAAATTGTTTTATGCTAGGGCATTTTTAAATGCCTTTAGTTGATAAAATAAAGTTTCATTAAAATTATAAAATTTAACTTTTTAAAAAGTCTTTGTTTAAAAATCAGAGTTTCGTTAAGTTTTTTGAATTACCAAAATTATAAAATTTCTCGAATTATGAAAGAGGCTTATCTTATTTAAACGATATATGAAAAAAAAATTTAGCTACTTTGGTTTAAAAAATCTTGTTTGGATAAGTTTTATTAATTGATCGAAGAATTTAATTTACATATGTATGTATGTCGATTTAGAATGTAGCATTTTAATACTAAATGTATAAAACAAAATCTTTTTTTTAAAGCTTTTAGTTTTGAAAATAAAGTTCCGTTAAGTTTTTCATATAAGAACTTCTAAACTTAAACAATAATGAGAAAAAAATAATAAACTGTAGCTAATTTGGTGTAAAATTAGTTTCGTTGAGTTTTATAATTTGATCGAAGAAATTAATTTGGGTCGATTTAAAATATAACCCGCTAAATACTAAACGTATAAACAAAAATTAAAAATTTTTTCAAATTTTAAAAATTTCTAAACTAAATTATATAATATGTGAAAAAAGTACTATACATTACCTATGTATATAAAGGTACAAAGCAAAATTTCATTAAATGCTTTAGCATATAAAGTATAGTTAAGTTTTTTTTAAATTCTTATATGTATAATTGAGAAGATATATAGAAAAAGTTTTAGCTAATTTTGTCTAAAAAATTATGTTGTTTTATAAATTGTTAAAAAAAAAACATTACTAATTAACACTTAACATGTAAAAACTTTTAGTTTCATTAAATATTTCAAAATACCAAAATTAATATAGAAAAAGCTTATATTAAAAGCTTTCAATTTAGTAAATATCTTTGTTTCTTATCTATGTACATAACAAATATAAAAAAAATTATTATTTAAAAAAATATCCCAAAAATGTGTTTATATTTAAATCGAGCTTCTCAAAAGCTCCATTTTAGTTTCTTTTTTAATATTTTTGAAAAGTGCTTTTATTAAATTTGTTTAAAAAATAAATAAAATTTGGGTATAAATAGACCACCCTAATTCAGGTCCGATTTATTTGATTTTTTTTTTTTTTTTTTTGCCATTGATAGTACTTTTAACGGTGAATATAATGATGTAAAAATTTTTGGCCGCAAATAAATATTTTGGAAGTTATAGGGCTTTGAAAATCGAATTTTCCTAAGAAACTCGT
This sequence comes from Protophormia terraenovae, assembly GCA_951394005.1. NCBI lineage: Eukaryota > Metazoa > Arthropoda > Insecta > Diptera > Calliphoridae > Protophormia > Protophormia terraenovae. The sequence continues at coordinate 95,331,457 of OX596074.1, forward strand.
ATCAAAAAATTTTCGTTATAAAAAAAGTTTGGTAAAAAGAAAGAATTTCGTTAGCGAAGCCGTTTTTGGACATACCACAGAGTTAAAAACCCTTCCGCCCGGCCAAAGGCCGGCTATTAAGAAAAATTATTTCCACAGAAAAAATTTTTTTTCCCACAAGAAATTATAAAATACTTCAAAAGTTGTGTTTATGAAACTTTTATATTATTTTTATTTTATTTTTGTAAATGCAACCTTAAGAGCTTTTAATTGACACCTTAATCTTTGCAATCGGATAAATAGTATAGGAAATATTTACGATTTTAAGTGAATTAGGGAGGTAAATGAGTACCAAAATTTGTATTTTTTAATTCTTTTTTATTAATTATTTTCTTGTTTTTATTTTTATAATAATATAAATTTTTAGTTTTATTTTTTTTCTATTATTAATTAATTTTGTGTTTATATTTATGTGTTTATATTTAAATCGAGCTTCTCAAAAGCTCCATTTTAGTTTCTTTTTTAATATTTTTGAAAAGTGCTTTTATTAAATTTGTTTAAAAAATAAATAAAATTTGGGTATAAATAGACCACCCTAATTCAGGTCCGATTTATTTGATTTTTTTTTTTTTTTTGCCATTGATAGTACTTTTAACGGTGAATATAATGATATAAAAATTTTTGGCCGCAAATAAATATTTTGGAAGTTATAGGGCTTTGAAAATCGAATTTTCCTAAGAAACTCGTATCAAAAAATTTTCGTTATAAAAAAAGTTGGGTAAAAAGAAAGAATTTCGTTAGCGAAGCCGTTTTTGGACATACCACAGAGTTAAAAACCCTTCCGCACGGCCAAAGGCCGGCTATTAAGAAAAATTATTTCCACAGAAAAAAATTTTTTTCCCACAAGAAATTATAAAATACTTCAAAAGTTGTGTTTATGAAACTTTTATATTATTTTTATTTTATTTTTGTAAATGCAACCTTAAGAGCTTTTAATTGACACCTTAATCTTTGCAATCGGATAAATAGTATAGGAAATATTTACGATTTTAAGTGAATTAGGGAGGTAAATGAGTACCAAAATTTGTATTTTTTAATTCTTTTTTATTAATTATTTTCTTGTTTTTATTTTTATAATAATATAAATTTTTAGTTTTATTTTTTTCTATTATTAATTAATTTTGTAGATTTATATTTTAAATAAATGTTACTGTTTCAGTTATCTTAGTATGTATAAGTATAGATTTTTAAGTGTATAAACTAAAAACTAAGGAAAATAAATAAATAAAATTTGATGATTTTTTTGTTTTTAATATTATATAACGAAAAATTATTAAGAACGAACTAACGAACAACAACGTTATATGTTAAGTAGATATCATTTGGGGATAGATAAATACTAGACTACATTGTTGTTAGATATCGTTAATTTTTTTTAATTTTTGTTTTTTCACACAACAATTTTAAATGAAATCATGAATTTAATCAACAAATTATAGTTAAAAAAAAAAAGAAATGAACAAATAAAGCAAGTTTAAACAAATCATATAAAAAGCTTTAAGCTCTAGAAGCGTTTTAATGGTTTCTTTTCAAATCTCTTTTATAATGATAAAATAAAATAAAAAAATATATATATTTTGCCATAAAAATTGATATTTTGTCGGATTTCGGTTTTTTTAGCCAGTTTGACATTGGACCTTTTCGAAATGAGGTCCACCTTCATAATCGTCATCATCGTCCATACCACCATGAGCACCACGACGATCATTTTCATCTCGAGGTTGAAACTCACACAGTTGTACTTCCTCCGCATCGGGAGGCATAGTAAATGGTTCTCTGGGTGGCAGCAAGGTTTCAAGTAGCTGCAATTGTTCAGGACTAGCAAAACCACTTTCAGGAAACTCAACAACAAATGGCACCAAAAGATCGCCACGATCAAAAGGATTATTACGTAGAGGCATACCTTCGCCCGGTATCACTTTAAGTTCACCATGACGTACCACTTCACCGGGATTAGTGGAAATGCAAATATTTCTTCCATCCAAATGTTTGAAACAATGTACTACGCCACACAAAGCCTGCGTCAAATTGATGTGTATGTTACGCATGATGAGATCATTGTTACGACGTTGAAATAATGGATGTTCGGCTTGTATAAGAACCACAACTAAATCGCCACGATTGCCTTGCAGACCTTGATTACCTTCTGAGGTGAAGGGAATTTTTAACATATTTGGCGCTCCCTTTTCGACAACAATATCACGTTTAACATTCTCTTCGACTAGACCTTTACCATGACACGAAGTACAACGCAGGTTTTCAGGAATAATATTACCATTACCCTCGCAAGATAGGCAGATCTGGAATGAGAAGTTTCAGTGTCAAAAATATATATTATTTTACAAATGAAATTTATAATATACCGTTTCCACTGGTGTTAAACCCATAAATACATAACCGGTAGTACGTCCCATACCATTGCAAGCGGTACATTTTTCTTGTCCCTCCTTTGGACCACCCTCGCCATTACACTGCTGACAAAATGATGTTCTCTTATATTCCACAGTCTTGGATACATTACCATTATACATTTCCTCTAAAGTGACTTCCAATTTAACGACAATTTGGGCAGCTTTTCCTCGAGTCTCACGACCCATGTTGAAGGGAAACCAATGGGAAAAGAATTCTCCGGCATCGCTAAAACCATCAGCTCCTTCTTGTAGTCCCTTTATGCCGAAACGATCATATATTTTACGTTTTTCCGGATCCGATAGGACTTCATAAGCAAATGAAATCTCTTTGAATTTATCACCGGCATCGGGATTTTTATCGGGATGAAATTCTTTAGCCAATTTACGATAATTCTAAAAGTTAAAAGATTTTAATTAGTATTTTCAGGTTCAATTTCAAAATGTAGGATTAAACATTATAGTTTGAGGGTTAATATTTGTGTTAATCATTTAGATCTTTAACTTTGAGTCTACATTAGACAAATTTTTATCAAGACAAACGTCAAAATTTTATCATGATAAAGATTTGTCTAATGTAGACTGAATTTGTCAGTATTATTGCAGCGTTAAAAGAAAATTGTCAGCGCTCGACCTTTGACAACTTTGTCTTGATAATGCTTAGTAAAAGACGCCATCTTGATTGTTGTTGGTACTTTTTGTATGGTTTATTATGACATACGTTTTCCCCTATAATTGATAGAGATAAAAAATAATCTGCAACTCAAACAAAAATTTGACGTTTGTCTTGATACAAATTTCTCTAATGTAGACTGAAAGTAACACTGGGTCTCCACGTAATATTTTTATATCATAATATGTAACAGAGAGTGTCAAATCCGCTCTCTGAGAGAATTATCTCACGTGTAGACTAAAATATTAGTATTATAAGAAATATTATGAGACTGTTGTGATAAGATTTTTCTACACAACTATCTTATAAGAGTTACTCTCAAAAAATACACACATACCAAAGTTTGTTTGTGTGTGTAAAGCCCAAATTACAATAGCGCCTAGTCAGCAACAGTATCAGCAAAAATTATCAGCTGATCACTGTCAGCACAACATGTTGCTGCCGTTATAATTACAATTCAGCGTAGGCAGCCACAATTTACAACCACCATCTAGCTTTGTTCTACTTGTGTATTTTAGCCTCTCATTTATTTGCTCACTCTCTTTGTCTCGCTCTCAATCTGAATGCAGCGCAGTGAATTTAGAAACAGGGCTAAATGAAACAGCACTGCAAACTGCTGCAGACCAAATGTAATCAACAGCATAAAGCCCAAATAACAATAGCGCGTAGTCAGCAGCAGTGTGTGCTGCCATAATCAGCTGATTATTTAGAATGCACTGTTTGTTATGGTGTTGATTACATTTAGTCAGCAGCAGTTTGCAGTGCAGTTTCATTTAGCCCTGTTTCTAATTTTTGCTGATACTGTTGCTGACTACGCGCTATTGTAATTTGGGCTTTAGCCCTGTTTCTAAATTCACTGCGCTGCATTCAAAAGAGAGTGAGCAAATAAATGAGAGGCTAAAATACACAAGTAGAATAAAGCAAGATGGTGGTTGTAAATTTTTGCTGCGTGCATGGGCAGCAACATGTTATTCTGACAGTGAACAACTGATAATTTTTTCTGATACTGTTCTTAACTACACGCTATTGTAATTTGGGCTTATTGCGCAATAGTTTTCATATTGGTCCACACGTAACATTTTGAAGAGAGAGATAGAATTTGACAATTGCGGACACAAAAATGTCTGCGTGGATACTAGGGGTAAGCCAATTTACAAAACTTAATGAAACGTTATTTTCTAAAAAGATTTTTTGTTGTATATTTTTAATATTGCTATGCTAAGAGCTCCGCATGTTAGCATTAGTAAGCTACATTCTAAATCGACCCAAATTAATTTCTTCGATCAATTTATATCATGATACAATGAATAACAAGGTACAATTATTAGAGAGAAAGTTCTAAAATTTATTTTCCTTGAAAAGTCAGTCAAAAGAAAATGTAAAAAAAAAAAATTAAAAAAATATTTGATATTAAAATTATAAATTGTGAAAAAAGAAATTTTTATGTAAAAAAACATATGTGTGTAACGAATTGTGTACAGAATATCATTTTGAAAAATAAACGTGTTAAATTTCGCAAAATATCCAACAAATATTGCAGCCTTTCAAGAAATTTTTCCAATTTTCAAATGTATACGAAACATATTTAAATTATTTCATGGGTATTTTTGTTTTAAATTTTTCAATTATTTGACTTTACAAGACTTGAAAATGACAACTCCCTCTAATAATTGTACCTTGTTATTTATTGATTCATGAATTTATATAACTTAATGAAACTTTAATTTTAAAACCAAATTAGGTAATTTTTTTTATATTAGCTGTTTTGTTGCTACCGTTGAGTGTTAACGTTGATAGTTAGCAAAAAAACGAAACGCCCCCGACTTGGTACAACTTGATATTCAAAATAAAATTGCACAAATAAATCTTTATATTTTATTAAAAAAAAACTAAAAATTTAAATTTCTTTTAGTTATATTTTATTGTATTTTTATATTTTTTCCATTTATTGACATTAAAACATTCATAATTGTATTTTTGTTCAAAAATAAAAGAGAACTTTTATTTTACACATTAAGTATTGATAATGTACATTCCAAATTTAAACAAATTTATTTATTTGATCTATTAATAAAACTTAACGAAAATTTATTTTTTAAGCAAGTCAGCTAGTAATGATAATGGTACTTTCCAAATATAAACATATTTTTATACCCTACACCATCAAAGGTGGTTGAGGTATTATGCGTTTGTGGTAATGTTTATAACGCACCTTAAAGTATACCAATCGACTTTCTGAGATGATTTAACGATGTCCGTCCGCCTGGCAGGTTAGTTATCTGTCCGTGTAAACCTTGAAAATGATTATGATCCATTATTTCACCTCGTCCCCATACAAATACTCCTCGGAATAGGGTTCTAACACTAACAAATGCCTTATTTATGTCTCTATTTCAAGCAAATTCGGTAGGAATTTTTATACATGTTTTATACAAAGATAAATCGGAGTGAAAAACTTCACGAAGATCGGTCTACAATTAGTCATAGCTCCCATATAAGACCCACTTTCAGAAATCACTTTAACTCGCAAAAATCGCACATAAATGACAACATCTTGGTAATATTTGACACAAATAAGTTTAATATAAGCAGAAATCATATTAACTAATGTCATAAGGATCGATCCACAAATTGCAATAGGTATAATATCACTTCCGAATATTTCGGAAATCAATTACGTGCACAAACGCAATGTTGTAGGTCATCAAATTGTCGGGCTTGACTGACTATATCTTCTCGTTTTACTTGTTCAATATTAAAAACTTAACGAAGCTTTATTTTTAGATTCAAGTTAGCAATAAATCTAATTTTTTTTTTTTATATTTTTGTTTAAACTTAAGTTAGTCTTTTGTTAAAAATATGGAGATTTACTAATTTTATCAGTTTAAAAAACTTAACGAAACTTTATTTTCTCAACTAAAAGTTTCCTAAAGCTTTTACTCTATACGTTTAGTATTGGTAATCTACTTTCTACACTTTATTTTATTGATGAATTTATAAAACTTACAATTTATATGAAAAACAATATAAATTTCAATTTGTTGTTTCCCATACAATTTGTGATTTTTTTTTTTTCGTATTTTGATTGGATTCTACATATAACATAAAAATCCCTAATTCCAAGATCTAACACAAAAATTTTTATGGTTATACCAAAAATACACATCTGGCATCGCTGTTAAGTAAAAAAAAATATATTTACATTCTCTTCTCTCGCTGTTTACACAATTCTCTCATTCTCTCTCCCTTTCTCTCTTTCACTTTACCTAATAAGTTAACAGAGTTTTAATGGAAAATAATGAAAACAAAAACCAAAATAATTATTTTGCATTAACTGTTACACATGATTAATTACAATAATTTGCACTTTTTCATTAAACGAATTTTTAACAAATGATGCGGCATAGGTAAATATATTTTACGAAAATTTACTGGCACATTTTTATTCACCTTTGACATTACAAATTATTACTGCTTACATTTTCCAACTATACTCATTTTGTTTCATCTTCCTGTTAAGAAAGAAAATTTAATTTTTTCTTTTCATTTTCTTACCTTTTTTATTTCTGCATCTGTCGAATTTTTTGTTACACCAAGAATTGCATACAAATCTAAATTATCCATAGTTTCCGCAAGTTAATAACTTTAATGCACTTTATTGATGTTTTATTGATATAATTATCAAACAAAAAAATATATCCTAAATTTTTACTAAAAGAAAATTTCGTTTCAATTGGCTAAAAAAATCCCTTTTTGTCTTTCTTCGGAAAGACAAGAATGCAGAGGCCTGCGCCGAACAATTTCAGAGGCGGCGGCGGCTTTTGTAAAAATCTTCGGCGGCGGCTAAAAATAGTCTGTTAGCCGGCTGAATTGTAAACATAAGAACTTTTTATTTCCTTGTTTTCGCATTGTCTTATACTATGCGTACATTAGACAAATTTTTATCAAGACGTTAAAGCGTTAAAATTACAATAGCGCGTAGTCAGCAGCAGTGTGTGCTGCCATAATCAGCTGATTATTTAGAATGCACTGTTTGTTATGGTGTTGATTACATTTGGTCAGCAGCAGTTTGCAGTGCTGTTTCATTTAGCCCTGTTTCTAAATTCACTGCGCTGCATTCAGATTGAGAGCGAGACAAAGAGAGTGAGCAAATAAATGAGAGGCTAAAATACACAAGTAGAACAAAGCAAGATGGTGGTTGTAAATTGTGGCTGCCTACGCTGAATTGTAATTATAACGGCAGCAACATGTTGTGCTGACAGTGATCAGCTGATAATTTTTGCTGATACTGTTGCTGACTACGCGCTATTGTAATTTAGGCTTCACACTAACATCATGTTAATGATAAATGTAGATCGTTCAAATTAATGTTAATGTTAATTTTTTCGATGTTTAAACACGGTTGTTAAAGCAAATGTTAAAAAAACCATCTTTAAACATCGAAAAAATTAACATTTACATCAATTTGAACGATCTACATTTATCATTAACATGATGTTAGTGTTAATGTTAAATATTTTATATGTTAGGTGAAGACGACGAGTAACTTAACTACTTGAATATACAAAAAACAACAAAAATGCTTAATATAAATGTTTTTGTGTGTATTTATATGATTAAATTTTTTTTTAGCTTTCTCGGTTGTTTATGAACGAATTTGATTAAAAAAACCGAAATTTTATAATAGGAACTTCAAAATGCGTTTTGGCCGATATCTCGGATATTAATGTAGTAAAAAAATTTGAAGTAAGATTTTGAATTTTTCGTGCAAAAACGAAGTCGCTAGTTTGTATAAGAGCCTAGAAAATGCGACAATAAATACGATTTTTGGGAGTATCTTCGTATTTTTTAGTATTTTTTTTTTACGCATTTTCCTCGTGCGAAATAAAAATAAAATTAAAAAAGATTCGGCTGTGCCGAACCTTTGATCCCCTTCACCATATTAACATATTACTATATTACCATCTTACCGACAAATAATAAAATTTTCGCTTTAACGTATGCTTTCATATTTTCACATTTATAAATCTAATTTTTTTTCCAAACTACGGAAAAAAATTTACGATATCTCAGGTGAAAATTATATGCTTCTTTCTATCTTAACATTTCTTAGTTTCGGTATTTATTCTTAAAATAAACTCCTACTTTTTAAAATTCCATATACCTACTATGCCGAAATTTTCACGGTGGAAGCGGCTGTTAAAAATAATCGGCGGCTCAGTCACCTGTAAAGCTGACTGGCGCATATCTCTGGAACAATACAAATATTATCTGTCATCTGTGGCTAGAGTTACCACGACTACAAATTAGTTAGATAGTACTTTTTTTTATTAAATTTGGTACCTTTTGTTTTCAACTGTTAAAAATGTAGGTGAAAAGCTATTTAAACAAATTGTTGTTGGGTTGTGTTGAATAAAAAAAAAACGGTTATTATATGTTAAATGAATTTAATAACAAATGTACATTTTAGTTTGATAATTAATGAAATATGCAGCTATAGAAATTAATGAAATCTTTGCTGTCAACTTCAATTTGTCAAGAATATTTAATATAGAAACATAGTCTATAAATGACATACGTATTACAAAAACTAGGATCCTAGATCTTATATCCTTTCTCCCTACTGATAACTTTAATAAACAATATTACCAGATTTCCAAATATTTACCCTTTTGCGGGATAACACAATTTAAAAACTCTAAAAATTAATCTTGTGAATATAAACCTAACAAAATTTATATTTTATAATGCAATTTTAACAAAATATAATTACTAAAAAACTTAGTTTTTGATTAAACCTTGCATTTTCTTAAAAATTCACATTAAAATTATTTATGATTGTCAACAAGTTTCTATGTAAATAAAATGTTTTAGTGATGGCAACTCTATCGTTGGTCAGCCATTTTTATCGTACACCACCTAGATCACGTCACACAACAGAGCTGCATTTCAAATAAATAAGTATACGAGACATAAAATTTTATTAAAATAACTTTTTATTTTATAAATATTAAGCAAAAAAGAAAATAAAAAGTTTTCCAATTTAAAAAGAAATTTTCCCTCTAATTTAGTTTGGTTGTGTAATAGCTAATCACAAAAGAAATGTATTAGTCATTAACTACACAACTACTACCAAATTAATCAACTACGTTTAATGGACGAAGACGACGGCCATCTTTTTTTCATTAACGTCACACAAATGCTTGTGAATAGACACAGAATTCGTTGAGATTTTTTGTGAAATTTTTATTCCAAATAATACGTAAAAGTGCAAAAAATTTGTTTAAAAAAATAACTTTCTTCTATTTTTGCAATAAATTATTAATAATTAATGGACAAAGCTAATTTTTGTGTGGTTAAAGTTAGTGGAATTTTTTTTTACATCAGCCGAGTCGAAGAAAAAAAAAATTTTGTGTGTGTACCAACGAATTTGTGTAAAAAGTCATAAAACTCGAAAACTACTAAAGAGAGAAAGAGAAGGTTAAAAAAGGTGTGAAAGAGACAGAAAAATATCTTCTTCGTATTTTTTTTCCTCTTTGTGTATTGTTTTGATTTTTTTTGGGGATTTGGTGCTTAGTAGCAGTGTTTTTTGGTTTTCTGGAAAATGATGGAAAACTATGAACAGGCTAGATTAAATACTGAAAGATTAGAACAATTGGATGATGTACTAACCATAAAATTACAAGAAAGAAATGAATTCTTTAATTCGGTGGAAGAATTTGCAGTAAACAAAAAAAATTTTAATTTTGGCGCCAATATTTTGAACACAAAAACAATGTCTACGTCGTCGTCAATGGCATCAACAAATGCCAATAGTAGTAGTTGTGGCGAAGATGTAAACAAAACAAAGAATGAAATAATCAAAACATTAACATTACCGCCAACTGCTGATGCAGATTTGGAAGCGTCTTTAATAGCGGATACCCCCATAAGTGTAAATGATGAAGATCCCTTACAGCAGGAATCATATAAGAATAATAAGGATAGTGATGATGAAGATGAAGAAGATCAAAGCTATCAAACTGATAACAATGATAATTCTCAACTGTCACAGGACTCTGCTAATTTTCGTCAGACTTCCAAAGATCATGAAGATGATGATGAAGACAATCCGGCAGATGATACGGACGAGTCAACCTCAGATTCTGACTTTTCAGATTTGAGTGGACTTTCTGATATGTCGGGTCGCGAATGGAAACCTATAAATCAACGTCCCTTAAACTGGGTTCAAAAACAAATACATTCTGGTGCAAATCCCAGAGAAATACTCTCCAAATTTTTACCCTCCTCGGCCCAGCGTATTAGTCCCGAATTAACCGATATGACTTTATGGCGTATATTGGCCAGTATGCTTTCAGAGCCACCCAGAAGAAAGAAACTCTCCTATGTCAACACTTTCGAAGATGTCATTGATCTTTTACATAAATCCAAAAATATTATGGTTCTTACTGGTGCTGGCGTTTCCGTGTCATGTGGCATTCCCGATTTTAGATCTTCGGATGGCATTTACTCCCGTTTAGCTAAAGATTTTCCCGATCTACCTGATCCTCAGGCTATGTTCGATATTAATTATTTTTCACGTGATCCCCGCCCCTTTTATAAATTTGCTCGCGAAATATATCCTGGACAATTTAAGCCCTCTCCCTGCCATCGTTTTATAAAAATGTTGGAACAAAAACAAAAACTTTTGCGTAACTACACCCAAAACATAGACACTTTGGAACAGGTGGCCGGTATAAAAAATGTCATCGAATGTCATGGTTCCTTTTCGACGGCTTCTTGTACAAAATGCAAGTACAAGTGTGACGCAGATAGTATACGTAGCGATATATTCGCCCAACGAATACCGGTATGTCCGCGTTGTCAGCCGAATGTAGAGCAAAGTTTGGATGCATCTGAGCCTGTGTCGGAGAATGACTTGAGGCAGCTGGTGGAAAATGGCATAATGAAACCAGATATTGTTTTCTTTGGTGAAGGTAAGTTGAAAATAGACTTTTAAGAGATGGAAATTGTTGAAATGGTATTAAACTTTGCTTTGTTTTGGTTGTAAACCGCTTTAATGTTAGTTGTTTTAATACGAAAATTAAGAAAAATTACATTTATTGCTATTTTTATGTTACATTGTAATTTAATTTAAATTTTAGGTTTACCCGACGAATTTCATACAGTTATGGCCAGTGATAAAGATAAATGCGATTTGCTTATTGTCATGGGTTCCTCATTGAAAGTACGTCCTGTGGCCTTAATACCCAGTTCTATACCCAATCACGTACCACAGATTCTTATCAATCGTGAACAGTTACATCATCTTGAATTTGATGTTGAGTTGCTGGGTGATGGTGATGTTATCATTAATCAAATATGCCATCGTTTAGGAGAAGATTGGAAAGATATTTGTTTTAATGATGAAATTCTTAAGGAATCAAAAGAATTAATTCCCCTCGAAGATGAGCTGGACGATGAAGATACAGCTAAAGAGGTCTCCACAGATATTGATACACTATCTATGAAATCAAATCAATCTTCTGAATTGGCTTTGCAATCTGCTACTGCTACAACAACTACTTATTCGGATTCGGGTTTTGAATCCTCTTCAACATGTTCGAAGAAAGATGGAGAATTTCTTTCGCCCGACTATATGGATGAACCTATGGAATCTGCTAGTTTTGGGGGCTCTTGTGATTATCGTCATTTATCCATAGACTCTTCTAAAGACAGCGGTATATTGGGTGATGCTTCTAACTCTGCTTTGACGCCTTCGTTTTCTAATTTTGCAGATACAGCTGGTGATATGAAGAAAAGTCTTAACATGCCCGCCTCTACCACTCAGCCCATATCCAATAATTCCGGCGTAGATAATATGCACAATACCAAGACAGCCGATACAAATTGCTCTAAAGCCGAGAAGCAAAGCCTAAGAAGGCAATTGAAACACCAAAGCGCCGCTGAACGTTTACTTAAGGGCACATATTATGTGCATGATAATACCGCTTCGTATGTATTTCCGGGTGCCCAAGTTTCTTGGTGTTCAGATTCCGAAGAAGACGATGATGATAATTTGGATGAATACGATGATGACGACAATGAATGTAATGAAGATGATGATACCAATCATGCTCCCTTATCACCCCTAATGACGCCTTCGGTGGAAAATGAAATGGTTAAAGCTATAGCCTCTACTAACACACCTTCCTCCAGCAGCATCACCACACAACAACAGTCCACGAGTATGGAAAATAGTTTTTGTAATAGCGTGTCATCAAATTCCTGCCTTCCTCAAACAATAACGCAAGCTCCTCCTGCACAACCACAGAAAAAGCGTCATTCAAATGATACTCCTGTTGAGGATTGTGAAGATTTTTCATTGGCAAATGAGGCTAAATGCTTAGCTGGTAATAATAGTCCTCCACCTTATAAAAAGCGACGAGATTCTACAGATCAAACAATATCATCAACTACTTCCTGCAACGTCAGCTTAGAATCTTCATAAACACACACACACCTGTTTTAAGTTTATCTGTAAGTTTTAATTCCTTTTTTAGTTTTTGATGTTTTTTTTTTTTTTTTTTTTTTTGTAATAATGTTAACTTTGATTAAGTTTAGTTATTTAAATGAGAAAAGATCAATTTAAATGTTATTATTAAAAAAAAAAACTTTAGTTGCGTTTGTCGGGGGTTCATTTATAGTTATTTTTCTTACTGCAATTCGGAGTTCATAGATGAGGATTGTCCTTACCTCTCTCGCCAACGAAGTTAGAATAGGAGAAAAAAAATGCTATGTTTAAATCCCGACTTTGATTTTGGCCTTCAGGCGCTTTTGAATTATTCCTGAACTTATATAAAATGTCATTTTGTGTTACCAATTGTATTTTGAATGAAATAATTTTAAGGAAATTTTAATATTTTTATTTATTTTTGGCAACATAAATTTCGAATACATCTACTGGAGATGATCTCAAATTGAATTATTGATAAAAAAAGAGATTAAATAGTTGTTTTTTTTTCTTCATTTATTTGAAAATTAAAAGAACTTAATATCAAGTAAAAAAAATATATATATATATATATATTAGGGTAAATTTTAAAATTTTGATTTTGGGATATCATACCTTTTTAGAAGGTTTTAGCAGCAGTATAAATTATGGCGTAATTTTTTTTTTTTAATTTTCCAACTCATTCCCCTGCATATCTGCGGCTAAAAACGCACATTTTGAGCGCCATTTTGTGCAGAGGCAAATCTGGTTGATTTATAAAAAATTTTATTTTATACATCGATTTAACATTAAATTTTAGTAAGAATGAGCATTATTCGACCTGATTAAAATAAAGCGTGTCCGAAAAATTTACTTTTTTCAAAAAAATTTTAAAAATATATTTTTTTATAAATACAATAAAAATATACTATTTGCTTAGAAATATGACGCAAAAATATTTACTTTACCACTTTTCGTTTTAAAGTTATAAGGTATTAAAATTTTCGTATAATAGCAAAAAAAAAAAAAAAAATATTTAAACCAAAATTAAAAATATTGAATATTGTAACTGTAAAATGTAGATGCTACTGTGAATTATAATGCTCATGTTTTAAAATTTTTTAATAACAATTATTAAGATATTTATTTTTTATTGTTATTATTTGAAAATTTCTTAGTCTTATAACTCTAAAGCGAAAAGTCGTAGATTAATTATTTTTGGGCCATTTTTTAAAGCAAATAGTGCATTTTCACTGTATTTATAAAAAAAATATATTTTTAAAACTTTTTGAAAAAAGTAAATTTTTCGGGCACCCTAATTGGAACACGACGCATTTAAAGCGGGTTGAATAGTGCTCATTCTTACTAAAATTGTATGTAGAATTGATGTATAAAAGAATTTTTTTATAAATCAATTGGATTCGTCTATGCGAAAAATGGCGCTCAAAATGTGCGTTTTTAGCCGCAGATATGCAGGGAAAGGAGTTGGAATTAAAAAAAAAAAAACAAAATACGCCATTATTTTTACTGCTGCAAAAACCTTCTAAAAAGGTATGATATCCAAATATCAAACGAAATTTTTCTTTTCGAAACGAACCCTAATATATATAATTTTTCGAATGTACAATTTTTCAAAAAAAATTTAAGATTTCGATCTACTAATACTCCTTACATACTTTCATTTTCTCCTTAATTTCATTTCAAATACAATTTCCAATACAAAATGTTATTCACAGGTTTTATAGAAATATTATATAAATCAAGTTATATGAAATATTATTGTTTCTTTTAAACCTTAATTGAATTAAAATGAAATTTAAATACATATATTTTTTGTTTAAATATCTTATCTTCAATACTTTTGTAATTATGTGTAAATTTGTTTTAGTTTAATTTTATTTTAAATAGTATTTAAGAATTATTTTTGGAATTCTATTGAACAAGGCATTATAGCACTATATATATTTAGCTTAAAATATTAAGCTACAGTAAATTTATTATTTAAATGATAAAGATTATTAGAACACTGTAGAGCAAAAATAAATCAATAGAATTACATGTATTTTTTTTTTTTTTTTTTTTTTTCATGTAAATATATAAAACTGCTTACCATTTTTTTCTGTTTATTTAAAGCATTTAATTATTAAAATTAAACAAATTTTAATTAAATATATTCAAAATATTTTTATTTTTTTAATAAAACACAATAGCATAAAAATTAAATATACCTTAACTAAAAGCATTTTTATTTATTTTTTTTTTATTTTTTTAAATAAATAAAATAGTTTAGAATTGAAATAAGTTTTCTTTTTGAACTTAATATATTGAAATTCGTTTAAGATAGAAATATCTAATATAAACTTATAGTATTTTTGTTATTATATTTTTAAGGCTTGAAGCAATAATTTTTGTTTTATTAAAAAAAAAGAAAAATATGCAAAACACTACAAAATAAAAATGTTCAAAAGATTTTAAGCGTTTTGAAAAATTTCAGCTTTGTTAAAATAATTTTACTATTTTTTTTTTATAATTTTTATTAAAGATCAAAATATTATTAAATAAAAATAATAATAATAATAATAAACGCACACTTACACATTTTATACACACAAACAAAAAAAAGTAAGATATTTAAAATTTAATTAAAAAAAATAAAATTACATAAAAATGTAATTAAAATATAGAATAAAATTAATACTTAATTTATTTAAAAGTAGTAGTTTTTAGTCTTAAAAGAATAAAAATAAAAGTGCAGTTTAAATTACAAAAAAAAAAAAAAAGCTAACAAAAAGTAAGAAAGAAAGAAAAATAAAAAAAGTATCACAAAGTAAAGCCAGCCTACCTTTGAATATACCTAATATTACATACATACATATAATTATATTTTTCTAAATACCATTAAAACTATTATAAAAAATTAATGATAAATTTAAAAAAATATATAAATTCCTCTCCTTCTGAAATGATTTCAATTAAAATTCTTTCATATTTATGAAAGATATTTTGAGGAAATTTAAATCTAATTAAATACATAAAACACACACACCCTCAACTTTAGCCACTTTAATTTTAATTTTTCTTAAGCTTTTATATTTTCCCTTTAAAATTATTTGTTTTAATTAATTATACTTATGTAAGTTAAAATGTTTTCAAAATTTTTATTTTAAGGAAAACATTGTGTAAATAATAGCTTTAGTTTACTTATATTTTCTTGAATTGTTTTCAAACAAAATTTTCTTAATTTCGAGTGTTTATTTTTTAATAATATTTGGGCAATCTCTTTGGTATTCATTTGTAAGAAATATTTGTTTTTTCTTTAATATTAAAAAATATATATAATAATAATTACTTTTCAATAAATTGTTGTATACACATATGCCTAGTTATAGTGAAATAATGTTGTGTTTTATTAAAATTTCGAAAACGAAAAAAGGTAATTATTCGGCAATGGGATGAGAATCATTTAAAACTGGTGATTACAATTTGTAATTGCATAATAGAAGTGATATGGTTCACAATCGAATGTTGGCGATTTCAAATCGCATGCCTATTTATATCTTAGTGAAGTTATCTATCTTGCTTAAACAAGGTTTCAAAAAACTAGTAATATTTTCAAACAATTTTAAGTAAAAATATGAGTTAATGTTTGATCCATTACTTATTTCATTTATAGAAGAAGTAAAACGCGTGAACTATATAAGTTTATTTGTTTTATGAATTCAACTAAGATATGTAAATCTACAAAAACCAACGTATTCTGAAGAAGATGAAACAAAGTCAATCGGAATTTTTGATAAGTAAAGTACAAATATGTAACAAATTTAAAAAAAAAAGAAAGAGAGAGAGAAAAAAAATGAGATAGACATAGTCGGTCAAGCCCCATCATATGATACCCTACACCATAATGTATCTGCATCAAAATTCGGGGAGTGGTCTTATGTTAGACCTGTGGCTAATTCTGGATCGACACTTTAACCAAGTGTAAATTAAAATATACATATACAGAATATTACGTTAATACTAACATTTATATGAATTTATGCGCTTTACGGTGATTCCTGAAAGTGGGTTTATTGGGAGCTATTATAAATTATGGACGGAATATCATAAAATTTTGGCACTGTGATTTCTACTTAAATAAAACTCATTTGTGTCGAATATTGATACTGACATTTGTATGCACGTTAAAGTGATTTTTAGAAGAGGGATTTATATGTGAGCTATAGTCAATTATGGACTGATCTTGATGAAATTTTGCACAAAGATTGACACACAAAACTTCTTTGCACCGAATTATATTAAAATATTGCTATATTTAAGCTATTTATGATCGTTTGTTTAACCCATAGATTATAACATAGATATGAAGTTCAGTTTTCAAAAACCTAAGTCGGTTGTCAAAAAAACCTAAGTCTAAGAATATGTTAGTAAAATTTTTCATTGAAAACAAAAACAATTGTAGTACGTGTGCATTTTTGAGTATTTTTTTTTTTTTTTTTCAATTGAGTTTTTTTAGGCTTCATATCTATGTTATAATCTATGGTTTAACCTCTATTCCGGGAGGACATTTGTAGGGGGGCTAATGAAAATAATGGACCGATCATAACCAATTTCAATAGGCTTCGTCCTTGTGTTTATTTATTTATTTATTTACATGGACAGTCAGCCAGACGGACGGACGGACGGATATCGTTAAATCGACTCAGAAAGTGATTCTGAGCCGAACGTTTCAAACATCTGTACAAACGCATAATACCCCAACCACCCATGGTGGTGTAGGATGTAAACGTTTTTTGTGCCTCCTATAAAGTTATAAAAAGTGATGTTACGTTGTTCCGCATTTTCGGTGACGATATATATTATTTAATTCCAATAAATAATGAGAAATAAACCCTAAAACCTTAGTTTCAGGAATAAATATGAAGAAAATTCGTAAAACTTCTCTTTCAATCGTTGTCTAATTTCATGCTCTATTTCGATAAAATTTTATTACAATATTAAATATGTATTTAATAAACTCATACGACCCATACTTGCCTCCTCTAATAAAAATCAAATTAGTTAAAAAAATGCATTTTTATTACTTATAGTTTTGTTTAAACATATTTTTGTAATTTTATTGAACAAGAACAAATTAAAATGTAGTTGAGACAAACACAATTTAAAGAAAAAAATACATTTAAAAGCACACAAAATACAAATAAAAAAAATCAAATTAAACATAAAAACTCTTAACATCACAGATGTCTTAAATAAATTTTCAAATAATTTTAAATAATAATTATTTAACTAATGAAGCCATCTTTTGTGTCAGTAATTTAGCATCAGCTCCCGCAAAACTGGAAACACGTTTTTGATTTTTTATAAAAACAAATGTCGGCATACTACGAACTTTATAATAATCGCAGATATCTTGAAACTTGTCCACATTTATTTTAATGACTATGGCTTGATCCTTGTAATGTTTCACCAATTTACGTACAATAGGATCCATTTCCTTACACGGACCACACCAGGTGGCATAAAAATCCAAAACTACTAATTTATCACCAGCATTGGCGATTTGTTTATCAAAATCGGTTGCACTTTTAAGAATCGAAACCATGTTGTTTAGTATTTTTTATTTTTGTAACTTTATTTAAATTTAAAATTTAGTTTATAAAATTATTTTGGAATTGCTAATAAGAAAGCTTATTTTATGTTGAGTTTTGGTATACAAATGACGACTATTAAATTAGTTTGAAAAATAATGTGCTTTTATTTTAATAAAATGTAACTGTTCTTGCTGAATTAACGGTTTATCTATGAGAATTGAATTGGAAGGGGATTGAGACAAATTCATAAGTGCTATAAATGTGCAGAGTTGTTATTTAATTCTAGTTTTTAACGAATAGTTAAACATGGTTTAATCATAGTTTAAAGTTTGATATCTTTCCAAATTTCGTAATATAATAAATGTGGGATTTAATATATAGAAGAGACGATTGAAAAGCTATTAGACTTACACTTACAGCCCAGTCATAAATATTCCCAAGGAATTTATTTCCCACGGAAAAAATCTTTCTTGAGAATTTTTTCCCTTAACGCACTTAATATAAAAGGGAAATTAATTTTTCACCATAAGAGAATGGGGAATCTCACACGAAATTTTTATGATTGGGCGGTTAGACTTGCAGCTTCTAATCAAGATTCCTATTTCTTGCTTATACTTTCAAAAATATCACTTCTAAAAATAAAAACTCCATTTTAATGATAATTCATTTCCATTTAATAACGTTTTTTGTAAGCAAATAAGTATATATTACCCATAACAATAAGATTAAAATTTAAAATAATATAATTAAACAAATAAAACATTCATATAATAAATAATAGTATGTAAATTAAATACTACTAAAGATTACATACAATAAATAAATGTTACCGTTCCCTTAAAAATGGAAATACTTTTTGTAATTCAGCTTTAGATTTACAAGCCTCCACTTGTGGCAATGTTTCTACCAAATTTAATAAATAAATTTGTAATTGTTGTCTTCTTTCCTCGACGAATTTTTGGTTCATATTACCAAAACGTTTTTTGGGGGGAAATTCTACGGAACGAACACTGGGATGTGTTTTTAACAGCGATTTATGGAGTTTATTAAAGTCGCTGTAACGACGCCAAATCGACCAGTGTTCTAAATTTTGTCTCATCGTTATGTGGATTTCGTAGAGATGAAAAGAACCTGTAGCATGTTTTGACTTGTGGAGTTTTGTATGGGGAATGGTAATAAGAAAATTGGTGGCAAAAGATGAAGAGGGATCTATACCAGAATCTTCGAAATGTTTTTTAAGTCTACGTATAAGTTGTCTGTTTTCTAAACTCAATTGAGCCACTCTGGTTTCTAATAGAGAACAACGTTCATTAATGTCTTTTAATTGCTCCTCCAACTGTAAATGTTGCGGATTGCTGCAGGCATTATGGGAATTATTAGTGGAGTATTTACTAGACTGCGAGGAAGTGTCACCATCTAGATCATGATAAGAGTTTGCCGATGAAATTGAACCATTTCCTCTTGATAACTCCGCATTTACTGGTATTGTTGAATACTCTAAAGGTTCTTTAAGAAATGCCAATTCTGGCTCTATAGGATCTGGTGGAGAATCATCGAAAGAAGCCAATTCTTCAATGGCTGCATAAACTTGTTCGTTTGAAATTGTATTATATTCGATTTTAGTATTATTTTGTAGCTGTTTTAACAAATCATCTGTGGAGCTGGTGCTAGCAATTGGCCTTTCGACAGCTGTTGTTTTACGTTTAATTTTTGGCTCAACCTTAACTGGTGTGGGTGCATATATTAAAGGCTCCTCTTTAGGTAAGGAAAGTTGTCCGTTTGTTGCCTTTACGGCTACATTTAATTCAGTTTTGTCCACAGAAAGTGCAAATAAAACGTGATCTAAAGATTTAATCATGTCCGGCAAAGATTTCGACATTTTATCATCTAACAAAACAGACCAATTTGTATAGTAAGTCCTTAAGATTTGATATTCTGACATCCAGGTTAGTAAATATCTTTGCAAAGAATGTTCATTTAGAGAAGCTCTAATAAAGGCCCTACCTTTACCCCATTTGGTCCAAACTTGTTTTAGATTTTCAAATCGCTCTTTTTCATGAGCCGTCAGAAAATTTTGACAAAACTCCCAAAAACTTGATTCTGAAGAAGCACTTAAGGTATTGGAAGCAGCAGATTTATTGGAAGCAGATCTAGTAACAATTTCTTGCATATTTTGAAAAAGATTTGCAGCTGATACTACAAAATTAAGCTGGGTTTGTTGTTGGGCTATTAAACCATATTGAAGAACCTCCTCCAGAGATTCACATAATTCTGCTACACTATCATCGGTTTCACTAGCCAGTTCTTTGCGACCTTTAAAACGTTTACTGCAGGCTTCCACAGACTTTTGTAATCTTTCAAAAAGGTCATATTTTCTTTGATGAAAAATAGAGGCCACTTCTGTGACTACACTTTCCACAGGCAACGAGTAAAATGTTTCCGGCAGAGCTGAATATTCCTCTGTGGCTACACATTCCTCAGATTCTTTGGCTGCTGAACTGGAATTATCTTTATTTGGTTGCTCCTCCTGATCAGTAGTTGGCATATTAATATGTTAGGTATTAAAACCTTTTTCAAGGTTGAATCTTAATACACAATACACCCTTTGTTATTATAATTCTTTAGTTTCAATGACTAATCACGATTTGTAATATGTATCAGTTATTCATTTGCCATCAAATAGTTTTTATAAAAATTTAAAAATTATTTTGTAAACTAGATTTTTGTTAATATCCCAATCTTTAATTGAAAATTTTTTTAAATTTTCTTTTCAATTTTCGCATAAAAAATTAATATAATTACGACGTACAGATTTTTGTTATTGTGTCATTCACAAAAAAATTGCAAACACAGGGTTGTATTTCATCAGCTGTAATACACAGAGTTGTCAGATTTTTTAACCTTTGTTGCCAAACTGTTTTCAAATTGAAATAATCGTTGAAATAATTAATTTTTGTTTTTGATAAAATTCTTTTCACATACATACATATTGGACATATTGTTTTTTTGTAATAGTTCTTTTTGTAAATTTTTTTGCTTTCATCTAAAAAATATTTTCGGCCGAGCGAGTGTTTTGAACTATTTTTCTTTTGATTATTTTTTTTTATTTTTATTCACTTTTCTGATCACAATAAAAAATGTTTAGTACGAGTTTCTTAGCAAAGTACTTTTTTCATCTAACTCTTAAACTATATTTTGTCTTAGCAGTAATAGTACTTTTAACGCTGATAATATTGAAATTATTATAAGCGCAATGTAAAGCTCAAATTACAATAGCGCGTAGTCAGCAACAGTATCAGCAAAAATTATCAGTTGATCACTGTCAGCACAACATGTTGCTGCCGTTATAATTACAATTCAGCGTAGGCAGCCACAATTTACAACCACCATCTAGCTTTGTTCTACTTGTGTATTTTAGCCTCTCATTTATTTGCTCACTCTCTTTGTCACGCTCTCAATCTGAAAGCAGCGCAGTGAATTTAGAAACAGGGCTAAATGAAACAGCACTGCAAACTGCTGCTGACTAAATGTAATCAACACCATAACAAACAGTGCATTCTAAATAATCAGCTGATTATGGCAGCACACACTGCTGCTGACTACGCGCTATTGTAATTTGGGCTTTACATTGCGCTTATAATAATTTCAATATTATCATCGTTAAAAGTACTATTACTGCTAAGACAAAATTAAAAACATCGTAGACGATTCATAACATTTTATTCCTTGATAAACATCTCTATTAATATGCGAGTTTTTTTTAATTTTTTGAACAATAGAATGTTCCGTTGAAAGTTTTTAAGAAGATTACTCAAACCACTATTGATGAGCAGAATACAGGAATATATTAAAAAATCTCTAGTTCTCTTCCAGCTATAGCAGATCATGGGTTTTAATGCATTTTGTCCACAAAAAACTGAATTTGGCCTCTAAATGGGTATCAAAGAATCCGTAATTTTGAGCTCATTATGCAAAAAATATTCGAAAAAATATGTGAACATAATCGGTCATTTTAGTCCATTATGTGGAAAAAAAGTTCGAAAAATATTTATTAGGGTATACATATAAATCATTATATTTTTTTCTATTGTTCGAATAAAACTATTAATTTGAACAATACATTGAAAAAAAGGCATAAATAGACCACCCTAATTCAGCTCCGATTTATTTGATTTTTTTCGCCATTGATAGTACTTTTAACGGTGAATATAATGATGTAAAAATTTTTGACCGCAATTAAATATTTTGGAAGTTATAGGGCTTTGAAAATCGAATTTCCCTAAGAAACTAATATCAAAAAATTTTTTGTTATAAAAAAGTTGGATAAAAAGGAAGAATTACGTCAGTGAAGCCGCTTTTGGACATACCACAGAGTTAAAAATCCTTCAGCCCGGCCGAAGGCCGGCTATTAAGAAAAATAATTTCCAAAAAAATATTTTTTTTTTGCACAAGAAATTATAAACTAAAAAAGTTGTGTTTATGAAACTTTTATGTTATTTTTATTTAATATTTCTAAATGCAACCTTAAGAGCTTTTAATTGACACCTTAAGCCCAAATTACAATAGCGCGTAGTCAGCAACAGTATCAGCAAAAATTATCAGCTGATCACTGTCAGCACAACATGTTGCTGCCGTTATAATTACAATTCAGCGTAGGCAGCCACAATTTACAACCACCATCTAGCTTTATTCTACTTGTGTATTTTAGCCTCTCATTTATTTGCTTACTCTCTTTGTCTCGCTCTCAATCTGAATGCAGCGCAGTGAATTTAGAAACAGGGCTAAATGAAACAGCACTGCAAACTGCCGCTGACCAAATGTAATCAACACCATAACAAACAGTGCATTCTAAACAATCAGCTGATTATGGCAGCACACACTGCTGCTGACTAAGCGCTATTGTAATTTGGGATTTAATCTTTTCAATCGGATAAATAGTATAGGAAATATTTACGATTTTAAGTGAATTAGGGAGGTAAATGAGTACCGAAAAATAAAAAATAATTTAATATATCAAATATTAATAATCGTAAATATATTTCGATTTTAGTCGAAATTTAAATTTTGCTTTGTTCCACAAATTGTTTAACGATTTTTCTCACATTGTATTGACATTACTTTTCATTGTTTTTATTTTCATCGCTCATTCCTCTACACATCATGTTATTCTTTGGATACTTGTCATGACGTCATGACTCGTAAGATAAAATTTGATAGTTCGACATCCCCACCATACCGTTTTTTTGTTTTTTTTTTGTTTTCAAAATAATACACGAAATAACAAAAACATGGTTGTTGGTAAATAACAACAAAGTGCATAACAATAACAAACAAGTGAAAAACAAAACAAACGACAAGAGCCAAATGGGTTGGTATATGAATACATTTTCGATGTATAAAAACGCCATTCAACAATAAAAAAGCGAAGTGATAAGTTCAGTGAAAAAAAGAAAAAAAGCTCTACAAAAAAACAATTTATACATTAAAAAAAAAAACAATACTTATATTATTAAATATATTTGTGATAATCTAAAAAATTAAATAAAGAATAATAAAAAAGAAAAATTGTACAAATATTTGCTGTCATAACTTTTTGACTAAACTTTTTTTCATAGTGAAAAATTCTATTGTGAAAATTTAATTGTTTTAAATTGAAAAAGTGCAATAATTACCTAAACCACAGTAAAGAATAAAAAGAAAATTTTGTGAATTTCTTGGCAATTGCCAAGAAAAATTATTCACTACTTATTTAACAAAGGAAATTTTCAAGAAATAAAAAAGTTTTTTATTTTAATTGTTTAAAAACACAAAAGAAAAAAAGCAAATAAGTTATTTTTTGTGAAAAAATCATTAAACGTTTCTCCCTTGAGTTAAGTCAGTCAGCAGCAGCAAGTGTTCAATGAATAATTTAACAACAACTTTACGCCGTTACCCGAAAACACTAGGCAGTGTTGGCATATTGACCACGTAAGTAAAATTCATAAAGTTGTCATTTTTTTTTTTTATAGATATGAGTATTAATATGTTTATCGGCTGATAAACTTAGAGGTCAAAAATTATTAAAATAATTGGTTAAAAATACATGTATTTTTTTCTTTATTTGAACTTATCACAATCAATTTTTCTTTTTAAAAAAATATATGTTTACTATACCTATAAACATTTTAAAATGCTCTTGCAAATCGTTTAAAACTAAGTATATACATATATATATATAACAAAACATATTTTAATATTTATTTTAAATAATATTAAATTATTAATAATACTGCAAAGTACGATTTTTAACTTCAGTTTCGTTTTACAAATAATTTGTTAAAAATACCAGATGCTCTAATTCTCACTTTAAAAAATTAATCATCAAAAAATGGTCTGATGTTTTGCATTTTCAAGTTATATTATTTGCTTCTAACAGTTGTTATAAAAAAAAAAAAAAAAAAAAAAAAAAAAACAAGCTACACTTTTAGGAAAAAAAGGGGGCTCGTCTTTCAAAAAAAATAATTTTGTAAATAATAAAATACCTACATATACAATACACACATACTTATGTACACAATTAATAAACAATTACCTTATATTTATTAAAAATGCTAAATTAAAAATCTTATAAACGTGTCCAATATTTTGTATGAGTAATATAAATAAAATCTTATTTTTGTAAATAATGACGTAATTAACGTTTGTTTTGTTTATATGATGACAATTGTATGTAAATAGTAAACAATATCAATTGCCAAAAAGTGTAAACTTGTTTTGATAAAATAAAATAATAAAAAACAAAAACATAATAAAAACAAAAAAATAACCCGTTTTCTCTAAGAGAGTAAACATATACATATTTTGCGTTTTACCGAATGCCACAACAAAAATCTTTAGTTTACCACTATTTGTAATAACAAATGCATAAGTATATGAGTTTCTCTTTAAGAAATTGTTGTTGTTTCCGGGATTTCTCTTGTTTGTGATTATTAATGATCAAAACAAAACATACGATTTTGTTAAAAGGAGATAGACTATGTTGAAGGCCACTATTATTATTATGATAAAAAAAAAACTATCGTACACGCAAAAAATTCTTAAAATGAAATACATAATTTGTAATTGATAAATTATGTTTAATTTTATACTGATTAATTTCTTTTTAATTTGAAATAAAACAGTTTTTGTGATATTTTTAGCAAGTGACAACACTTTTTTCTTGGCTAATTTCAAAATGAAATCATACATAGTATATTCCCAATGATCTCTAACATAATACGTCACTTTATGTTTGATGTTTCTAAATTTTTCTTTCAGTGTTTTATAGTAACGTGATTTTAGGGGGGTCTTTTAGTTGTTTATAAATAAACTTAATTGTTTAATGCGTGAAAATATGACATACATTTATTTTATTATCAAAAACTATGTGGTGTGATTTAGCACTAATTTGCAAATATATTCACACCCATATTTACGTACATACATATCAGGAAATATAGCAAAATTCGCATATGCGTTTGAATTTTTTGCGTAGTTTAAAAATGTTTGGCCGTTATCAAAATTTTAATATTTTTGATATGTGTAAGAGAATGTGTATGATTAATGTTTTCTCTTATCTTTTAACAGAGATGGAAAATTAACCCTTATACAAAAAAAAAAAAAAAAAAAAATAATAATATTTTTTTAAATAATTCAGTATCTATATAAATCAATAAATATATTAATTAATAAATAAATATTATGTTCTTTACAGTTGTGGTCTACTCCTATACGATAAGCGTCGTTTACAAAGACTTATTTCGAAATTTATTGACAACAATAATAATCATAATGATAAGGTACCCGAACCGGATTTCATTTACATCAAATACCATATCTATAAAGAATCTATGCGCAAATTAAGACAACAAGAGGAAGATGATAAGAAATGGATTAGTGTTATTGTCAATCCGGTGGGAAAATGGTGGAAAGCTGTAAAGCATTCAGTAGCCTGGCGTTTATTGAATATTGCTCAAACCGGCTCCCATCATGAACGTTTAAAGGCTGTCAGACAATTGGCTCGCATCGATCATTTGAAAGATTGGGATTTTCGTCATTTAGCTCAAATATGTGATGCTAGAACTGCCGTTTCCTTGGCCCGTTCAGGTGCCGATACACGTTGGTTTATACCGGTCCATATGAAAGGATGTATAAAGAATCCAAAATTGGTATTATCGGATTTGCATGATCTTTTGGAACGTCTTAAGCCACGTTCATGCGTTAAACATTTCTTTGCCAAATATTTCCCCCAACAAGATCACGTAGAAGACGTTTGTGAATTCTTTACTCAAGAACATCCCATATCGTTTAATGTTCAGGAAACTGATATGCTCAAGGAGATTATTTCATTTTTACATCATATTACCAAAGAACCCGAAGTGGCTGAAAAAATAATAAAAGATGGTGGCTTGGTCCATCTTATGGAGTTGTGTAAAATATTTGCCGATGACAATGAAACTCTATCGACTTTGTGTAAAGTATTGGCTAATATGTCGGTGGTAAAAGATAGTGTTGAACACTTCTTTGCCAGTGGTTGGATTAGTGTTTTGGCCGAATGGCAGCAATGTCCCGATTTGCGCTTGCAAGTAATATCGGCCAAGACCATGGCAAATCTTGATCATGATGATCCAAATTATACTGTATACGCTCCAAATGTTTATCCATTACATCCACGTTTGCGTACACGTAGTAAACCTAAAGCTGATATTATTTTTGTTCATGGTCTTTTGGGTGGTGTTTTCATAACATGGCGTCAGAAAGATCGCAATCCCATTGAATTGGGTTTGTATGGGAAAAATGCATTTTATACAAGTGATGGCGATGATATTTTCTTAGTTGGCGAACAGAGACGTATTCAAATAAAAAGGAATGGTAATGGCAATGGCAATACTAAAGCCGATAATAAAACAAAAACTGAAAAAGTAGCTGGAAAAGGTTTACAATTAGGCGATAATAACAAGAATGGTGTAAATAAGGATGCAGGAAGCATAGAAAAAGGTAATATTAAATTTATTAGCAATATTGAGGGGTAAATAATATTGTATATTTATTTTTTTATTGACAGATACGCTTCTAAAAACCACAACAAAACATTCAAATAAATCATTACAAATAAGTGATGATGCTACCAAAGAGTTAGTCGAGACTTTGCAAAATGAGGCTGAATTGGATCCAGAATGGGAAGTTGTTCATCCGGATGTACCATTGGCAGCTAGTGAAAATTGTTCGGGTGAATTTAGTGTACCCGGTAATGAATGGCTAAATCAGGACCAAGATGAAGAGTACACCAATTGTTGGCCTATGGAATGGCTGCCGGATGACTATCCTAATACCAGAATTATTGGCATTGATTATACGTCAGCGATAACAGAGTGGTCAGCCCATTTTACAAAATACTGTCCTTGTGAAAAGGGTCAAGGTCATATAGATGTAAGAGCTACCTCATTATTGGAACGCATTTCAATGGCTGATATTGGTCATGATAGACCAGTTGTTTGGATTGGTCATTCCATGGGTGGTATATTGACAAAATTAATACTTATGAAAGCCAAAGACAGTGAAGATCCCAAAGTACAACAAATTGCTAAAAACACAAATGGTATTGTATTCCTTGGAGTTCCACATCGTGGCTCACCAATTGCCAAATGGAAACAACACATGCAAATGATCTTGTCACCATCCATAGAAGTCAAAGAAATGGAAGAAAATGCTCCCAGGCTATTAGAGTTACATGAACGTTTTATGAACTGCCTACGCTCTTCTTTCCGCCATATGAAAATTGTCAGTATTGCCGAAGGTTCACCTACTATGTTAACTTCATTTAAGTTTCCACTACGTATTGTTACCGAAGAATCGGCTTGTATAAATCATGGCGATTTTTATGTTCTAAAAGACGATCATTTGAGTTTATCAAAACCAATTTTCCGACAATCATTTCTGTATCAACGCCTACTACAGGTTATAGATGAAACAGTTAATGAAAAGGTTAATCCAACTTTAAAAGAACAACTGCCCACAAAAAAGTCTGATACACATTCTTTAAAATCTCCCACAACAACTACAACCGCTCTACAGAATCCCAGCCTTTTGCAACAAACTAAAGACATTTTATCATTAATTCCACAAATTCTTTTCAAATTTTCAACTACTTAAATTCGAATTTAAGAAAATTGTGTTATATCTCAAAACAAATTCTCATATACGAAATTATAACGAAAACGTAAAATTTCGTTATATATGTAAATAGTATTATTTGTACTTAAATATTTATTAAATCGTATGTATGTCCATGTAAACGTTCTGTCATTCCCTATTAAATACTTATCACAAATACATTTTCTTTTGAAATCTCTAGTTAAAGAAATCGTTTTTTTAGGAGCTTATCATTTTAGTTCATTTTTTATACGACTTTTTTTATAATTTCCAAAATCATTTATTTTATTTTTAATCCATTGTATTTGTATTTGTTATAAAATGTTAATTAGTATTTTGTATTTATCTTTAAATAACATTTTAATATAATAAATAAGTTATTTAATTTTATAAAAGTGTCCTTATACGATTATTAAAAAAAAAACACATGACTTAATGAATTGTAATAAAATTGATATCGCAATTTTTTCTTTTAATTATATAATAAATAAAATATAAAAAAAAAAAATATATAAATTTGTGTTTTTTTAATATTTTTTTTTTTGTTATTTTCTCGGAAAAATAATTTGAAAACATTTGAAATCACATTTGAATTTTTGGAAATTTTTAAATACAGTGGTTTCCCGATTTAACGAATGGTATATTGTCAGGCCAATTCGTTAAATCGCGAATTTATTTTACTAACAAAATATACATACTTTAAAAGATTTATTTTAAAGTCTACGTTTTTACTTTTTAACGTTAAAACACAAATTGAAAAATAAAAAAATAAAAATTTGCAAAATTAAAATTCTTAAAAAACAAACTTCGAATAACACTTTTTCTTACAAATTACTATGGTTGTCAAATAATAGAGAGTAGGCCTTTGATTGCAGCTGTTATAAACTGTTTATAATGTTAAATCTGCTTAATAAGTAATTCTCAGTTTAATGGATACTTTAAGCGGATTTTTCAGTATAAACGCATCACATATGTATGAAGGTATATGATAAAATGACATTGCACAAAATACAAACGAAAGTAAAAACAAGCCCGAATGTTATATTCGGCTCGGCCCAATCTATATACCCACCATCAACTTTCTCAAATTTTACGATATATGAGAGGTGGGCGGACCACGCCCATTTTTTGTTTCCGAGTTTACAATGGTCCTTAAACTATTTGAACACAATTTCGTTGAAGTTTCACCTTATATAGGAGGTGGGTGGTAAAGTGAGCGGACCGCGTCAAACTATTTATACAAAATTTCGTTGTCATACATGCTTTTGTTTAAGAGATATCAGCAGAAAAGTATGAAACGGACACCTTGTGTTCCTAGTTTTTAGCCCATAACTTTTTTGGTTATTAACCGATTTTGCCCATTTTCAATACCAAACAAACCTTATATAAGATAAATATTTGTGCCCCTGCGTTGTCCCGTTCGAGTCCTATCCTGCTTTCAACAGACGGACGGAAATAGCTAGATCGACTCAGAATCTAACCAGGAGCCAGAAAATATATACTTTGTGGGGTCTTAAATGATTCCTTCGATATGTTACACACGGAATGACAAAATCAATATACCCCCATATTTTTGATGGTGGGTATTTTTGCTGTTTTTTATATAAAAAATAATTTTTAAATGAAAAAATATTGTCCAAACGAAAATCTCTAATTCTCTTCCTTTTGCATAAAAAGGGAGAGTAGTACTCTTTCAATAGGATGGGAAATGTGTATTATTTACTTTCTCTTATTTTTATAGATTTCAAATCACATTCTTTGGAAAAACTCGTTATATCGAGTACAAAAATATGTAAATATATTGTTCGTAATATAAGATACTCAATGTTAAAAATTTGAACTTAAGTTAAATCGCGAATTCGTTAACCTTTCGTCATACAGATGTTTCAATTGAGAACATCTCGGTAATTCTATATATTTCAATTATTACATTTGTATAACTGTATTTTAGCATTACTACCACAAAACTTTGCAAGGTATAACTTTTTCCCATCGATACACTTTATGTTTTTCTCCCTATTTTGGGTCTAAAAACGCATACAATATTTCTTTTCAAACATTTGATGTTTTATAGGTATTGCTCTCATAAGACAAAATATGAACGAAAAGGTGGAAAATCATAAAATAATGTGTGTAAACTGATGAGATTTCACTTTAAAAGATTTTAATAAAATAATATACAATATAAAACGGATAGATAACATCGTCAAACTACATAATTTTCGGTACAAAATATAACTGGTCCAGCCAGACCTTATAACTATCCTTGTGTTAGTTTTATCATTCTGTTTTTTTCAGATCGTTAGAAAACAAAATTGTAGTAGGTTGCCTGGAATTTCAAGTTTCTAGCTAAATTATAAATATATGAATTTACATTTAAATCTGCGATTGGTCTGGCCAGACCAGTTTGTAAGACGAAGGGTTAAACTGAGTATTCGTTAAACCAGAAAAACACTGTATTTGGCATATGCATACCCTTTGGAACCATTTAAATATCTCCATTTTTATTTTTTTGAATTTTGAAAAATTCGCGAATTTATTCGCGATTTTTATTTTTCGAAAAGTTTAACTAATCGCAAAAGTGTCTAACTTTAAACACCAATATCTCTAAAAGTTGTTAACGGATTTTAAAATGTGTAAAGTTACACACTTTTCCGATATTTTTGACTTTTCGATTATAAAATTAAAAAAAAAAAATGTAGATATTTAAATGGCTCCATAGGTTATATGCATACCAAATATGAACAAAATCGGATGACCTTCCGTAAAAAAAATGTAATCTATATATATAAAAGAGTAACGTGACTGACTGACTGATTCATCATCCCACAGCCCAAACGACTGAAGCTAGAGAGACGAAATTTGGAACGTAGGTAGGTCTCCCTCCATATAGATCCACTAAGACGGGATTTTTGGATATTCGAATGTTTAGGGGGTAAAAAAGGGTAAAAACGGGTAAAATCGGTAACTTTAAGTTTAATAGTTATCGTTATTCGTTTAAAAAATAATTGGACAGGTGTCTGGTACTTTTTTGAAAATCGGCCGTTTTAGGGAGAAAACGGGTAAAAAAAAATTTATGTCGTATTCATAATTTATCAAAAAATGAGAAATACAAATTTGGTACTATTTAGAAATTCAATCGTTTAAGGGGTAAAAATCGTACCTATTTTTGGTACTTTTTTCATAAAACATTTTTTTGTATTTATTTAAATATTCATATGAGTATTTTAATACGGGATACCACTACAATTTAGAAATTTATTGGAATACAATTTTTAATACTTCGATGGGTCAAAAAAAGTACCAAAAAAAGGGGTAAAGGCGGGAAATTAAATTTTATTCAAACTTAATAATGAATTTTCAATTACATTAAACATAGAAACATGAAATTAGGAAAATGTAGATAAGAATTCACAGGAGTGGAATTTGTGGTACTTAAAGATACATGGTCCTCTGGGTAAGAATTCAAGAGGATGGACTTTGTGGTACTTTTTTGCATTTTCTGTAATATTTAACCTAGAAACATGAAATTAAATACGCATGGTCCGATGTTGGAAAGAATTCACAAGGAGGGACTTTGTGTTACTTTTTCGTACTTTTTGAATTTTCTATAATTATGAACCTAGAAACATGAAATTAGGGATATGTGGTCCTTAGTTAATGAGAATCCATAATAGGGGTCGTTGTGGTACTTTTTTGTTATTTTAATGGTACTTTTTGAATTTTCTATAATATTTAACCTAGAAATATGAAATTAAGGACATGAAGTGCTAAGTGAATAATAATCCATAACAGAGAACTTTGTGGTACTTTTTCGTTCTTCTAATGGGACTTATTGAATTTTCTATAATATTAAACCCAGAAACATGAAATTAAATATATGTAGTCTTAAATGAATAAGAATCCATAAGTGAGGTTTTTGTGGTACTTTTTCGTTCTTCTAATGGTACTTTTTGAATTTTTTATAATATTTAAACTAGAAACATGAAATTAAATATATGTGGACCTAAGTGAATGAGAATCTATAAGAGAGAACTTTGTGGTACTTTTTCGTTCTTCTAATGGTACTTTTTGAATTTTTTATAATATTTAATCCAGAAACATGAAATAAAGATATGTGGTCCTAAATTAATGAGAATCCATAAGAGGGGTCTTTGTGGTACTTTTTTGTTCTTCTAATGGTACTTTTTGAATTTTCTATAATATTTAAACTAGAAACATGGAATTAAAGATATGAAGCCCTAAGTGAGTAAGAATTCATAAGGGATTTTGTGGTACTTTTTCGTTCCTCTAATGGTACTTTTTGAATTTTCTATAGTTATGAACTTAGAAACATGAAATTAAAGACATGTGGTCCTAAATGAATAAGAATCCATAAGATTGGACTTTGTGGTACTTTTTTGTTATTCCAATGGTATTTTTGAATTCTCGATAATATTTAACCTATAAACATGAAATTAAAGAATTATGGTCCCAAATGAATGAAGATCCACCATGTTTGATTTGTGGTACTTTTTTTGTTCTTCTAATGGTACTTTTTGAATTTTCTATAATTATGAATCCAGAAACATGATATTAAGGACATGTGATGTTAAGTGAATGAGAATCTATAAGAGGGGACTTTGTGGTACTTTTTTGTTCTTTAAATGGTACTTTTTGAATTTTCTATAGTTATGAACATAGAAACATGAAATTAAGAACATGTGGTCCTAAATGAATAAGAATCCATAAGATTGGACTTTGTGGTACTTTTTTGTTATTCCAATGGTACTTTTTGAATTCTCGATAATATTTAACCTATAAACATGAAATTAAATATTTATGGTCCTAAATTAATGAGAATCCACCATGTTTGATTTGTGGTACTTTTTTTTTTTTGTTCTTCTAATGGTACTTTTTGAATTTTCTATAATTATGAATCCAGAAACATGATATTAAGGACATGTGTTTTTTTTTTTTTTTTTTTTGTTTTTAATTTTCTATAATATTTAACCTAGAAACATGAAGTGAATGTGAATCCATTTGTGGTACTTTTTTGTTCTTCTAATGGTACTTTTTGAATTTTCTATAATTATGAACCTACACGCAGAGAAAAAACATGGTTACAGCATGATCACCACAACTATTCAACGATTATATAGCAATTTTTCATTGATTTAAATATACTGTGTTCATGAAAGCAACGTTTTTGATTCTGTTTAATCATTTAATGATTACCCACAATCAAAATTTTAATATAGTTCACTGAATTATAATATGTGTTTAAATATATTTATATGAAATCATATTTATGAATAAATCCAACCATTTAGTCAATTCTATAACAATTAAGTTAATTACATAACCATTCATTTCATTTTACAAATTTGGTTAATTCTACAACCATTAAGCCATTAACTTTTATGCCTTTTGAATACACATTTTTGTGTATCAGTCCGGTAGTTATAATTCTCATTTAGTTTATATATGAACAAATATAAATTGACAAGTTTTGTTTTTATTCAGTATGATGATTGTACCACATATCGTGGTACAAATGAATATAAATATGAAAATATGGGATCATATATATGATAAAATGGGATTATATATATGATGAAATTAGTTCATGTAAATGATAAAATGGAATTATATATATGATAACATGGGATTATATATATGATAAAATGGAATTATACTTATGATGAAATTAGTTCAAATATATGATAGAATGGAATAATATATATTATAAAATGGAATTATATATATGATGAAATTAGTTTATACATATGATAACATGGAATTATAAAATGATAAAAACATGATGAAATTGCAAGCAATACTTAAGAAAAGGTTATAAAACTTACTAAATGTTATTAATAAGGTTATGAACCTTACTAATAAATTATAAATTGGAATCATAAAAATGATTACGTACAAATATACTTATTGTAACCTGGAATCATATATTACAATCATAGTATGTTGCTCTTAGTTTATGATCACAGGAACCATATTTTTTCTTTGCGTGTAGAAACATGAAATTAAGGACATGTGTTTTTTTAATTTTCTGTAATATTTAACCTAGAAACATGAAGTTAAAGTTATGTGGCCCTAAGTTAGTGAGTATCCATAAGAAGGGATTTTGTGGTACTTTTTCGATCTTCTAACAATACTTTTTGAATGTTCTTTAATATACATCCTAGAAACATAAAATTGAAGATGTAAGGTCCTAAGTGAATCAGAATCCTTAAAAGTGATTTTGTGGTTTTTTAATCCTTATTCTAAAATACTTTTTCGTTATTCTAATATTTATTTTTCGATATTCTAATATTAAAAATCTAATATTAAAGAGATATTGTTATTTATGAATTAGAATACTCAAGCTCTATTAGTCACATTCCGCTATACTAAAAAATAATAATAGGAATACTTTGGTAGTTTTTTAACTTTCGAATGTTAAAGATGTAAAAAATTGGTACTTTACTGGCACCCTATCATACATGCCTTTTGTAAAATTTTTCGAAAATTTTATTTTAAATTTATTTTATAGTATGGTTTAAAAAAAAAAATTCCGCTAACGAAGTAGCGGGTTAACAGCTCGTTTTTTATAAATCTCTCATGGAATGGACGATATTTTTTGAAAATTCGTACATTGTTTTAAAAATATATAGTTTTTTTTTGAAGTTTAGAACATCTGTTATTTATTTTTTTGTTGAATTAGTATTTTTTGCAATTACCAATTTTTTTTAATTTTTATTTGATTGGTAGGCACTTTTTTTTAGGTAATTAGTAATTTTTAAAAAAATTGGTGTTTTTTCTGACAATTCTACTTTTTTGGACGTTTCTATAAATTTGTATTTTTTTTAATTTAATACTTTTCTAAAATAGATTTTTTTTAAATTGGTTTTTCTTAAATTTTTTTCTTTTTGAAAATTGATTTTAATTTAATGTTATTATTATTATTATTTTTTTAAGGACTTTTTATTAAATTATTTAGTACGAATCTAATAAAAAGTCTTAAAAAATAATAATAATACCCAATAAACCATAGAACGATATGATAGAGAAAACGATATCATCTTAGGTGCCGATTATAATATCATATCGCATTGCTAAAAACGATATAATTGTGATATCTAAATTTCCAAAATTTTGTTTCTAATAAAATAAAAAACATAAACATTTGGAAAAAACTTCAAAATAAAAATATTAAAATTAAAAAATTTTCATCAACATAAACAAAATGAAAATAAATAGGAATAGATTGACGATTAATTAACATATTTCAATGGCCTGACCAAATTTTTGAGGTACGTAATTGCTAAAATATGTGCTTTAGGAATAACCATGCTTGCAAATATTAAATTAATGATATTTGCATAAAATATGTATGAATGTTGTGTATGATGAATGTTTTATGTTTTTTTGTATATTTAGGACTTTCTTATTTCAGCACATTATATTTAGCATAAGTATTTAATTGCAAAAAACATTTTTTTTAATACTAAAATCATTCAGAACAGACGATTTTACTATCGTTATTTTTGGAAATTACGATATCGAAAACGATATCATAATTTTATGGAAAAACGATATTATAAGAAAAGGTACACTTTAGTCCGTAAAAACTATCGTTTTAGATTCGAAAACGATTATCACTAGTTAATATCGTTTCGATATCGTTATGATATCGTTTGGTTTATTGGGTAACATTAAATTAAATTCGAAAATAGGATTAAAATTACACCATTTCCAGTTGTATTTAAGAAGTTTCTAATTATATTTAAGAAAATTCTATTTATATTTCAGAAAATTCCATTTATATTTTAGAAATTTCCATTTATATTTTCGAAATTTCTAATTATATTTCAGAATTTTCTAATTATGCTTCAGAAGTTTCTAATTATATTTCAGAAATTTCTATTTATACTTCCGAAATTTCTAATTACATTTCAGAAATTCTATTTGTAGTTCAGAATTTTCTATTTGTAGTTTAGAAAATTCTAAATGTAATTAAGAAATTTCTATTTACATTTCAGAATTAAACAAATTCTATTTAAGAAATTTCCATTTGTATTTCAACATTTTCTAAATGTATTTCCGAAATTTCCAATTGTATTTTGGAAAATTAAACATATACTTTCTGTATAAAAGTTCTTAAATACAATTAGAAATTTCTGAAATAGAAATGGAAATTTCGGAAATACATTTAGAAAATGTTGAAATACAAATGGAAATTTCTTAAATAGAATTTATTTAATTCTGAAATGTAAATGGAAATTTCTTAATTACATTTAGAATTTTCTGAACTACAAATAGAAAATTCTGAACTACAAATAGAAATTTCTAAAATCTAATTAGAAACTTCCGAAACACAAATAGAAATTTCTGAAATATAATTAGAAACTTCTGAAGTATAATTAGAATATTCTGAAATATAATTAGAAATTTCGAAAATATAAATGGAAATTTCTAAAATAAAAATGGAATTTTCTAAAATATAAATGGAATTTTCTGAAATATAAATAGAATTTTCTGAAATATAATTAGAAACTTCTGAAATACAACTGGAAATGGTGTAGATTAAAATAAATAGTACTTTTTTAATATTGGTAATATTTTTAGATTTGCTTTTATTTAATTAATAAGTTTTGCGTTTATGAAATTGATACTTGTTTTTAATAATTATACCACTTTCCGGTACTTCTATTTGAAAATTTCAAGTTAAATTTTTCCGTATATTTATATTTTTTATCTGATAATTTAACAAAATCATGGTCCATTTTTTTTGATATTTTAGCTTGCGACACATCTCAGATTCCCTCCGATCAGTTTGGTGCCAAGATGTTCATAAAGTTGGGTAGAGCTTTATTTCCTTTGGAAACTATTCGGCGATAAGCTTTCGGCCAAATCTGTATGCTTTAACATTAATGTTCCTCAGAATCGTATTTTTTGTATAATTCTTGTTTATAACTTTAATCAAAAAATACTAAAAACTGTTTTTTTCTTAAATTAATCTTACTTTTATATAATTTTAACTTATATTGGCTTATTTATACACTTTTTCACAAAAAAGGGTGATCGAAGGGCCCAACTACATACAATACTTTTGCTTCAACAGCAACTGACAGCTGCAATAAAATACATGCATTTATATTCAACTTGAAGTGCTGAAGTTCAACTTTGCTGAAGTACGTTAATACATTTTGTCGGTTGTTTTATTCTTAATTTAATATTTTTTCGTTGAGTCGGAAATTTTAATTTCGAATAAAAACTCGCAAGGATGCGTTTGAATGATCGCTCGTTATCGAATGCCATCATTAGAAATTTCGATACGTCTTATTCGATATCGACAAAGAGAATCCCAAAAGTAAAATAATTCGCACATTCTGACCTTAATATGTAAATGAATGGTACTAATTTACCTCCCTCCCATTTACTTAAAATCGTAAAAATACTATTTATCCGATTGCAAAGATTAAGGTGTCAATTAAAAGCTCTTAATGGCGCATTTATAAAAATAAAATAAAAATAGTATAAAAGTTTCATAAACGCAACTTTTTTAAGAAATATTTTTTGTAGAAATATCTTTTTTTTTTTTAATACCCTGCCTTCGGTCGGGCGGAAGTGTTTTTAACTCTGTGGTATGCCAAATGCGGCTTCGCTAAAGTAATTCTTCCTTTGATACGAGTTTCTTATACTATGTTTAAAAAAACATTGGGTTTATCAATAAACACAAAGAATTGAGTCGTTTTTTCATATATTTGAATGCCTAAAAAACATGTAATTTTGGAATATTTAAATTTTAAACACACAAGAAACATGATAATTTCCATACAGGGAAGACATTTTTAGTACATTGGAATTTATTGAACATACCCAAAGTCAAAGGTGACATAACAATTTAAAATATAAATTATAAAAAATTAAATAAAATTTATGTTTGTGTTAAGGAAAAACTTTTAACTGTATAGTTTCGTGAAATAAAAGGTGTCCGAGAGCATAATTTGTGTTTAGTTTAAAGATGTGTGGAAAAATTTGACAACTGAAAACACATCTCAGTTGAAAAACCCAAAAAAGTGATATGTAAACGGAAGTATTTTAATCAGGGACGGAAAATTACTGTTATTTTTGAATTTTTAAACAAAAGAAGCAGTAGCAACCAAATGTCGGAAAACTAATACATCATTGTGATCTGTAGTACTTTCATAAAATGATATGCTTTTTAATGCTATGTTCACATATAAATGTTTTTTAAAATACGAGTCGTTTTCTTAAAAAACGCAAACAAATTGACTTGTTTTTTCATATATTTCAAAGCCAGAAAACATCTCGATTCGAGTTGTTTAATTATTTAACACAATAAAAACATACTAAATTTCCATACAGGGAAGAAATTTTTAGTATTTTTAGTTCAAAGAAAATTGCTGAAAAAAGAATTTATAAAAATTGTCAAATAGTTTAAAAACCAAAAATTAAAAATTATGAATGAAATTTATATTTGTTCATAAATTTTATTTATTTAAAAATTTTATTTTTTCAATTAGAAAGTGTTTGTGTGTGAAATTTTTATTTAAACCAAAAATTTGTGAAAATATTTTGGCAAACGAAAAACAGGCCAAAAGGAAAAACACGATAAAATGATATGTAAACAGTGATGTTTAAACTCATTGTGTTTTATAAAAAACAAGTCGAAAACGAATATGTGTGAACATAATATAAAATTTTTATTTTTTTTTCGTTATATTTTTGATTTTTATTATTATTTTTTTTTTTTTTGAGCAGAAATAAAAGTTTTTTGATCAGAAATAAAAAAACTTTTATTTTTGATTTTTTAAGTTAGATTTTATTTAACAATGAAAAAAATTATACACAATTTTTCATTTACAAAAAACAAAATTTCCAAAGTTTATATAAAATAAAATAAATTTAATAAGTATAATTATAAATAAAGTATTTTGTTTCTACACTCCTCCTCTGTGTTTACAATTTATATAAGTCCTAATAGTGTTCTTAATAATAACAATCGTGTTTTTGAAAGTGGCTTTGTTAAAATATCTGCTATCATTTTGTCCGTAGGACAGTATTTTAGATTTACAAAATTGTTAATACAATAATTTTCCACAAAATGTGTTTAGACCTGGCATTAAAATTTTCGTTTAAAACCATCTTAATACAACTCTAATTGTCTTCCATAATTGTAATTGGTATATTGACAATGTAGCACATTTCTTTTAACAGTTCATGTATCCATTTATCCTCTTTATAAGCTTCTGATAATGATATGAATTCTGCTTCAGCTGTAGATAGAGATACACAACTTTGTTTTCTACATGACCAGTTAATAACACCACCATTTAAATAAAGCACGTAACCACTTTGAGATTTTCTATCAATTTTGTTTTCAGCCCAATCTGCATCCACGTATCCATATAAAGTATTATTTTCTGTCAAACTACTTAATGTTAATGATAATTTAGATGACCGTTAAGATATTTTACAACTCGTTTAACTTCATTCCAATCCTCATTCGATGGTGCTTGAGTTTTCTGAGCTAATATTGCAACACTTGCAGTAATATCTAGTCTTGTATTTAAAGACAAATATAAAAAAAATCCAATAGCTTTTTGATAGAGTTTGTTATCTGTTAATTTTTCTAATGTCTTGTTATAAGATGGAATTAACGGAATATCTGAATCTTTTGATTCTTGAAGTCCAAACTCGTTTACAATTTTCTTAATGTATTGCTCTTGACTCAACAAATAATTTCCATATTTATCTTGCTTAAATTCCATTCCGAGATAATGTTTGATGGGTCCCAAATTCGACATGACGAATTTAGAATTTAAAATTTTAAAAATTTTTTCTATAAAGTTTACATTTTTACTTTTATTTTTAACTATCATATCATCAACGTATATCAAAAGGTAATCTAATCCTTCTTTTGTTTTTCTGATATATGTATATGTAAGCAAGGATGCATTAGACTTTGCTTTATGCTTAAGAATACATTGATTCCAGGAACGAGCGGCTTGTTTCAATCCATATAAACTTTTTCTAAGTAAACAAACTTTATTTTGATTTTCATTCGATATAAAACCAGGAGGTTGCTTCATGTAAATCGTCTCTTGTAAATCACCATTCAAGAAAGCCATCTTAACATCAAAGTGACATAACTGCATTTTCTGTTTACCAGCAATAGAAAATAAAATTCTACTTGTTGTTTGTTTAACAACTGGAGCGAATACTGCGTCATAAGGTGTGTTTGCGTACTTTCCAGCAAGATTTATCCAGCAACTTTTTTTGAGAAAGTAAAAATCAATTTACTCTCAAATTTAAAAATATTAAAAAATAGTACACGAACAACATTTTGCAAACATTTGCAGGTTTTTGTTTACATTGGGTCTCCACGTAATATTTTTATATCATAATATGTAACAGAGAGTGTCAAATCCGCTCTCAGAAGAGAGTAAACATTTTGTTTATATTATGTTAAATCTTAAACAAGGGGTAAATGTATTCTAATAAATCTCATAATATTTCATTATTTTCATTCAGTCACAGAGTACCTTTTATTTTAGAAATTCGAAATTTTTTAGCACAACTCATGGTGTAACAATTTTAAATAAGGTAACCAAAATTTGTTTACATTTGTTTGTTTTCAAGAAAAGTGAATAAGTTTATAATACAATTCCTGTGTTATAATACTAAAATATATTTGTGTTGTTATTAAAAACTATTTTTAGTTACATTTCGTGTGTTTTGTGTTATAAAAAGCAAAAAGAAATAAAACATAACATACAAGTTTTATACAAACATATTAATATTTTATATAATTGCGTATTTGAGAGCTTTTATAATTCGAAGTAACTTGAAGTGTTTAATGATTAAAATTGCGTTACAAATATAAACTGCCACTAAAAAGACGAATATAAGTTGTAAAATACACAACATTTATTTATTTTTCTCAAATATATATAAATTTTCAGAACGAAAAATATAATAAAGCAAGAAGCACAATAAAATGTTTACAAACAAAAATTAGTTGTTTTTGATGTTGTGTTGTTGCCGTTTTGCATATACCTTATAATACTTGTGCCATGGCACAACTTTAATGAAAATATGTTTCTGAATGTAGAATAACCATTAAAATAAAACAATTTTACAAAAAAACATTGTTTTTAAGTACTTTTAAAAATACACATTCACACACACAAGCAAACTTTCGTACATGTGTATTTTTTTGAGAGTACCCAGCAAACCAAAGGTTTGATTTATGTAAACGTTTGAGAACGATTTGATAATGATTTAAGAATAATGGCATTCTCAACAAAAAGGGGAAATTTTTCTCCAATTTTGGCATAAATTTGAAATAGGGTTTGAATTAAGCTTTGATATCAAAGAAGAAAGACATCATTTTTTAAACGTTGGGGTAGATCTTATAAGATAGTTGTGTAGAAAAATCTTGTCACAACAGTCTCATAATATTTCTTATAATACTGGAGACCCAGTGTTATAAAAAACAAAAAGTAATGTCCCCTCATTAAATTAAAAAAAAAAAAACGCTAATCTATGTATGGGGACCACTGTGGCCCAAAACGAAATTTTTTGGAAATAATTCTGTAACTTTAGAACTGCTGGATGTATTTGAATGAAATTTCACATGGACAATCCTGAGGTGTATGTCAATTGATTTGGAGGAGGACATGTTCTTAACAAGTCTGGGGGACGTGGGATGGACCTCCAAATTTGGTCACCTTGGGTATGAAAATTTGTTTAAAAATCGCCAAAATTTCATTTATGATTTGATTGAAAAAAAAATTTGCACATAGATAGTCCTTATAATTCTCTACAAAAAATGTGCTTACATGTGTGGGTTATCTCTTTTACTTTAAGAGATATTTGGATCAAAGTAAGATTTTGGCGATTTTTTTAAAAATTTTCATACCCGAGGTGACCAACTTTGGAGGTCCTCCTCCAAATCAATTGGCATACACCTCAGGATTGTCCATGTGAAATTTCATTCAAATACATCCAGCAGTTCTAAAGTTACAGAATTATTTCCAAAAAATTTCGTTTTGGGCCACAGTGGTCCCCATACATAGATTAGCGTTTTTTTTTAATTTAATGAGGGGACATTACTTTTTGTTTTTTATAACACTGGGTCTCCAGTATTATAAGAAATATTATGAGACTGTTGTGACAAGATTTTTCTACACAACTATCTTATAAGATCTACCCCAACAAGCGCAGAGTCATCACTTTTCAAACGTTTAAAAAATGATGTCTTTCTTCTTTGATATCAAAGCTTAATTCAAACCCTATTTCAAATTTATGCCAAAATTGGAGAAAAATTTCCCCTTTTTGTTGAGAATGCCATTATTCTTAAATCATTATCAAATCGTTCTCAAACGTTTTCTAGAATTTTTTATATTTTAATTTTCTTTGTTTACATTTGTAAACAAATGATCATATGTTTTTTTCAACATACATATGTTTTTGCTGATGGAAGAAAAACAGCCAGCAGCTTTCATCAATTTCCCCTTCAATGAACTGTCAAATTTTGTCTCTCTATTGCTCTCAATTGCAAAATTTTTAAAGTAAACGAACGCAATTTAGCAACTTCCAGCAACATTTTGTGATAATTATCACCAAATATCAGGTACGCGAACATAGCTATAATCAACACAAAATTTTTGATTATATCCGTGAGCCACGAGTCTTGCTTTATATCATTCTATTTCTCTTTTTTCATTTAACTTTTTCTTGAACACCCATTTTCAGCCAATTGCTTTACGGCCTGGGGGAGATCAACAAGAACCCATGGACAGATTTTAACTCCTGTTGCATCGCATCAATCCATTGTGATTTCTCCTCCTTAATTGAAATAGCTTCATTGAAATTACTTGGATCTGGTGTTCAAACCACAGAATTTATTTCATATTGGCCTGGATGCACCCCTTTAATAAATCCATTAAACACTCGTCAAACTGGAATAGGACTTTGTATTGCATCTTCAAAAGTTTCTCCAGCGCCTGACCATTCTGAGTCCGAAACTTGTCTATCAGATGTCAGAAATATCATTTTCTATAAGATTGCTATTATCATTAGTCCATTTTCACTTTCAATTTCATTTCCACTTCCTAAAGGTATTTCATCATCTGTGCGATTACTTGTTGGAAAATATATTATTTTTCTGTTTTTTTTTTTGCAAAATTTTATTGTCTGTATCTTTAGTATCTATGACAAAAATATCACGTGAAATCTGAATATATATATAACAATTATGAACCGGAAATCCCAAAATATTATTTGTGCAACTAAAGAGTTAAATGAATGCACA
The DNA here is from genome assembly GCA_951394005.1 of Protophormia terraenovae. NCBI lineage: Eukaryota > Metazoa > Arthropoda > Insecta > Diptera > Calliphoridae > Protophormia > Protophormia terraenovae. The sequence continues at coordinate 95,375,138 of OX596074.1, forward strand.
TATCAATAGCATTTAATGAAACATTTCCAATGATGACCTAAAATATAATTTACGATGGAAAATGTCCAAAATATTCAACTTTAATAAAATACTATTGAAAATAAAATCATTGAATATTTTACTAAAATTTTAATTTCGCGAGAATGAAAATAAATTTTAAAATATTTTTTACTTAATATGTATTAGACTTTTTTGACAAAATGTTAAAAATTGTGTATAGTAGAGTTGGCCATAATCGTTCATTTTAATGTTTCGTTCACATCGTTCAAAATCGTTCATTTCGTTCGTCGTTCATTTTTTTTAACATTGATCAGAGAGAACGATAGACAACAAATGAAGCAGAGTCGGAACGATTAATGTTTGAATGAAGAGACATCAGCTGAAACTCAAACAATTGTTTCTTAGAACACTTTTTGAGCAAAATAAGAATAAATTTGAATTATTTGTTTTTAACAATTATTTAATAAAAAAAGTTTAATAAAAATACAATAAAATAAATAAATTTAATAGCCTGTTTCTCTATGTCGAACGAAAGCTTTCTTTCGCCTTCTAAGCGAACGAAAACTGATTTGGGTTTCTCTAACTCACTTCTATGCGAACAATGAGTCGAACGACAAGTCGAAAGAAAACGTAAGTGTTTTCATATAAAATTGGGTTTCTGTATTTCGAACGATAAGAACAAAAATGTCAAAATCAGTCACTTGCTATTTTGCTTTCGACTGGTTGAATTTCTTAAAGAAGAATAGGAAAAATACTCATTAGGACATTGCGTATGTTGTGTTTGGATCAAAAACTCTAAAACCTTTAGAATTAAAATCATAGCCAATAAACACTTTTCGAAGTGCCTTTATATCCAGCTTCTTCCTTTTTTCTTTTGGAACATAAACATAACATAAAGATCCAAATGTATGAAAATATTTTAACTATGGTTTCTTTTCATATCTTATTTCATATGGTGTTTTTGATATACTTCTTGAAGGTAACCTGATGTATTTTATATTTAAGTCAAATCTTTGTTAATTATAATTCAAAACGAGTGCTAATTTTATTATAATTTCAGTTACTAGCTAACATATAAAAATATTAGTTCTTATTTTTAAAACTAAACAAAAAACGAATCTGCGCCACGATCCCATCAACAGCTGTCAAAAACCTCTTCTTTTTTAGAGTTGCCAAAAGTTCAGCAAGATAAATAAAACTGTAACGAGTTGTATTCACAGTATTGTTCCAACATCCTCCTTTTCAAGTTGAACTCTTTTGCGGAGTTTATTGGCATGTTTCAAAACGTTATAAACAACTGATCCCACTTTTTCTATTATCTCCCCAGGATACCAAGATTATTTATTATTCTTAAGCACTCGTACAAAAACTAAATCACCTGCTTGAAAACTTCTCTTACGAGCGCCATGTTTCCTATTATATAAAATTTCCAAGATTGCAAATGGATCTTTTAAAGCTGGAGGAAAAAGAAGAACTTATTAAGAACTTGGAAATGGAAATTTTATATATATAATAGGAAACATGGCGCTCGTAAGAGAAGTTTTGAAGCAGGTGATTTAGTTTTTGTACGAGTGTTTAAGAATAATAAATTCTCTTGGTATCCTGGGGAGATAATAGAAAAAGTGGGATCAGTTGTTTATAACGTTTTGAAACATGCCAAGCAACTCAAAAGAGTTCAACTTGAAACAAAGGAGGATGATGGAACAATACTGTGAATACAACTCGTTACAGTTTTATTTATCTTGCTGAACTTTTGGCAACTCTAAAAAAGAAGAGGTTTTTGACAGCTGTTAATGGGATCGTGACGCAGATTCGTTTTTTGTTTAGTTTTAAAAATAAGAACTAATATTTTTATATGTTAGCTAGTAACTGAAATTATAATAAAACTAGCAATCGTTCTGAATTATAATTAATAAAGATTTGATTTAAATTTCTAAACACTTTCGTGCTTACATATTGAATATCGAAGCTGTAATCTATTGACTGTACATGCATATACGATAGTCAACGCATCTTTTCTATTTGACTATAACGCTTTTCCGTAGATGTTATAGCACGTGAAATATGATAAATTACCTTATTAGATCCATCTAGCATCGAATGATATATTTGACCTCCAATTCCCACCATGGAGGCGTCAGCAGCTACTGTTATTGGTAAATTAGGATTATAATGTGTGAGTAACAAAGGGGATGTTAAATTTTTCTTAAAGTTTTGAAATGATTTTTCGCATTTATCACTCCACTTCCATTCCATATCATTTTTCAAAAGATCGTCCAATGGATGGCGCAGTTGTCTCATTTGTGGCAAAAATTTGGCATAATTTACAGCTCCCAAAAATGATCTAAGCTCAGACACATTTGTTTTTCTTGGTAAATGTTGAATTGCTTCGATTTTATTCAGATCGGGATGTATGCCCTCAGTGTCCAAAATATGAATATTTTTTTAAATATTATTAAATCGAAATTAATTCTGTAAGATTATATAAATTTGTAATAATTATCGTAAATGAAATTTGTTTTATCTATTGTAACACCTGTAATATTTTTACACCTAATTTAGATGTTTTAGTGTTTTTTTATCCAATATTTTCTTAATTTTTCAAAGATGTTGTATTAAAAAGAGTCCCCTGGAGAATCGTTACTGATTTTATGTTTATACCCTACATATTATGCGTTTGTGGTGATGTTTTCAACACACAAACATATTGGTCTAAGACCCACCTTAATTTGTACCATCGTCTCTGAGTCCATTTAACGATGACCGTCCGTTTGTACGTCCATGTAAACCTTGTAATCAAAATACAGGTCGTAATTTTTAACATAAATTAATTAAATTTGGCACACAATTTTTTTTTATAGTCCAAGGACGAAGCGTGCTGAAAATGGTTATGTTCGGTCCATTATTTCACCAAATACAAATAATCTTCCGAAAAAGGGATTAACGATCATAAATCCCTTTAATGTAGCAACAATTTTTGCACCTGTAAGTTTAAATCTGTGTGCATATAAGTTTAAATCTGTGTGCCGAATTTCATTTCGAAGATACAAGTCTCGGTACACAATTCAACAGGTCTAGAAAAAAGTGACCCCTTCCCGAATTTTGATGCACACAATGGTGTAGGGTATTGTCGGGCTTGACCCGACTTTCTCGTTCTTAATGGGTTAACAGTTATTTCCAAAAATAATTATGTTTAATACACTTTAGCTTGAACATTATAAGATTTATTGTTTTTTTTTAGAAATGTAGTCTTTTGATAGGAATATTAACTCCAGCAAAAAAACCGGTTAACCGGGTTTTTCAAAATACCAACTATTCGAACTATCGAAAACCGGGTTCTCCAAAAAGTCGAATAATCGATCACCCTAGTAATGACACCATCTAGACCATATAAAACAGTTTCCAATGCTTGTTGGAAAGCACCTGGAACTGACGTAACGCCAAATGGAAGTCTGTAGTATTCAAATAACCCTTTATGGGTATTTACCGTCAATATTCTCTACCTCAAATTGTAAATAGGCATCAGATAAATTTAATGTTGTAAAAATTTTGCAATTCGCCATTTTCGAAAAAATGTCGTCCACGTGTGGAGTCGGATAAAAATTATTCTCAATGCACGAATTTAGCCCCGTATAGTAATCTGCACATATACGTATTCTATTGTTTGGTTTACGTACCACAACAATATGTGCGGACCATTCTGAGTGATTAACTGGTGTTATAATTCCCAAAGCATGAAGCCTATTCAGCTCTTCCTCTACCTTTTGTAACATAGCATAAGGTATGTTATGTTTTAGAACAAATGGATTTTAAACTTTTTGCAATGACCCGTAGAAGTGTGCAGTACTTCCGGAAAATGTGTTGTGAGTTCTTCATAAATATTCTCCTTATCCATATTTGTTGTTATGTTAAAGCAAATATTATTGATAGTGCTGTCCCAATACCCAAACTTGTCAATAAGATCAATTCCAAAAACATTAAGTGTTGTAGAGTCTGCGACATAAATTGTCGAAGGAACTCATTTGTTCATGGTGTTAAATTCGCCAATAATGGATATCTCCTTGTCCGAAGCACAAGTTGCATTACGTAAACATTTTGTGAGTTGTGGTGAACCAAGTTTGATCCAGTTTGTGTTTGATATGATTGTAATATCTAAAGCCGTATTAAATTGAAGTTGTATTTGATTTTCTAAAATGATGACATTGACAAATTTCATTAACGAAGTGTGATCACGAACCTGTCTGACTTGTTGACCCGAAGCAGCATTAACCTTTTGGGATGTAAAATGTTTAGAAGGATGTGTGTGATGACTACTAGCCTAATGACTAAATGCATTGCACCGCACTTCCAACATGGTCTATTAGGTGAAGCATTATTTAATGACGATTGAACATTTGACTTATTATATATCTTCAGAACTTGTGTGTCCTCAGATGATACAACACTAACAGATTGGCCGGTAGTTTCTACCAACTTAATATCTTCCCTTAACGATTTAAACCTTGAGCCTAGATGAATTCAACCCAATAACAAAAATCAAACATGTTCATCTGTTGTCATTTATATTATGTTCACATACACTAGTTTTCGACTTGTTTTTTAAAAAAACATAAAGAGTTTAAACATCACTGTTCACATATTATTTTATTGTGTTTTTCCTTTTGGCCTGTTTTTCTTTTGTCAAAATATTTTCACAAAATTTAAATTTAAATAAAAATTACACACACAGACACTTTCTAATTAACAAAATAAAATTTTCAAACAAATAAAATGTATGAACAAATATAAATTTCATTCATAATTTTTAATTTTCTGTTTTTAAACTGTTTGACAATTTTTACAAATTCTTTTTTCAACAATTTTCTATGTACTAAAAATACTAAATATTTTTCACTGTATGGAAATTTAGTATGTTTTTATTGTGTTAAATAATTAAACAACTCGAATCGAGATGTTTTCTGGCTTTGAAATATATGAAAAAACAAGGCAATTTCTTTGTGTTTTTTAAGAAAACGACTCGTTTTTCAAAAAACCTTTATATGTGAACATAGTATTAGCCATGGACAGGAAGTTCACACTGCTTGTTTACTCGTGCTGAATAACTAACAAAATCCTCTAAGTCACTTTTCTGTGTCTTAAGACATTTATATCGTAAACTGAATAAAGATTCCTTTTTATCAAATAATAACTTCAACTGTTGTACCGTGTGTTCGAAGTCCAATTCTTTTGGCTTCCTTGGGAGAAGGGAATCTGCATACTTTGTATAAACATTCTGATTCAGTTTTCGAAGCAGCAACCTGGTTTTCGAAATATCATCAAGGCTCTTTCAGTCTTCTAAAAAATGTTCCTTGAAAAAATTAGGTTATCATCAGGATTGTAACGAAATTCTTGAATATTTCTTGCAATTATGTCCATCAGTGTTTCCTGCTATTGTGCTTGCGATGAGTCTGGATGAACAGTTAAAGAATTTTCAAATTTCCTTGAAACCATTTCCATTAATTCTTGTTGTTGATTGGCAGCTAGTTGCTGTTGTAAAAAAAACTGTGTGAGTACGTTTTCTAACGTAGAAATCGCGTGATTCCGTATAATCCTCGTCGCCAACTGATGTATTTTATATTTAAATCAAATCTTTCTAATTATTATTCAAAACGGGTGCTAGTTTTATTATAATTTCAATTACTAGCTAACATATAAAAATATTAGTTCTTATTTTTAAAAAAAATCTTCTTTTTTAGAGTTGCCGAAAGTTCAGCAAGATAAATAAAACTGTAACGAGTTGTATTCACAGTATTGTTTCAACATAACCGATTCTGAATGTAGTTTGCAGTCATTAAAGCTTCACCCCACATGTTCTTATTTAAACCTGAATCGATTAACATACACTTTACCATTTCTATCAAAGTACGGTTCTTTCGTTCTGCGACCCCGTTCTGTTGTGGACTGTATGGAACGCAATACTGAATTTCAGTTCCAGATTCTAATAAAAACTGTTTTACATTAAAATTTATGTATTCTCCTCCTCTGTCAGATCTTAAGGTTTTTGGGTAATGACCAACTTGATTTTTCACTAAATTCCAAAATTCTACTAGTTTACTATAAACTTCAGATTTAGCCTTTAGTAGATAAATAACACAATATCTGCTATGATCATCAATGAACAACACGAAATATTTATAGCCACTACACGTTGAAGGAGATATAGGACCACAAATTTCTGAATGAATAAGATCAAAACAATTCATTGATCTTGAAAAACTTTCTTTAGGAAAAGGATTTCTTGCAAATTTTCCTTGTAACCAGATTTCACATTTTTCTTTATGACTTTTACATTCATTAATTCTTATGCCTGTTGCTAAATCATCTTTAAATACTTTTTTAATACCTTCTTCATTATGATGACCAAGTACTCGATGCCAGTAGTGTATACAACCTTTATTACAATTATTAACCGTAAAAACATTTTCAGAAGTTGCATTAAGTGTATATAAACTATTCTTAAGAAATGCCTTACAAATAAATTTTGAATTTTTCTATAAACATTTTTAGCAACATTTACAGTATAACCTTTTTCTGTAATTTTTCTAACTGACAATAAATTAGAATTAAAATCCGGAACATAGTAGATGTCATTCACTAATAAAGACACATCTCCTACCTTGATTTTGCACAAACCTTTGCCTTTGGCTTGTGAAGTGTTTCCATTTGCTACACAAATTGACTGTCCATTATCACTACAGTTGAGTTCGGTAAACAATTGTCTTTCATGGGCAATATGGCAACTTGCGCCAAAATCTATAATCCATGCAGCTTGATTTCCATCCGAAAAATTAGTCATCAACACAAATTCAGCATCATCATCTTCAGTACTAATTTGTTCAATTATATTAACAGATCTTTTGTTATTTTTACACCATTTCCGATATTGATGACAATCTTTCTTGAGGTGACCAGTTTTCTTAGAAAAGAAGCAGGATTTGGCTTCAAATTTCTTTACTGTTTTTGATTTCAACGCAGAAACGTTCGACGAATCGTCACGAGATAATTTTTTGGAAATATTCTTCGAATAATTTGCTTTAAACTGTTTCTAATGTCAAATCTTGATGGTAAACTGCTTAAGATCATGGAAACTTGCCATTCTTCAGAAAAATCTTGATTATCAACAGCCCACAGTTTGTCAAATAATTCTATCATGGAATTTATGTGCGCCTCCATATTCTGATTTCGCTTTTCGTCTTTGTATTTTTCTTTTTGTCTTATTTTTTTATTTTATTTTTGGTGTTTTTATTTTGGTGATTTTGTTTTGTGGAAAAAGTCAAGAAATAACTTTATTTCTGCTCGAAAAATAAAAATCAAATATAAAAGTTTTTTTTGCTAAAAATAAAAATATGACCGGTATTTCTGCTCAAAAAAATTAAGTTATTTTTGCTCAAAAAAATAAAAATTTCTGCTCGAAAAAATAAAAAAATAACTGTTATTATTTGAGTTTTTAAAAACACATATAGTGTTTTTTTTTAAAAAACCTGTGATGTCGATGTTGAGCCATATGCATTAACAAAATTCTTTGGGTGCAGTTTTAAAATTTTAATTTCGAATATAGATAGATTTGAATTTTGTTTTAAGGAAAATTTCCAAACTTTAAATTTTTTTTCATTCTGCTTGTAAAATTTGTTGGCTGCGTTTTAAGTATTTAAAATAAAGAATTTTTTTTTGTACAAAAACCGAAATTAAAATTCATTAAAATTTGTTTTGGTAAGGATAATGAAATATAATTGAATTTTAATAAAAGTTTTAAAAGAAATATAATTTTTTTAAGGATTTTCAAATTGCGATATTTTTTGTATAATTTGAAGGCTATTGTTGAGAAATTTTCTGGAATCTACATACTTGAATTGCGATATTGTTTTTGAAGCCAATATACTTCGAACATTTAAGAAATAAATAGAATTGTCCTGCTTTGCAAATAGGAAAATAGGCAATTATATTATTCAAAGAAGTCAACCAACACCAAACATTGAACCATCATTATTCATCTTACAACCTAAATTCAAAACTTGCTCCAAATTAGTAATTTTATAAAGAATCATTAAAATTTAATAATTGTGCTGGTTTAAAGTGTAAGTGCCATTTCTCAGATTTTTCGTTTGTTTCATATAACTTAATTAACAGAATAATTTAATTCAATAATTTTTATTTGCATAATTTTAATTTTTGTTATAAAAACCAGTTTCACAACAATTAATTAGACATTAATTTATATTACATATAATTTATATTGAATATTTGAAAAAAAAGTTAATCCATACATAATAATTATATTATTATGTAATTATATATTACATTTATACTGCATGAATATCGTTTAAAAGAAAAATAATATTTTTGAGTATTTTTCATTAATAAAAAAAAAATATATTTGGTTGTTTAAGAGTTACCACCTGTTCTTATATTAATATTTAAAAGGGATATTCATGCTTATTTATACTGAAAAGTTGTTTAAGTACCGTCTATACTAGCCTTTTTCTTGTTCGCACAAGAACAAAACGTCGGCAGAGCAACACATACAATTTTTTTCCTTTTGTTTTCAGTGGGCAGAACATTTGTCGAACAAATCATAACTTTGAGTCTACATTAGAGAAATTTGTATCAAGACAAACGTCAAATTTTTGTTTGAGTTGCAGATAATTTTTTATCTCTATCAATTATAGGGGAAAACGTATGTCATAATAAACCATGCAAAAAGTACCAACAACAATCAAGATGGCGTCTTTTACTAAGCATTATCAAGACAAAGTTGTCAGAGCTCGAGCGCTGACAATTTTCTTTTAACGCTGCAATAATACTGACAAATTCAGTCTACATTAGACAAATCTTTATCATGATAAAATTTTGACGTTTGTCTTGATAAAAATTTGTCTAATGTAGACTCAAAGTAATTTTTTGTTTGCCGTCAGTGTCGCTTCGATATTTTTACATGCAGCGCCTCTTCTTCCGCATACAAAATAACGTTTGATGGCAGACATAGTTGCTCGAACAATCGTGCGAACAAGAACAAAACATGAACAACTTGGGTCCACACTATCCAAATGCATGTGCGCACAACATTTTGTTCAATGTGCGAGCATGAAAAAGGCTCGTGTGGACGGCAAATTACTTATTTATGTTGGTTTTCATATTGAGAATGTTTTGATGAATTAGAGTGACCATATAAACACATTATTTTTGTTTTATTAATGTTTACGAATTTATATTCATTATTAAATTGTCATATTATTTCTTTAATAATATTTAATAAAATTTGTTAAATTAAATGTATGCAAAAATGAAATATTAAACTTTAATTTGCTAATTAAAGTTAAGCCATGTGAGTAGTTTTAGTAGATCTAATAGGGCTGGAATTTATAATAACCAGTATGGAGGGTGGGTTAAATAGGGAATGGGTGTAACACCTTGAACCATTCCCGTATATTATCAACAATATTCTCTTCTTAAAAATTAAAGGAAAGTTCATCATTAATACGAGTTTAGTTACCTAAATTAAAGTTCACTGTAATTGATTTATAATTCTTAACTTCTCAGGGACAAGAACACACCCCAACGACGAGCACGAGGTAGCACCGTCCCTTAAAGTTTTGAAGTGCGCAGCAGAAATCGTTACAAACCATTTAAAAAACATTTATATGTGAATGTGGTATTAGCGAAATTCGATTTTCAAAGCTCTATTACTTCCAAAATATTAAATTGCAAATTTGTATATCATTATTTTCACCATTAAAAGTATAATTAATTGGCGAAAAAATCAAATAAATAGGAGTTGAATTAAGGGCACTCATCAAGATCTTCGGCACACTTGAAATTATTATATTTTTTTTACGCCTTAATAAAAGTTTTTCTGTGTAGCCGTCCTGCGGCCGGACTTAAGAACTTTCTCCTCTGGGTATGTCGAACACCGGCTTTGCTAAATAAGCTTTTTTTGAATATCAAAAATTTGTTTAAATTCCGCCATTTTTATACAAAATTTTCTTCCCAAGTAATTTATTAATATGGTAATGATATTTATCATTGAAAAGGTAATTATAAGTGCTTTAAAATGACATCAATATAATTAAGATCCGACAATTATTAATAAAGATATTCAGGAAAATATATTGAAACTTTGAAGGCCTATAACTCGTAAACCAAGCAAGAGCGAACAAAATTTTTTATTGCACTATAATCACATGTAAAAGTACTATAGAATCACTATCAAAATTGTTTAAAAATCAACTGTGCCGAAGATCTTGATTTACGCCGAATTAAGGTGTTTATACCAAATGAATTTGAATTTATATTTTTAATTAAAAAAAAAAAAAATATTAACAAGAAAATGTGAATGAAAAAAATGAGTCATTGTTAATTTTAAAATTTTTTGAGTCAGCCTGTTAAAAAAAATAAATCATTCATTTGCAATTTACAACAAGTCTGTTGAAGTTTGTGTGCAAAAAATAGAAGAGGTTTGTCAAATTTGCAATAAAAAAGACTTGCGGCACCGGAAAATATAAAAATACTTCTATTTGAAATATTAAATAATAAAAATCATTTACTTTTATAGGAAATTAAGTAAATTATAATCATTTTTATAGTTTTGCCAGCACCAGCTGAAATAAATACATAGAAGAAAAATGTTGATCAAAGTCAAGGTTAGTTTTTGGTCACAAAATCATGATAAATCCACTTCAAGATGATTTAATATTATTTGAGATTTAAATGTAATAATAATTATTTTGCAGACACTTACCGGTAAAGAAATTGAAATCGATATTGAACCCACAGACAAAGTAGACCGCATAAAAGAACGTGTTGAGGAGAAAGAGGGTATACCACCACAGCAACAACGTTTGATTTTTTCCGGAAAACAAATGTGAGTTTTTTTCCTGTGTATAAATTCAATTAAATTATTTTACTGTCTTTAGGAATGATGATAAAACGGCTGCAGATTATAAAGTTCAGGGTGGTTCCGTTTTGCATTTGGTTTTGGCTTTACGTGGTGGCATCTTTTAATTTATTTTTATCTCAATTTTAAGTTAACACATCATAAGTCGCTTTTTGTAAAAAATATATATAAATTAATGTAACAAGTAAACGTTTTAAAGGAATTTATCTAACAGACTTCAAACGGTAAGAAGGCTTTAATTTTTTTTTTTTCCAATTTTTAGCAAAAATTTATAAAAAAAAACAATTCTTCTTTAGGCCTAATATAACGAGATGAACTATGAAGTAGATGTTCAAATTTGTAAAAATATTTATTAAAAATAATAAAATCCTTAAAAATTAGTATTTGTTATCTATCCTACGCCAGTCTGATACAATTGATTTGGCAGTAGCAAAGGAAGGGTAACTAAAATTTAATATAAAGTCAGCTTTGTTTTTGTGTCAAACGTCCTACTAACAAACGATTCTTTGGTGTACAATCTTCCGGTTTTAGACGAGTCAATAGTACCTCATAGCCAGCTTCTTCTGCCTGTAATTTACGATCGGTATCTACAATATCCATACATAGTTGTCCTTGACGTGTTGTTTCTGGCTTACAGTTTAAAGTTCCCAAAGCGTGAGCCTGATCTGCCGTATGTGCAACATACATGAAATCCTTTTCATTTAAAACTTTACGAAATTGTTCACTCAAGGGATATTTAATGTGTGGCATAGGTTGCAGAGAACCATAGCAACAGGGACAGCAAACAAAGTTGGCCTTAGCCCTACGACACTGTTGCAAAACAATGTCAGTAGCTGTACCACAAGCATGTAACGATGTGCCTACCTCAAACTTTCCTTCAAAATAATCAATGTTACATTGATAAAATCTTAAATTTTTCAATTTTAATTCTATTGCTCTTTGTTTGGCTCTCTGTAGAGATATTGCCTTGTTTTCCATTAAAATTATTTCACATTGTGGCAACTTTAATGCTAACAGAATTCCCAAATGTCCTGTACCACTACAAAAGTCGATTATACGTTGTCCGGGAAGAGCCAATGATGAAACAGCATTTGCCAAATTTTCCAATTGTTGACGTTTTCTCAGTAGTCTTTCTTGAGGCAATGCTGAACTCTCGGCGTGTGTTGGTTCAATTTCTTGCCAATCTATTAGGCATTGCCCGTATGTAATAGCAGAATCGCTATTAAAATTAATGTTTAATGGTTCAAGTTTGTTAAGAGTTGTCTCAACTTCTGCCTGTTCTGTGAAAATACGATTACGTGGTTTATATCTTTTGGGATCACTTTTATATAAACTGGTCGCATCACAATCAGGTATTTTAAATACTTGACAATTTGATAACTCGTCAATACAGGGAAAAATACAAAGATCGTTTAACACTTGTTGGCATTTGGCGTCATAGCTATCAATCTAAAATAAATGATTAGTTTCTAAATGTGCTTTTAAATATGAATAAGATCTAATTTACCTCATTTAACCAGGTATTAGTCAAGGCGAATTGTATCAACATTTCTGGATAACAATGAAAAATTAAACGCATGCAGGGGTATAAAATTAAATCAGCTATAGTAAACTGTACTCCCTCGGCAAATGTATGTTCAATAGCCAAACTTTCTTTTGGTACCGTACATTCAATTTTAATTTTATTTTTACGTTTCTTTTCAACCTTTCCCGTGGCAGTAGCAACATCTTGGTTTGCTTTTTCCCTTGCCAACTTATAGATGTTATGCATTCTCACAGGCTCATTCATGTGCTTTTCAAATCTAGCACATTCCACTGGCATCTCACTATAGTTTTCTTGTTTTTCAATACTTTTTAAAAGTTTTGATAATGCTTGCACCACGTTTACCTCACAAAATCTGGTCCATATTGAAGACTCTGATGGAGCCAATAAACAACTTTCCTTAAAGCCCAAAAGTTTACGATGTTCTACTGCATGATGACGTGCAATCAATTCCCTGCAAACAGCACACATACCCGCTATAAATGTGTCTCCTTCTTTAACATATACAGGAAGGCGTAAATCACGTATTGCTTCCAACTTGGAGCCATCTTTGCATAAGATTCTATCTTCTGTCAGTTCACGCTTCAACGATTCAGAGTGCAACTTTATTTTACCCCTTTCTGTTGGTAATGTTGAGCATACAAAATTTAGTTTTATGTTCTCCGGCCTATTTAAGTAGCGATACATGTATAGGGCGACAAATGATGACACGGAGGTAAATATTTCCGTTTCAGCATGTTTTTCAGTACTCAATTCAATTTCTATGTACAACTGATCCATTTTAAGGGAAACTTTTTGTTTGTTTTTATAAATTATAATCTTTTTTTTTTATTTTGTTTATCAAATGAGTTTCATTAAAAATGAAAACACAACTTTGTAAATATTTTTAAAATATTGTGAAAAACGAGGTTATGTGAGTTGACCAACAGCTGGAGAATTGTACACAGAGAGAAATGTATTGTTGTAATAAAACGTTAAAATAAAGCCCAAATTACAATAGCGCGTAGTCAACAACAGTATCAGCAAAAATTATCAGCTGATCACTGTCAGCACAACATGTTGCTGTCGTTACGTACCGTCTATACTACAAAACGAACAAAACGTCGGCAGAGCAACACACACAATTTTTTTCCTTTTGTTTTCAGTGGGCAGAACATTTGTCGAACAAATCATAATTTTTTGTTTGCCGTCAGTGTCACTTCGATACTTTTACATGCCCATAAAGGCTCAACTACATAGAATACTTTTGCTTCAACTGCGACTGACAGCTAAGTTAAATACATGCATTTATATTAAGCGGAACCAAATAAGTACGCCAAACTTCTGAGTGAAATACTTCAAAGATGAAAAATTTTCAACTTTGAAGTGCCGAAGTACGTAAATATATTTTGTCGGTTGTTTTATTCTTATTTTAATATTTTTTCGTTAAAGCCCAAATTACAATAGCTGATCACTGTCAGCACAACATATTGCTGCCGTTATAATTACAATTCAGCGTAGGCAGCCACAATTTACAACCACCATCTAGCTTTGTTCTACTTGTGTATTTTAGCTTCTCATTTATTTGCTCACTCTCTTTGTCTCGCTCTCTATCTGAATGCAGCGCTGTGAATTTAGAAACAGGGCTAAATGAAACAGCACTGCAAACTGTGGCTGACCAAATGTAATCAACACCATAACAGTGCATTCTAAATAATCAGCTGATTATGGCAGCACACACTGCCGCTGACTACGCGCTATTGTAATTTGGGCTTAAGTCGGAAATTATAATTAGCAATTCATTATTTCAACTGAGAACATAATAGAATTTTTACATCTTTATATTTTATTATATAAAATTTTAATAACAATATAATTCAACGACTGGGTTAATATCATTTATGTGTTGCGTAGCTGTCAGTCGCAGTTGAAGCGAAAGTATTCTATGTAGTTGAGCCTTAACAAACAGTGCATTCTAAATAATCAGCTGATTATGGCAGCATACACTGCCGCTGACTACGCGCTATTGTAATTTGGGCTTAAACGATCATATACAATACTTTTCTTTTAACTGCAATTGCTGTTTTTACATGATTTAAAAATATAAAAAATTATCTGGTAATCTGAATCCGATTATCACAAAAAATTCGTTTTGTTTTTAGCTTAAAATTCGATTTGATTTTTCATCAAAAATCCAAATTTTTACCTCGTAATTTTCACTAAAAATTCAAATATACTGAAAAAAATTAATTTTTCTAAAAATACAATAAATTGGAAAAAAATTTCAGCAATCATTTTTAGCTTAAAAATCAATTTATTAACAAAAAAAAAAAATCTAAATCTACTAACCTATTTAACGTTAATTTTTAAGTTTTATCCTCTTATTGGTCCTTATGAAATTTGCAAATAAAATTAGTTTTCAAATAGTTTATTCTTTTCTTTTTCCTTAATGTTTAAATAAATAATATTGCTTTATTATTTTTCAAAAATAAAATTAACGTATTAATTTACACATTGAAATCAAAGTTTGACATATTAATTACTTGCTTGTATATTTATACTGCTTAATTCATTGTACAAATTTAAAAATTATTAAAGCTTTATAGAACATTTTCCATACAAATTTGATCAATAAAATGTTTATAAATTTAAAATTATAATATTTATGAAATTTACGAGCTATTTATGTGATTGGATGAAAACTCTTAATGATATGTTTTGAATTGGGTAATTATTGCTATTATTATTTTAAAATTTATTTCATATTAAATTTATTTACCAATTTTAACAAATTAAAAAAATACTAAATATAAAAATTTGCAAAAAAAAAACAGTTTCAAAATGAATTTACTAAAATAAATATAAATTTTTAAAAATAAAATATTTTTATTGCGTTTCAACGTTACGTTTGAATAATTATGGAATCTCATGCCAACGTATATAAACAATTTATTGTTATTGTGATCACCCTGTTAAAATTGATTGGATTAGCAATCACATGTTTCTTGTTATTGTTTACTTTTTGTGTTGCTTTATTCCACAATTTTTAAATAAATTTTAATTTATTGTTTAATAATTTTCCCATTTTGAGAGCAATAGTCAATTATAATTGTCAGCAGAAGATAAAGTGTTAAATTTGTATGTTTTTCAACTTTAATACATAAAAAAATTAATTGTAAGTCAATTGTTTTTAATCAAACAAAAAAAAAAAAAAAAAAAAAAAAACTCAGATAATTATTATTTATGATGTAATTTAAACAATAATAAAAAAAAGGTCAAGGATTTTTTGAAAAACAACAACAAATAAATAAAGTTTTAAAAGAAAACGCAAAAAATAATGAAAAAATAAGATATTTTTTACATAATTTTTTTTTTTTTAATTAAATTTTAATATATAAAAGTATTGCATGTTTGCTTTATTTAATTATACTATTAAAAATATTATAAAATTATTGTTTAACGGATTATCTAAAAGCTTTATTCATCAATTATTTGTTCGTCAAACCACTTCCAAATAAATCATACAAAAATACATTTTAGAAGTTATCTAAATGATGAATGTGTAAATTGTTAAAATTAATTATAATGTATTTTTTATTTTCTTAAAAACATTTTTTTTTAATTGGTATTGCTTTTACATAAGTTGAAATGTACCTATTATAAAAAGATACAATATATAGTGGTTTAAATCTGATAATGAAAATTGTAAACACTCTTCAAGTATATTAAAACAAGCACTTAGTATATATACATATATAAAAAAAAATCAATGGAAATTTTGTATTTAAAATACTTTCCCTTTTGAAATGGTTTTTAATCAGTAAACTTAAAAATTAGTCTGATTCCGTCTTATCAATATCTACATCCTTTGTACATACATATATACAATCTTTAAGTATTCATATTAAATATTAGTTGCACATTTAAATAAATACTGTTTCAATTGAAAACCTAACGATTTTTATATTTGAATTGTCAGTATTTACTTAATCACGCGACTTCTATAATACTTATATAAAGAAGAATTAACTGTCTCAAAAAACTTTTTGTTCGAAACTGTATGATTCGATAAAACAATCCAGTTAATAATTTTCAATAAATATTGTTCATTCCTGTTAAGGCTGATTGCATTTATCTTTTGTATGTTATCAGCAAAATATTGCTCTTATAACTATCCCCTTACCTAAAGTATAATACTTTATTTTTAGATTATTTAAACAGTTGTATTTTTTATTTATTTGTTTATTTTTTTAATTCTATACATAATCATCATGAAGAACAATTTTTAATCTGTTTTCACATACATACATACGTATTTATATATAAAAAATGTCAAGCTATTAAATACACACCTACCGAATATAATTTTTTAACAATATTCTCACTATTAAGATATCAGATAACAAGATATAAATACGATACACAGTAGTAAAAGTTAGGAAATACATAACGTAGTTACACAGTGGGAACGATCCCAAACATATTGATAATAAATCTGTATCTTTTTAATCGTCTCTTCTACAAATCTAGTCCGATTTTAAAGATAAAAAAACTTGATATCTCTTATGCCTTGAATTTGGAAATTATGATTTTTTTTCCTTGAAATTTTTTTTTAGTTTTTTCTCAAATAATTTTCGTAAGTGAAATATTCATTCACTTTTTTTGATTTAAAAAAAATGTTTTCACATATTTAAAGAGGCAAGGCTTCAAGAATGGATAATTAATAAATCATTATTGGAAACAAAATTCCAATCTAATTTCAACTTAAAATGAGTTTATGAAAACGTAACAAAAACAATTTATTAAAATAGTTTTCTTGATATTTCTGGTCTAAATAACATTTAATGTTCTTAAATAAATAATAAACGATATTAAGTGTTGCTTTGAAATTCTTATTTTAAACTGGGGACGAAAATAATTCTGTTTTCAAATTCAATTAGTGAATTTCATAAACAGAAATCGTTTTATTGAGAAAATATTTTAAAACCAATCCGTGTTGGATTCTATAAACAGGATGAATATTTCTCTCAAAATCCTAAGAATTAGTATGTAAATTTATATGATAATGTATTAAGCGTATTGTTATACCTTGTATTTGAACTGCTTTAATATCTTAAAACGAGCACACAAGTTTTAATGATAAACACACATAACAGAGAAAAAGCTTAATCAAATACACAAATAACAAAGACTTAAAAAATAAGCAGCAAAACAATAAGAAAAGTAGCTGATATTCGTCGTGTGTCTTGACAGAGATATTAGTCGTTTTAAATCTTTCAGTCAGTTTGTTATACATATATTTTTAGAAGTTCTCCATTATATTGTTTGTAAAAAAAAATAATAATAATAAACTTCTGACACAACAACTTATCAATAGATCGCCTACATACGCATACATTCATATACAATATACTTCAAATTAACAACACTTTCTTCTTAAATAAAAAAATGTTTGTTCAATTATTTCCTTACAATACAATTGACAAATAAAGCTTCCAACACAAATGCGAGGAGCGCAATAAACACAAGCAACACCACTACTTTATATTATATTAATTGAAATCAATTGATAACCAAATATATACCAAAAAATTATTATAAATAATATGAAGTGATAAATAATAAACAAAATAATTGTCTAACATTATTTATTTTTAGCATTAACAAGTTAAAATATAATACAACGGATCAGTTAAGTGCAATTCATAAACAATGGATGATACATGGAATAATGTAGAATTGACAAATATGTCAAGACGAAAATCATATACCCTTAATCATGAATATGATGCAAATGCCAAATTTACCTATAACAATAATAATGATGAAAATTTACCAAAGGATGTTAAACAGGTGGAGAGCGAAAATACAAATGGTTCTTCAACTTCGTCTACTACTTTAAAGCCGGGGTCGGATATAAAACCTAAAGTTGATAATGAAATTGTGGAAAGTTTGTTACGTCGTTTATATGGCATAACCATTGGTGAAATTAAGGAAATGATTTCCTATGATGATCGTAATTTTTTGGTTAAAGAAGATCCGTAAGTATTGCAGTGTTAAGTAAAAATCTAATATAATAAGAATAGTGGAATTAAGGAAATGCTTAGATGAATTATAAATATATATCTGAAGGTATATCATCTAATTCGTAGTCCATTAATGGGTTGAAGACAAAAGCAATTGTATTTAATCCATTTGACCGTTTTAATATTTGCTTGGATATTTTTATTGATGATGTACGGGTTGAATTTTTAAATCAGATAAGATGCTTGGGAATTATATTAGACTTAATTATGATTTAAATATTGATCAAACTATTGGCGGAGTACTACAAACGTTAAAGAAGATTCAATCTACTAACGTATTTTATGTTGTAGTAATTTCAGGCACTATTGCTACAAACTTGTCACGAAATAATCGAATTGTAAACACGATTGTTCGTTTTGTCTATAATGTCTCGATATGTTAAGAGTTTTTTGAGATGTTCATTTGTAGATTTTATTAAGTTATGTGGCTTAATTCACTTTTATAAGGCAGTCAGTGCTAGTTTTCCGTTACCTTTTCTCAAAACTTTTACCTTTAGCCGATCAACAAGAAATCCTTAGATTTTTATTCCAAGGATTGCTAATTCCTTGTATATAATACCATTTTTAATTCGTGTTGCTCGTTGCTGGAACCACTTACAAATTGGGTCGCGCATTTTTTCGCACTCAAATAATGCATTTCGTCTAAAACGTTATAGAGTTTTTTCCAACGATGATTCTTTAAATTAATTTTGATATAATATCATAAAGTAATTTAATTAAGAAAAAACACTTTATTTTGTAATTGTTTTTCCATCATTTTGTAATGAAATCTTAGAGTTTTGATTGTTTTTTATTTTTTTTTTATTTTCTTATTTAATTGATATTATACTGCAGACTATAAAAAAATATAACTTTTTACTTCTTCTGTCCACTACTTATTAACTCATAGACCTTTTTTTTTAACCCTTCCATTAGAGATTTAATAGTTGTTTCATTCACTTTTTTTAAACAGTCAGCAGATTTCCTTTTAAAATATTTGATATTTTGGAACACCTTTTTTGTCCTCTTCGATTCTCTTTTCACAAAAGTCAAAAACTATGTTATTGCTTTGGTACCACTCTAGAGCTTTCTTACGTGGACACATTGTGCTCTCTTATCAAAGGAAAAATATTTTTTTTTTTACAAACATTCTTTGATATATTTTTCGGTATTTATAGAGCATACTGTAACAAATGACTTGCTTCTTTTGCCGCAACTGCATAAATCTTGTCACACCACGAATTCTTTAGGAAATTTCGTCAGCTTTTCGGTCCTAAACTTATCTTCAACATTTCCTCGAGCATCAGGAATGATCAATGATTGAATTTTCCTGATACGGTTTAATAACCTTGGAAACAGTTTGACATCAGACATTTAATTCTTTGACCAATTATTTGTAGTACCAATTTGAAATTTTTTAATAATTTATAGCACGTACATCATTTTCGCCACTCATTTTGATCAAACTCAAAACAAATCAACATGCTTTTCATTAAAGATAATAACTGACGTATTTTTCAATGATAACTAGATCAAAAAAAAAATTGTAAATAATGCTTCCGATAAAAGTTATGAGAAAACTTGTGTTAAGATTTTTCGATCGCACTCCTTATAAATAATTTTATTTTGTATATTCATGATATGCTTAGGCATTCTTAGTTAGTAATAAGGTAATATGTAATTTTTGGCCTTGAAGGTTTTATATTACTTGAATAAATGAAAAAAAAAATCCCTATTAAGGAGTGCGTTCGAAAAATTTTAACACATATAATATTCAATAACTTGGAAACGGTTGATCTTAGGATTTTCATTCATTTTATATTTAATTGATAATTTGTTACAGATTACAGAAAAATATAACTTTTATAGTTCTAACTACTACTTATGAAGTTGTAGACCATTTTTTGTAACCCTTCCGTTAGAGATTTGATAGTTGCTTCAATCACTTTTTTGTAGCAGTGTGCACATATTCTTTTAAAATCTTCGGTATTTCGGGACACATTTTTTGTGCTCTTCAATTCACTATTCACAGGAGCTCAATATCTCTCCACTGTTCTAAGCTATGGACAATTTTGAAAATTAACCTCTTTTGGTACACTCCAGAGCTTTCTTACCGTAGTGGCATGATACCAAATGGGTCCAAAAATATGTCGACACGTTGTGCTTTTTTACGAAAGGAAGAAGTCTTTTTTGCAAATATTCCATTATGCATATTTTGGTATTTATAGATCCGAATGTATCAAATGACTTAACTGTTTTTCCGCAACTGCAAAAAGCTTGTTATACCAGGAATTTTGTAAGAATTTTTTTCTACTTTTGGGTCCTAAACTTATCTTTAAAATTGCCTCGAGTATTAACAATAAAAAGTTTTGACATATACTTTTCTTCGTCAATTATACAACTTGAGAATTTTTTTATTCTAATTTTTTTTTGCGTTTTCCCGTTTGGAACTTTTTGGACTTTATATGTTCTTAACTCATCTTTAACTTTTCGCACCAAATAGTCAGAGCTCTGAGCTAACCGGGCTTGTTTTCTACCAAATATGTTTGGAGTTCTTTTCAATATGCTTTCGATTTTCTTGGCCTTACCGATATCATGTGGACCTTTTTTCTTCCCAAATCATGTTTCCTATCAATAGTCAAATTCTCCCGATACTGTTTAATAACATCAGAAACAGTTTGACCACAGAAATTTAATTCTGTAGCCAATTAATTGTAGTAATGAAATCTTAGAGTTTTGATTGTTTTTTATTTTTTTTTTTTTATTTTTTTATTTAATTGATATTATACTGCAGACTATAAAAAAATATAACTTTTTACTTCTTCTGTCCACTACTTATTTACTCATAGACCTTTTTTTTTAACCCTTCCATTAGAGATTTAATAGTTGTTTCATTCACTTTTTTTAAACAGTCCTTTTAAAATATTTGATATTTTGGAACACCTTTTTTGTCCTCTTCGATTCTCTTTTCACAAAAGTCAAAAACTATGTTATTGCTTTGGTACCACTCTAGAGCTTTCTTACGTGGACACATTGTGCTCTCTTATCAAAGGAAAAATATTTTTTTTTTACAAACATTCTTTGATATATTTTTCGGTATTTATAGAGCATACTGTAACAAATGACTTGCTTCTTTTGCCGCAACTGCATAAATCTTGTCACACCACGAATTCTTTAGGAAATTTCGTCAGCTTTTCGGTCCTAAACTTATCTTCAACATTTCCTCGAGCATCAGCAACATAAAAGTGTTGACCCGGAAGCTGCGAAAAATCTGCCAGTACAAACGTTTATCGTTCTTTATACAACATGAGTATTTTTGTATGAAATTTGGCTTTAATTTCCGGGCGCTATTCTTGGCTTCTAAATTTTTTGGCAGCATTCCGGTCATGAACTTTTTGGACTTTGTATGTTTTTAAGACTACATTAGCTTTAAATTTTCGCACCAAATTAGTCAGAGCTAACTGGATTGCTTTTCTACCAGATGTATTTGGAGTTCTTTTCAATATGCTTTCAATTTTCTTGGCCTTCCCAATATCATGTGGACCTTTTTTCCCGAACCATGTTCCCTATCAATGATTGAATTTTCCTGATACGGTTTAATAACCTTGGAAACAGTTTGACATCAGACATTTAATTCTTTGACCAATTATTTGTAGTACCAATTTGAAATTTTTTAATAATTTATTGCACGTACAACATTTTCGCCACTCATTTTGATCAAACTCAAAACAAATCAACATGGTTTTCATTAAAGATAATAACTGACGTATTTTTCAATGATAACTAGATCAAAAAAAAATTTTAAATAATGCTTCCGATAAAAGTTATGAGCAAAACTTGTGAAGATTTTTCGATCGCACTCCTTATAAATAATTTTATTTTGTATATTCATGATATGCTTAGGCATTCTTAGTTAGTAATAAGGTAATATGTAATTTTTGGCCTTGAAGGTTTTATATTACTTGAATAAATGAAAAAAAAAAAAAAATCCCTATTAAGGAGTGCGTTCGAAAAAATTTTAACACATATAATATTCAATAACTTGGAAACGGTTGATCTTAGGATTTTCATTCATTTTATATTTAATTGATAATTTGTTACAGATTACAGAAAAATATAACTTTTATAGTTCTAACTACTACTTATGAAGTTGTAGACCATTTTTTGTAACCCTTCCGTTAGAGATTTGATAGTTGCTTCAATCACTTTTTTGTAGCAGTGTGCACATATTCTTTTAAAATCTTCGGTATTTCGGGACACATTTTTTGTGCTCTTCAATTCACTATTCACAGGAGCTCAATATCTCTCCACTGTTCTAAGCTATGGACAATTTTGAAAATTAACCTCTTTTGGTACACTCCAGAGCTTTCTTACCGTAGTGGCATGATACCAAATGGGTCCAAAAATATGTCGACACGTTGTGCTTTTTTACGAAAGGAAGAAGTCTTTTTTGCAAATATTCCATTATGCATATTTTGGTATTTATAGATCCGAATGTATCAAATGACTTAACTGTTTTTCCGCAACTGCAAAAAGCTTGTTATACCAGGAATTTTGTAAGAATTTTTTTCTACTTTTGGGTCCTAAACTTATCTTTAAAATTGCCTCGAGTATTAACAATAAAAAGTTTTGACATATACTTTTCTTCGTCAATTATACAACTTGAGAATTTTTATACCCTTCACCACAGGTGTAAAGGGTATATATAAGTTTGTCATTCCGTTTGTAATTTCCACAATTTTCGTCGGAGAGCAAAAAAGTTTATATTTTCGGAATCCTTGTAAGAAGCGATGACGATTGGACCATGTCCGTCCGTCCGTCCGTCCGTCCGTGTGTCGGTTGAAATGGCGTTTATGAAGCCCACCGATAACTGACATATATAATATGTATGTCAAACGATCGGAAATGCTTTCGAGAATTTTGCTATTGGAATTCAGCAAGATAGGTTCATACAATGCGGAGATATGTTCAAAAAACCGGTTTTTTGAACCGGTTTTCCAGTTTCTGAAGCCTCTGTATACACTACGGACTTCGTTTTTACAAAGAATTCTCGGACATTTTTTTCTGAATTTTTGTTCTGAAAAAATGAAATAAATCGGTTCAGTAATAACTGAGATATCGGACAAAACGCATTTTTTGCTATAGATTTTTATTTTTATACAGATCGGTCACAAATATTTTTATAAAATTTCAGTTTTTTGAATCAGGAAGATCGGTTTATAAATGGTGGAGATATGCTTTAAAAACCGGTTTTTAGAACCGGTTTTTTAGTTTCTGAAGCCTCTGCATATACCAGGGACTTCGAATTTTTAAAGGGGGCTCGAAAATTATTTTCTGAATTTTTGTTCTGAAAAAATTAAATAAAACGGTTCAGTAATAACTGAGATATCGGGGAAAACGAATTTTTTATTTTAGAAGCCCTTGTTCAAGCTATAGATTTTTATTTTTATATAGATCAGTCATAAATATTTTTATAAAATTTCGGTTTTTTTAATAAACCAAATTCGTTCATAATCAACAGAGTTATGGCCCAAAAACAAATCTGTTAAGAATATAAATACACCAACAAACATGTATATTAAGTATTGTAATGACTATTAGTGACGTTTTTTGTTTTTTGTATAGACAAGTAGTTTAGTTATCAACAGCAGTAATATGATGAATAACAGTGTTGTTGTTGTTGTTCTTTGTATATGCAGTCTGTACAAAAATAAATAGATATGGAATTGTAGTTGTTTATTTTTAAAAACTAAAACATATCTGTTAAGAATATACATAAATACATACACAAACATGTATATTAAGCATTGTAATGACTATTAGTGACGTTTTTTGTTTTTTGTATAGACAAGTAGTTTAGTTAGCAACAGCAGTAATATAATGAATAACAGTGTTGTTGTTGTTCTTTGTGTATTCAGTCAGTTTGTACATACAAAAATAAATATATATGGAATTGTTGTTGTTTCTTTTTTTAAAAGCAAAGCCTATTATAATTGTTTTTTTTTCATATTCAAATTTTCGTAGTTTGAAAAAAATTTAGATTTAGAAAATATGCAAGCATACGTTAAGGCGAAAATTTTATTAATTGTCGGTAATATGGTAATATGATGTCGATAAGACGGTAAGATGGTAATATGGTGAAGGGTATCAAAGATTCGGCACAGCCGAATCTTTTTTCAATTTCATTTTATTCTAATTTTTTTTGCGTTTTCCCGTTTGGAACTTTTTGGACTTTATATGTTCTTAACTCATCTTTAACTTTTCGCACCAAATAGTCAGAGCTCTGAGCTAACCGGGCTTGTTTTCTACCAAATATGTTTAGAGTTCTTTTCAATATGCTTTCGATTTTCTTGGCCTTACCGATATCATGTGGACCTTTTTTCTTCCCAAATCATGTTTCCTATCAATAGTCAAATTCTCCCGATACTGTTTAATAACATTAGAAACAGTTTGACCACAGAAATTTAATTCTGTAGCCAATTAATTGTAGGACATATTTGGATTTTTTTTTAATTTTTTAATAATTTGTAGCACGTAAATCTTTTTCGTCACTCATTTTGATGAAAATTACGACAAATCAACATGGTTGTTATTGAAAACAATAACTGATGTATTTTTCCATTATAACTATGTAGATCAAAAAAAATTTTCAATATTGATTCCGAAAAAAGTTATGAGGCAAAACGTGTGTTAAGATTTTTTCGATCGCACTCCTTAATTAGGCTTTATGTTTAATACACCAGTACTATGTACACTTAAGGAAAAAACTCTACATACACCCTTTGATTTTGTCGTTTTAAGGACTTTTCAAAAATAAAAATGAAATAAAATTATTTCATTATGTAAGGAATTAATAAATAAGTTTATTTATAAAACAAACTGCTCATTCATAAGCATAACAATAAGAAAAATAACAAAAACATAAAAAATTCATAAGAAAAAAGTCAACATACAGCCGGAAAATATAAATTTTAATTAAAAATTTTGTACATAAACAAATTAAAAAAAAAAAATTAGTATTTAGTTGGACCACCTTGGGCATCAATTACTGCTTAAAATCGGCGGGGCAAGGACATAACCAAATTCTCGGTGATATCGGGTGTTATTTCGGTCCAGGTACGATTAAAAGCGGTTTTGAGAGTTTTGCGACTTCTGATGTCATATTTTCGCACCAATTTTTCCAAAATATCCTAAATGGGGTTAAGATATGGTGACTGGGGTGGTGAATTTAGCTGTCTTGGCGCATGATATAGAAGTCAGTCTCGAACAACGTGCGCAATGTGCTTGTGATCTTTGTCTTGCTGGATAATCCATTGATTTCCCAGGCCCAAGTTATCAACAGGTCCATATTACCTTCGACAAAAACCAAACGACCCTCCCCCGATCACGCCATAGCTCCCCAAACCATAACATTTCCTCCACCATGTTTCACTATAGGTATAATATTTTTTGGATCGAGGGCAGTGTTTGGTTTTCTCCAAATCTTTTATCGGCCATCATTTTCAAAAATGTTGTACTTACTTTCGTCGGCAAATATAACAGATTTCCAAAAACTCATATCCTTATTTAAATGAGCTTTAGCAAATTCAAGGCGAAGTTGACGATTTTTTGCTGATTAATGGCTTTTTGCGTGCCGTTCTGCTTCTAAAACCGTTGTCATGTAATACATTTATTATTGTTCTGGGTGTGACAGTAACACTAGAATGTCTTTCAAGGTATTCCGCCAATTTAGAAGCATTAAGTTTTGGTTCTTCTTTAAGGATACTGCTTACATCGCGCCTTGAAAGCTTCCTAGGTCTCCCCGATCGTGGCTTATTTTCGGTACTATTTGTGCCTTCATAGTTCCTAATAATGGTTGGAACAGTCGACAAACTTTTAATATTTTTCCAATTTCACCATATGATTTATTTTCACTATGCAATTTTACCACTAAATTTCTAACTGAAAGCTGTATTTCTTTTCTATTTTCCATTTTCAAAGAATAAAATTCAAAGAAAGCTTGCTTTAATAATTACTTTCTGCACTTGAATGAAAGTAAGGTTTGCAAAATGAAGCAATTTAGAAAAACTAACGTGGTTTTCCTTTCTTTGTTACAATTTTTCTGTTTCATTTTAGGAGATACCACACTGTATGTAGACTTTTTTCGCGTTAATTATTATGTTTAATGCTAGTAACTTCTATGCTATAAATATTTTTTTTTTTTTCTTTTCTTCAGATAGTCTTAAATGTTATTTAAACTATAATTGATATATAAATTTTTTCTATTTTCATCAACAATGCATTTAAATTTCAAAATCATAGGGTGTATGTAGAGTTTTTTCCTTAACTGTATAAGAACTTTGCTATTGAAAATCATCAAAATTGGTACTAATCAGTTCATAGAAGAATTGCACTTTTAATTTATTTAATACTAATTTAATTTTAAACAAAATGTATCAATTTTAAGAAGTATCGGTGCTTGTTGAAAATTTTAATAATTTCAAAATCTGTAAAACCATTACAAAATTTTAATTTATATAAATTTTTATAGTATCGAACCAAAAAAAAAAAAAAATTTTGGTACCAATTTTAAAAGTTGAAATAATTTTTAAAGAAATATTACCAATTTTGAAAAAGAAATTTTCTTAGTTGATAACCAAGGTTTAATTTTTCTACTATAGTAGCTCTTACATACTGTCTCCACATTGATATAATATGTAAGATAACGCCGGCAGAAGAGAGTAAACATTTTGTTAATATTATGTTAAATCTTAAACAAGGGGTAAATGTATCCTAATAAATCTCATAATATTTCATTATTTTCATTCAGTCACAGAGTAAACATGTAATTTTTATTTAAGAAATTCGAAATTTTTTAGCACAATTTTAATGAAAATATATTTCTGAATGTAGAATAACCATTAAAATAAAACTATTTTACAAAAAAACATTGTTTTTAAGTACTTTTAAAAATAAACATTCACACACACAAACAAACTTTCGTATATGTGTATTTTTTTGAGAGTAAATCTTATAAGATAGTTGTGTAGAAAAATCTTATCACAACGGTCTCATAATATTT
This sequence comes from Protophormia terraenovae, assembly GCA_951394005.1. Taxonomy (NCBI): domain Eukaryota; kingdom Metazoa; phylum Arthropoda; class Insecta; order Diptera; family Calliphoridae; genus Protophormia; species Protophormia terraenovae. The sequence goes on from OX596074.1 coordinate 95,402,716, forward strand.
CTTATAATACTAATATTTTAGTCTACACGTGAGATAATTCTCTCAGAGAGCGGATTTGACACTCTCTGTTACATATTATGATATAAAAATATTACGTGGAGACCCAGTGTTATTTATTATAAATATCAACTACTAACAGACGCCATATTAAAAAATATATTCACTGTCAAGGTAGATTACTTTGAGTCTACATTAGACAAATTTTTATCAAGACAAACGTCAAAATTTTATCATGATAAAGATTTGTCTAATGTAGACTGAATTTGTTAGTATTATTGCAGCGTTAAAAGAAAATTGTCAGCGCTCGAGCTCTGACAACTTTGTCTTGATAATGCATGATAAAAGACGCTATCTTGATTGTTGTTGGTACTTTTTGTATGGTTTATTATGATATACGTTTTCCCCTATAATTGAAAGAGATAAAAAATTATCTGCAACTCAAACAGAAATTTGACGTTTGTCTTGATACAAATTTCTCTAACTTTGAGTCTACATTAGACAAATTTTTATCAAGACAAACGTCAAAATTTTATCAAGATAAAGATTTGTCTAATGTAGACTGAATTTGTCAGTGTTATTGCAGCGTTAAAAGAAAATTGTCAGCGCTCGAGCTCTGACAACTTTGTCTTGATAATGCTTAGTAAAAGACGCCATCTTGATTGTTTTGGTACTTTTTACATGGCTTATTATGACATACGTTTTCCCCTATAACTTTGAGTCTACATTAGAGAAATTTGTATCAAGACAAACGTCAAATTTTTGTTTGAGTTGCAGATAATTTTACATTATCTCTATCAATTATAGGAGAAAACGTATGGCATAATAAACCATGCAAAAAGTACCAACAACAATCAAGATGGCGTCTTTTACTAAGCATTAGAGCTCGAGCGCTAATGTAGACTCAAAGTTATTGACAGAGATAAAAAATTATCTGCTACTCAAACAAAAATTTGACGTTTGTCTTGATAGAAATTTCTATAATATAGACTCGACGTTAGACAAATTTTTATCTTGATAATGCTTAGTAAAAGACGCCATCTTGATTGTTGTTGGTACTTTTTGCATGGCTTATTATGACATACGTTTTCCCCTATAATTGACAGAGATAAAAAATTATCTGCAAATCAAACAAAAATTTGACGTTTGTCTTGATAGAAATTTCTCTAATATAGACTAGACGTAATGTAGACTCAAAGTTAAGAAGGTAACCAAGGTAGATTAAGAAGGTAACGACATTAAAACAACTGAGAATTTTTTTTCTTTTTGAAATCAATATGGCTGCCTGTGTTTTGTAATTTGAGGTGTCAAATTTTTTCTAAAATGAAATAAAATTTATTTTATTTGTGATATTTTTATTTACTTTAAATTACATACCTATAATATTTCAATTTTTTTAATTTAATATTTCCTTCACATCAAATTTTGTAAAAAAAAACAAACAAATGACAGTATTGCATTTTTAGATTTAATTTAATTCAATTCAATTCAGTTGCAAATGATTTGATGTTAAAGTGTTTTTATGACTCTCTGCACAATTGATTTTGTTTATTTTTGTTTTGATTTTTTTTGTCTTTTTCTTACGTACGCACACACAGAGATTCGATTTTAAGTTTAAAAAACAATAACAGTCAACAATTGAAAAGAAAGAGAGTAATTAAAAATGAGTTACAAATGAAATGAAGCAGATGTTTACATACTACTACAAACTGCTGCAAATATTTTCATGTTGTATACTAAAAACTGCAGCGTTTGTTTACAATTTAAGCCCAAATTACAATTGCGCGTAGTCAGCAGCAGTGTGTGCTGACATAATCAGCTGATAATTTACGTACCGCCTATACTAGCATTTTTCTTGTTCGAACAAGAACAAAACCTCGGCAGAGCAACACACACAATTTTGTCCCTTTTGTTTTCAGTGGGCAGAACATTTGTCGAACAAATCATAATTTTTTGTTTGCGCCTCTTCTTCCGTATACAAAATGACGTTTGATGGCAGACATCGACAAGAAAAAAACATGAACAACTTGGGTCCACACTATCCAAATGCATGTGCGCACAACATTTTGTTCAATGTGCGAGCATGAAAAAGGCTAGTGTGGACCGCAAATTATACTGTAGCAGCAAAATCAAAACGTTGAGTCTATATTAGAGAAATTTGTATCAAGACAAACGTCAAATTTTTGTTTGATTTGCAGATAATTTTAATGTAGACTCAAAGTAATATGGTTTCAACAAAATTGTGTGCGCAACTTTACAGAAATATATTTTACTTCGTATGCAATGGTTTGTTTTTGCTGCTGCAAATTGCAGAGATGATTGACAATTTCAGTAGTTAACGAAGTTATAGCACAAAGTAGTATACTGTGGTTATAGTGTGGATATTTCTAATTGTTGAGTATTGTATAAATGAAACATTTGTATATTTATTGCACAGTCGTAAGTGAAAATTATTTGCTGGAACTAAATATTTAAACCTTGCTTAAAATCATGAGTAATTGAATAATTTTAAATTTATTTGACTTTAATTTTTATTTTTCTTATAATTTTAACAATTTAGAAAAATGTTTCATGCAAAATCGTTAAAATGTGGGATATACACTGTCTTTAGCATTTTTTGTTTCATTTGTTTAATTGTAAATTAAATTTAAGAACTTTGAATAAAATTATTCAAATTTGATTAATCAAAATTAAAAATAATTAATCAGAATTTTTATTAATTGGAATTATTGATGAATTTTGAATAACTGGTTAATCGCATATCCCTAATATATTTGGTTTGAAATGTTGCAACGCTTTATTCCAATACTGTACCCTCATACTATTTCCATATTTTAAAATCATTGAAAAAGTTGTTTAAATATTATTAATTTAAACTTTACAAAATGCCTAAAACGCACTTTACTTTTATTAAAAAAACACACAGCATAAATAGAAGTAGTAGTAGTAACAAATAATAAATAACATTTAAAAATACATCAATATGGCTATAACTTCTTCAACGAAGGTCTCTTTTGAAAGCCATACCTACTTAATTTTGATTGCTTTGGATCTCCGACACCACCAAAGGTTTTGGCAGTTTTCCGAGGTGTGGTTTGATTTTTCGTTTTAGCTTTGGGTAAGCTTTGTTGTGATTTTTGCATAAATGTTGTAGTCGTATTTTTTATAGATGTTAGTGTTGATGTTAAAGATTTTTGTGAATCACCATCTTCTTCTTCAACATCTGACAGTATAATAATTTCTTCCTTTACGACGTTGGACACAAATATCTGATTTTCCTGGGAACTAAAACAACTTTCAGTATCTGTAATTCTTTCTGTTTCACTATTTTCACTACTGTTGTTAGATTTTTCTTCATCGCTTGGTATTTGATTGTTATTATGTTCAATTTTCTTTTTAGGTGATTGTAGGGAACAAGAGTATAATTCTTGTTGCTGTTCTATATAGGAATTTGTTTTCTTTTCTATTTTGAACATTTCTGATGTTAAATCTCTAGCTGCAAAAGGCTTCTTAACAATTTGTTTTACGTTTTCGGCAAAGAATCTCGATTTAACCGATGCCTTTTTTATCTGTTGCTTTAAATTGTCCTCGTTGGCTTTTTTAGGGCTTAAAAGTTTTAGTAGGGAATTGTTTGTACAAACTGGTGACTTTTTAATATCCTCAAATGAAGTGTTAACTTTTGCAAAGGGATTGTGTGAAAGTTTTTTGGGAGTTTGATCTGCCTCCCTACATCTAGCGCTCTCTTCATCTTCACTATCAGAGGTGGAGGGTTGTCTTTTTCTTTTTCGTTCCATTTTGGGAGAGGCATATTTGTACATGGAAAATATTTCGGCTTCCTCCAGTTTACTTTTTTCCTCTGTGATTTTTTCTTGGATTTCCATTTCAGCCATATTTTTAAATTCAATTTTTTTAAAATGTAATACAGAACTAGTTGCCGTGTTTGTCTTTATTTCATTCACTTGGGAAGCGTTGTTACTTAGCCATATACTTTTATGTTGAGATTTAACTTCCGTCCAATTACGATCTGGATGCCAATCGTCCAATTGTTTTAATGTAAAGGGATTTAAATTACCCAATGCTAATTGAAAAGCCTGTTCTGAATCCTCAAGCAAAGAACCTGCATTGCTACAATGACTTTCATCTGTATGGAACTCTTCAAGCTCATGCAATCTTTCCATTCTTCTCTCCAAAGGATTGTAAACAAACATATGCTTAAAGGTGGCCTCGGCTTTCAGAAAACATTCAATATATTCATTGGTTACCTCCAGTTGCTTCATTTTTAAATAACTAGGCATCTTCTTTAAAGCCTTTGTCATATCATCCTCCTCGGTGGTTAAAATGAATTTACATGCCTTCTTTAAGCCAATACCCTGCAGAGAATCCAAATAATCACATCCCGATAATATGCACATTCTGCGAAACTTGTCAAAAGTGTATTTTTCTGGTTTACAACCCATGGCTAAGTATAATTTAGTATTTTCCACCAACAATGCTTGGCCTGTCAAGTCTAATTTGAAGAGAATCTTTTGGGCACCAAATAGTGTCAAATCGGAATCTTCCGTAACAATGTATTCAGCCAATCCCTTTTTATTTAGCCAGGCCATTTGAGCATCTGCTTCATATGGTGCCACTATGCAATCGACGCCTCTGTTACGACAAGCTTTTATCAATTCCAAAGCCATTTCATGTGTTACATCAACTGCTCGCCTCATATGAGATCTGGCTTTGTCTATTTCATTTCTCCTTAGATACTCTTTGGCCAATTCCTTGCTTTCATTTCTAGCTTCCCGTCTTCTACGCTCCGTTTCAGCTTTAGCTGGTAAATGACGACCATCAAATACCATGATGACCTTTATTTTGTGTCGCATTAGCATGTCAACATATTTCAGGCAATACTGTATGTGTATATCGGTGGTTTCGCCTCGTATTAGTTTTTCCGCACAAGCAAAAACTCCTTTGTGCAACCAACAATAACTATCCACAGCCACCGATGAACCTTGCAACTTTTTGATATTAATTGCAGATGAGGCCTTTTCCAAAAAAGGTATTAAACCAGTAATACCCATGATAATTTTTTTGTTTACAAATAAAACTCTTACACAATTAACATTTGTATACTTATTATTTCTATATTTTTCACGCTCGAATTAATTTTTTTTTTATAACTTTGCTCGGTCTTCTTACAACATAAAATATTGTTTATTTAATTATTAAAGAAAAAACTAAATTCTTTCTTAAATATATACACTTTCTGTTTTTCAATTTCTAATAACAACTTCCAACTTCTCACGACAAAGAATAACTTGTAAGGTGAAGTATGTAGAAAAATAACAAAATTTGGACAGCTGGTGAGAATTTTCGCGCGTAAAAATTATTTCTGTATTATAAACAAAAAATTGGTTTGAATTGCACAAACACATGGACAAATAAATGGGTGCCTTATGGGAGCCATTTTTGTTTATTGCAAATAAAAACTGCCCATTTCAACGGCAAACATTTGTATGGAAAATATATTCATAAATTTGTGGGTACTTGTTTATTTTAACTTTTTTGATCTATTTTAAACTTTTTCTTACCTTCTTTTCTACAAATTTTTGGCGGGATGTGTGTCAGAGACCTGCGCCGAACGTTTTTAACGGCGGCGGCTTTGCTAAAAATTGTTGGCGGCGGCTCAAAGTCAGCTGTTAGCCGGCTGAGAGGTGAACATAACAACTTTTTATTTCCTAGTTTTCGCATCGTCTTATAGAGTACATTGGTTCACAAATGTGGTTCCAAGTCTCCTTAGATGTAAGGAGATCCGAAGACCGTTTGTTTGAACATTATTTTTTATTTCCTAAAAGTTTTATAACATACATTTTTGTATTTTTGTACTTCTAATGTGTCAAAACAGAAGACCGTTTCGAACATTATATTTTTCAAATTATTAAAAAAAGTATATATGATCTTGACACAGCTCTTCTCTCTACACATATAAAATTGGATATTCTGATATTTTGAAACATTTTTTATTTTATCACAGATTTTAACATTCGGACATTTTAAATACGTTGATTTTGTTGAAATGAATCTAAAAATGTATCATTATTTTTATTTTTCTTGAAAAATGTAACGGAAATAATCTTAAAATATGATCTTAAAGTAGGGTCGAACCATTATTAAAATTTTTAAAGTTTACAAGGCTTTACCAATGGTATAGTAAGCAAATCAATGTTTTTGAATACAACTTTAAGTAATTTTGATTATAAATGGTTGGTAAAGCTGTGTTAAGTTTTTTTGAATACGGCTGTAAAATTATAGATTATATTCAAACTAAATTCTTTGAAAATACTGCCATTTTCACAGCTTCCGATTTCTTTATATTCTGAGTTTAATGCTAATTATCAACCTCCAAAAATTAAACTTTAGAAAATTATATTTTACTATGTCCACTGATATATATATTTTAATTCATTGCGTTTTTACTATTTCTAAAAATTTTTCCTAAAGTTAGCGGGTTAAGCTTCTCCTATTAGATAGATCTAAATTATCCAAACATTTTGTTTAATATCTTGTTTAAAAATTGTTCTACAGAATAATATTATTTTCATAATAGAGGATACAAATTCTAACGTAAGCTTGATAACAATTTACTAATTTTGTGTATGTAAATTTCCGTAAGAGGAAGTTAGAAACTCTTTATGTAACCTACATTAATTTTTTGGAATACGGCTAAATATTTATTGAAAACTGTAATATTGAAAAATGCAGAATGGTGATGTTTATTCCAAAAAAACAAATTGACTCGTTTTTTAATATATTTCAAAGCCAGAAAACATCTCGATTTGTGTTGTTTAATAATTTAACACAATAAAAACAACTAAGTTTCCATAGGAAAAAAATTTTTAGTATTTTAGTACATTATTCTTTAATAACATCCTCAGAATTAGTGGTATCACAACCAATTCTGACATTCGTCTAAATTCGTTTTGAAAAATGTTTTAAAGAACTAGTGCTTAAGAACTAATTCTAATTCTAAATTTAGAAAATAGCCCATTAGAATACAAAATAAAAATAAAAACAGATTCTGAAACCTTTCCCTAACTCTTCTATGGCACTAGTTCTGAATGTGACAATTTTGAACAAAAATTATTGATTAAGGAACTAGTTCTCTAACCGTTCCATAGAATGGGTACTGGCTAGGTAACACTTCCACAGAACTAGTTCTGGAGGTGACAATTTCAAACAAAAATCATTGGTCGTAGCCAAAGTAGAACAAATACAGGCTATTTTTATGTGTTTTAGAACTAGTTGTAGAACTAATACAATATTTCCTGGGTGAATTAAAAATTAAATTTATATTTGTTCACATTTATTATTTGTTTAAAAATTTTATTTTTGGAATTAGAAAGTATATGTGTGTAAAATTTTTATTTAAATCAACAATTTATGAAAATATTTTGGCAAAGGAAAAACATAATAAAATTATATGTGAGCAGTGATGCATAAACTTATTTACTTTTTTAAAGAACTACACCACTTTTAATGGTATTTTTTAAAAATCAATTGAAAATAAATTTAAATTTTAATAAAGATCATTGGAAAATTAGATTTTTCATTGAAATTTTTGAAAATAAAAATTGAAAATTAGATTTTTCATTAAAATTTTAGAAAAGAACTGTTGAAATTTCTATATTTCATTATATTTCAGAAAACAATTATTTAAAATTACAATTTCTATTTCAGAAAAGTACAATTTAAAATAAGTTTTTATATTTTAAATTCACAAAAGATCAATTTGTAATTAAATTTTACGTTTTAAATTCAGAAGACTACAAATGAAATTGAGTTTTATATTTTGAATTTCAAAAACAACAATTGAAATTTAGAATAATTCATTAAAATTTAGAACATTGAATAAGAGTGATTTAAATGATGATATAATGTTAGATCAACTTAATTTATGTGACCTTTAGCAAATAAAATTAAGAAATTGTTTCAAATCCATCTAGAAAAATTATTCCTAATGCAAATTTCATTCTATATATTATTTCAGTTGAAGTTCTGAATTTAAGTAAGTTTGGAAAAATCTTATAAATTGTTCTTTTCGAAAATTTAAATAAAAATTCCAATTTAAGTTGTTATTTTCAAAATTATAAATTGAAAAGTTAATTTTCAAGTAATTTTTTTTCAATTCTAAATAAAAAGTTTCACTTCTGAAATTTATATGAAAAATGTAAATTTCAATTGTTATATTCTGGAATTAAAAGAGAAATATTATTTTAATATGTTCTTTTCTGAATTATAATAAAAAAATCATAAACTAAAATGATATTTTCAAATTTTGAATCTCATTCTCATTTGTTCTTTTCTGAAACTGAATTCATAAACCTTTTTTCCGAAGTAATTTTTAAAATTATTTTATCATTGAAAATATGTCAGTTATTTTCTTGAAGACAAACTGTTGATTTGTTGGGAGTTTGACCAAAATGAGTAACGAAAATGATGTACGTGCTATAAATTATTAAAAATTAAAAAAAAAAAATTAAAAAAAAAAAATTGGTCCTACAAATAATTGGTCAAAGAATTAAATGTCCTCTGTCATATTGTTTTCAACGTCATTCAACAGTATCAGGGGAATTCGACCATCGATAGGAAACATGGTTCAGAAAAAAAAGACCACATGATATTGGATGGACAAGTAAATTGAAACCATATTGAAAAGCACTCCAAACACATCTTGTAGAAAATCACCCCATTCTCTCCAGTTAAGAGATGATTTTTTTTGTTTTTTTTGCGTACGAACTAAATTTAGAAATTTTAGAAAAATGGAATGAAAATGGAGAGAAGCAAACTGTAGCTATTATTCCATAAAATCATAATTTATTCCAAATAATGTCTAAAGAAAATGCATAACGTCTATTGCCGCTGAAACAAAATAAAAGATAAACCACTATTTTTTTTGCTTTAAAATTTCCCTTAATGATGCAAAAATAGATAAAACACTTTTCAAATAACATTTTTCTTAAATGGAACAAATTTTATGACTGTTTTTGAAATTAATGTTACTATCATTTGACTTTTGTCAATACTATGGATGTGCGATTAATCGGTTATACAAAATTTTATTTAATCTATACACATATTAATCGATTAATCAACAATTCTAATTAATAAAAATTCTTATTAATTACTTTTAATTTTGATTAATCAAATTTGAATAATATTATTCAATGTTCTCAAATTTAGTTTACAATTAAACAAATGAAACAAAAAATGCTAAATATATAATATATGTTATTTGGTGATTAAACGACCCACATTTTATATTTTCAAACAACTTTGCATGCAGTTTTTTATACTATAATGAAAATTAAAAACATAAAAAAGAAAGTCAAATAAATTTAAAATTATTTAATTATTCACGATTTTAACTATTTAAATTCTTTTGCATTTTAATATGTATATATAAGAATATTTTTATCTATAAGGTAATTCATTACAATCAATCTTGGATGTTGAAATAAAAAGATACCAGTACCTATGCTACTGAATTACCTCTTATTAAAAACTATGATGAACCATATCCCATAGATGGACATCTCCTGATAACGGACAAAATCACCGCCTATGGAAGCTTTCGCTGTATATGTAATTTCCTATAGTAGCTTCTTGGCTTGAGATTAATGTTGAATTTTTATTATACAAAAAGATTGAGTGAATGCGTCCATAATATGGATGAAAAAATAATTCATATAACCATCGACGATTTCTGATGAACACGCTAAAGTTGTTACTGACTCCGGAGAGAAATGAAATGTATTCTACAGCGTAACGTGTGATAATCTTGAAGACATGTGTCGTTATTACTCTTTCTTTTTAAAGTGAATAACAAATTGCAAGACTCTTGAGATTTTGCTACACACTAATATACAGTGGCTCACAGCTTAAATTATGCATTATACAATTTTATTTTTAAAGCTCTATGACAAAGTAACAGACTGGAATTAAAAATAAAATTTGGTATCATAAGAAAGAGGAAGATTTCTAGTTTAATATAGAACCATTATTTAGTGTTAAAGTTTTCCTTTAAGCAAATTAAAGATATGAAAACAAAAAATCCAATATTTTTATCTCACAGCTTATTTTAAGCACCCACTTATGACATAAAAAATTGAAAATTACGACCAATAATTACATTCAGATATGTGATGAAATTCGGTCAATTTCAAAAGTAAATCGTATTCTTAAATCGATTAGGTTGTGATGTTCAATATGTTTCTTGTCAAATCACAACAAATTAATTTTGAAATTTGTATTATTTAAATGAAATAAATTTTATTTTAATGTTTTTATGTTAATTTTTTAATAAAAAATTATCAAAAGTTAAGTTTTGCGTGAAGCTGCCATAAAGGAGATATTCCTTGCTTCTGAAAAAAAAAATTGCCCATAAAAAAAAAAAAAACATTTTGTGGAGGAATAATAAATTTACATTTTTGGCGATTAATTAATCCTACAAAAATAAAAATTAATGCAATATTTTAATAGGAACGCTTTTTAGCAGATGCAGTTTGGACTTTGCATTGGATTTAAATTTTTACTACTGATTTGAAATTGGGTTAGCACAATGATTTTTTTGAATATTCAAAATCAGTTTTTTCCTTTGTGGTAGATATATCCAGAAACCTTAAAAGTTAAATTGTAAAACCCATATGTGAAGTTACAGTTTAATTCGGGTGTCTGATAGGTTTTTAAACAATAAGGTACATCGCTTCACCAGAAGTTCCATCACAAATTACAAAAATTTTAGGATTTACAAATCTCTATACTTTTCTTAACCTCTCCCTCAATATATATTCTTTAAAAGGTATTATTATTTTATTTTTTTTTTTTTTCTTTCTACAATATAGCTTTTATTTTTTACCCATGCTTAATGATCCTTAATGATTCTAATTCTTTTGTAACAGTTTTAATCAAATTCAATTTTAAAACGGGTACCAAAATTTGTTCGATTTGAAAACGATAAAATTATGTCAATTTCGTTTTTATCACAACCATGATCACAACCTAATTTATTGAGATTTTCATAAAATAAAATGGAAAATGAAATCGATTTCGTTTTTACAATAAAACGAAATTGAAATCGAAAATTTTATGTGTATCACAACCTTATTCGTTTTTGGCTCGAAATCGATTTTTATCACATACATGATTATTTTTTATGTGGAATGGTAGTCTTAATTGTATGCAACAGATTAGAGGCGGTTTGCGTGCGTCCAGTTTTTGTGTAATATTAGGCGAAATGTGTTTACAGTGCATTTTTAGGGCCTAACACCTACTTTATTATGTAAATTTCCAATATGGACCACAAATTTTCAATAATATTGAGGTCTGGCGACTTTATATATTAGCAAATTGTACACAATACCAAATTTATTATTCGGATCGTTATGTTGGCAATATCAAAAATATGATAATATGCCCTGATTTTTTGCACTCTGCAACAAATTATCCTTTAGGATATAAAGGTATCTAATACTGTCTAGGGAAAGGTAAATCGATTTCGATTTTAGTCGAAAATCGATTTTCAGGAGGAAAAAAATAAAGAACTAAAAAATATCAAAATTGAATAAACTGACGACAGATGACCCACAGTTCTACGAAGAAGTTTAGTTTTGCTACCTTTAAAGACATGTAGGCACTAGAAGTTTTCTACGAACCGGTCCTCCGTATTCCGTACTCCAGAATCCGGCAGTGATACGCCATGAAGACGAGTACAATAATCCAGTATTTGCATTGTATGGCAAAAGTTTTAACGCAACATTGTTTGAACTCCAGATGTCAGTTTTGGTGATGATATCCGTAGGTTGTGACAGACTGCGATTGTATAAATGTTTATTCGGTACTTCATCAATGGCTTTTATTGTCCAACCGATTTATATTAGTTAATATTAATTAAGCATTTATTAACAAATCTGCATAGAATAAAAATATATATAGAATTTTGGCAGTTATCACAAACATTACTTTAGTAATGGTTTTTATTTATTAATTCTTCAAGCAATAAATAAATATTTCTTTCTTACAGAAATATTAAAAATCCCTTAATTGTATCCCATTGGCCTCATGGTTATGTTTTGAAGATTTTAAATTCTTTGGATTCCAAAAAAATAGAATTTGTTGATGGCCAAAATCAATTAATGTTATATTTGTGTAAGTACAATCTGAAAACATATCGTTGGTGCATTGAGGAAAAGTCCTAGTGTTTTTTAAACAACAATTCAGAGAAAAAACTATTTACTTTTTGAATGAAAGCCACAGAAATCTACCCATTATTATTTTTTATAACTTCAGAACTAATTCAGATATTTGAAAAAATATGGAAATTGAAAGTGGATGCTCAATAAAGCTTTCAGATGGTCAAATAAAAAAATATACATAAGTCTTTTCACCAGCTCACTGACGATATGTTTATTAAATATACCCTCAATAACAATTTTCACTAAAAATACAACGTATACAGCTAAACAACACATCCAGTGTCCTCGACCCATAGCAAATGTGAATGGCAAATATTATTCAGTAGAGTCTATAAATGGTAGCGAACATGTGGTACGACTATTGGAGTTTATACCTGGCAAAATGTTCCATGAAGTACCCATAACAAATTATTTGCTATATCAGAGCGGTGAATATTTGGCAAAAATTGTTAAAGCTTTAAAGGTAAATTAAGTTAATATTATTTTTATTTCACACGCTTTCAATTTACCAATTTTAGAATTTCCAACATGAAGCCTACAACACTCATAAATCTACTTGGCAATTGCAATCTGTTCCAACGCTGAAAGGCTTTTTGTATGTGTTACAAGATCATTCCCGTAAAGAAATAATAGAAGAGGTAATACAATCCTTCGAGACGAAAGTTTTAAGTCAATTGGACTCTTTTGAAATGCAAATTATTCATGGCGATTTTAATGAGCAAAATTTAATTGTTGAGCCTGCTGGTGAGGGTAACAATTTCAAAGTTAAAGGTATTATTGATTTTGGCGATACAAATAAATCACCGGTGCTGTTTGAGGTGGGCATAGCTCTAACCTATATGTTGCTACAAGCCAAAAATTTAGAAAGTGGTGGCATTTTCTTAGCTGGCTTTGAATCGATTTATCCATTGACCAACGAAACTAAACAATATCTAAAATATTGTGTAGCTGCACGTTTAGCTCAAAGTCTGGTAATGGGCTCGTATACACATTCCCTTGATCCATCTAATGAATATGTCTTGGTTACTCAAGAAGAGGGTTGGAAATTAATAGAGCAATTATGGAGACATCAATTTGAAAATATTGATGAGATATGGCGAACAGCAGCTGATAAATATCTAACACAAAGTGTTAAATAATTTTAATTACCATTCTAATTGTAAACATTGTTATGTTTTGTCTTTTTTAATTTGTTTTATGTTTTTGTTAATAATTAAACTTTTATATAGATTGATAAATATGCAAATATTTTTAAGCAAATAACATTTAAAAATTTGCCTTTTCCTTCACAATGTCAATTATATTATGTGTTAACAATTGTATAAATAAAGTATTACGTCCAAACTTTTGTATATGTATAATTGATAATTAAATTGTTTTTTAATAAATATCACACACTAGAATTATTATTGTGTTTCAATGTTTAGAAGAATAATATGAAAATATTTATTTTTATTTTAATATGGTGTGTTTTTCAACCTTAATTAATAAGGAAATTAAAGAATATTGTCATTATAATATTTAATTATTTTTCACTTAATTACGCGAATTGATTATATCTAGATTATCAGGTATAGTACTAAATCAAATTTGACGATTTTCCTGTTTAGGCGATTTTTCCCCGTTAAGACGAATTTTTATTTATTTTGGCAATGCTTTCTGCATTTTAAAGATTTTATATTTTGTGTTTTTATTATTATTTTTTTGTTATAGTTTTTTTCTGCGATTTTTTCATATTGTCGATTTCTTTTTTCGATTTTTTCTCTAGTGATTTTTTCCTTTTAGACAATTTTTTTTATGATCGTTTTTTCAAGGTAAATTATATACTGCACATCTATGAGAAATACCTTTCTAATGGTATATTTTTTTGTTTTATTAAAATCCAATGTATTCTGAGAACGTAAGAGGGATTACAGGAAATGTGAATCCATTATTGTCATAAAGGTTTGTTTAAAACAAACATTTAAAATGAGTTATTAGTAAATTGGACCACAAGTAGATATTAACTAGAAAATCGTCCATTCCAAACAATAAAAAACAAAAAGTCGAATTATCAATGGTCAATTAGTTTCATAAACTTTTACTATGCTGTTTCCCTTGAAAAAATAATGAAAGTTTCTCAAATAAAAACAATAATTATATTTTTGTAGCTTTAATCTAACAATTTGTTTTATTTTAAATTTCATTACATTTTGATTTATTTAAAATACTAATTATTTTAAATTTAGCTACAATTAATTAGGTTACGATTAAACGATTTTGAAAATCTAAAATTTTATTTACAAAACGTGCAAATATTAGGTATAATTAGATTTTTAATTACATTAAAAAAAATCTTATATTATATTGAAAATGCATTTTATAATTAATTAATTACACTTTTTCCAAATATTTTCATTAAATTTATCACATTTTTCTTAGGTCAAAATTTTGTAAAAAGAATCGTGCTTAAATTTATTTTAAACTATTTAAATATACATATCATACATGTTAAGGACTACTATATGTATAGTAAAAAGCTATTTTATTTAGATTTAAACTTTAATATGTATTTCAACATACATACATATTTATCTACTTAAAGTAATTATTTGGGTATTTAGTTTTGAAAGCTAAACATAATGTTAAACTATTTACGGGCTTACATTCGTATTATTGCTGTTACTAGCAGACACCGCAGGAGTCGTCGTGTTAATTGTAGTGGTTGGAGTTGTTGAGGAGGTTAAAGGGTTTGTTTTAACTATATTTAAAAATGTTTGTGTAGAGGTTGTGGAGGCAGCTGTAGTACCACTTACAGATGTTGGGGCAGGATTATTTGTAGAGTTGGTTGCCAATTTGGCGGCCTGATTACGTTGACGAGGATTGTGGGAAATATTATGGCCAAATGAGGAACTTTGTTGTCTTCTGCGTTTTTTCAGAAAAGTAAAAGAAGAGTTCAACATTTGTTGTTGCATTTGTAAAGATGCCGTTATTGTTGTTTCACTAGAATTAACAGTCGCTACTGTGGGTGTTTTGTTATTATCATTCAAGTACTGTAGCTGCTCTTTATCTAGCCATGGCAATTGGAAACCCTTACGACGTTCACCCTTTGCACCCAGACTTGCAGGGCCTGTTAGTTTTGGTATCATTTCTCCAAACGCCTGTACTGGTAAGTCGTGTACAAAACAAATAGTTTGAAGGTTTTCCGTTGTGGGATAAAATGTTTGTAAACTTGGTGTTTCTTGCGTTGGTTGTATTTCATCTTTACAATGGCGTCTCTTAAGACGCTCTATACGCCTTTGTTCTCTAATTTGTTGTACATCCCATTTTTTACGACGCTTTTCGTCTACCTCCAATTTAGCATGCCTTTTAAGAAATATTTCATCTGAAAGATCTTCAGTACCTTCAATACAATATGAGGGTGTTAACTCGTGTTCTGTCCATTTGGGTATTTCTAATTTGGGATTATCGGACTGCAATAGTTTTGCTTCAGCTTTTAAAAATTCATAATCGTAATCACAATTAAAAGCTTCATCTTCCCACTCTCTAGTGCTGTAAAGTTGTGGTGTGGATATATATGTGCACCTGCGGATTTTTTGACGATGATGATGAGCATGTTGTGAGGTATTGTCGTGGGATCGTTTTTTATCAACAACATTTGGTGAAGGTTTCAAAGGTGAAGATGTAGTTGAAGTTGAACGCTAAAATATAGAAAAAAAATATATAAACAAATGTTAATATTAAATAAATAAAACATTATTAGTTACCCTTTCATGTTCAGCCGTTGAATCACAGCTCACAGATTCATCAGTATTGTAATCAGGTGCATGCCAACGCATAATTGTCATTTGCTTACCACGGCTGGGTGTAGGTGGCTGTTTGCTTATGAGCGTAGTGCCTGTGGATGATGCCGAGGTAACAGCCTTGAAAGCGGTTTGTCCATCATTTGTTGTAGTCGAGGCCGGAGATACACTTGGCTTTGCACCTCTTGGTATGGCTAGAGATTGTTTTGCTGCTTGACGAAGCCTTAAACGTTTGCTTTGCACTGCCAAAACTTCATTGCTGTCTTCGGTGGTGTTGCCCGTATCATACATATCATCAACTGCAACTGGCTGTGTGTTTGTTTTAACATCTTGAGAGTCCTGACAATGTTCCACATCTTCATTGTTGCCTTCCTCATTAGCCACATGCTCGCCGTCTTCTTCATCATGTTCTTGATTTTCTTCTTGATGTCCTTCATCCTCAATTTCCTCTTCATCTTCTACGCCATCATCATCACCATCATCGGCCTCGCCATCCATTTCCTCTTCTTCACCCTCGTCATGTTCATCATGTTCTTCATCCTCAGCTTCCTCGTCGCCATCATCATCATTTTCCGTATCTGTTGTCTGACTTTGTGGGCTTTGGTTGTGTTTCCCACGTCCTGAAGCCATATTGACTCTCTGAAGTACTATTTTACTTATTAACTTGCCGTTACATTCTCCAATAATATTTGATTTAGCGGTACCAGTTGTTGATATAATTTTGGCGCAATTTGCTGCTACAGGCGCTAACGTTGCCATCGGTACAGTTGATTGATTTGTTTTACATTGTATTTTGGCCAGAGGAGGTGGCGGTAACGTTGATACCTCTCCCGATCTTTTTATTTGCTGCTGCAGTTGTTTTTGTAATTCTTTTACTTGATTTTCCAAGGCAGCGTTACGCGTTCGTAACGTTTCCAGCTCTTCTGTCCGCGTTATTAAGAACTTTTCTTTAGCCATAAGTTGATCACTTTGCTCTTGGATCAAGTCCAAATGTAATATCAACATTGCCTTTAGTTGTTTGTTTTCCTTAAGTAAAGCCAAAACATCCGCATTTGGTGAAGCAGCTGCTCCACCGCCACCGCCACCCATGCTGCCGGGTGTTGTTACAATGTTGTACGAATTTTTCGTTTGATTTGTGTGACAATAAACATGGTCCATGTATTTACTATTTGTTGTATTGTTATTATTGCTGTTATTTGGTGTTTTATTACATTTATTTTCCATTTTTATTTATTTCCAACTAATTTTTACCATAAATTCAATAATTTTTCGCAATTTTTGTTGTTATTCTTCAAATTTATTCTCAATTTCTCTTTGTTATTTTCATTCAAAAACGATTTACTTATTCACCTTTTGTTTGCTGATTCTTACAAATGCGCATTTTTTCACCATTATGCCTTCTCGCAAATAATAAGGCAAATTGTTTTTTATTTATCACTGCACAAGATAAACTTTCTATTTAATTAATTATTTTAAGTATTTGTATTGCTTTTATTTAATTTTAAACTATAAAAGTCAATAATTGTTTAGTATTTCGTGCAAAAAAAGCAATAGAATATTCCGTAGAAAAATTAGAGAGCTGCGGCGAAGAATTTCAGCGGCGTCAGCTTTTGTTTAATTCATCGACGACGCCGCAAATTATAAAAAAAAATCAACTGTATGTCGGCGGAAAATTAAACATCAGAAAACTTGTTATTTTTTTCAAAATTTATTACACGTTAATAATTCTGAGTTTTTAATATTATGAACTCAGAATTTAAAATGCTCGTCTAAAAAAGGAGTAGAATTAAATTATGGGTACTCATTTATCTTCCTAACTCACTTAAAATCGTAAATATTTTCTATGCTATTTATCCTACTGCAAAGATTAATGTGTCAATTAAAAGGTCTTAATGGTGCATTTATAAAAATAAAATAAAAAAATATAAGTTTCATTAACACAACTTTTTTAAATATTTTGTAATTTCTGGTGCAAAAAAAAAAAATGTTTGTGGAAATTTTTTCAACAAACATCGGCCGATCGGAAGGATTTTTAACTCTGTGATATGTCCAAAAGCGGATTCGCTAACGTAATTCTTCCCTTTTACTCAAAGAATAATTAGAAAGTATACTCGTAAGAACAGCTGTTTTACAATTTTTTCATTGACATACCTCGCGGAACTGTCAAATTGTTTTTGTATTCATATGAAAAATTTGTTCGAGTTTTTTTTAACTCTTCCTCTCCTTTATTCTCTCATATCCCGTTCAAAGCATTTTGAAATTATGTGCAGTAGTTTTACACTATCAAAATACAAGCAATTGTTGTTTTTGTAGATGTGCAAGCACTTTCTAATTACTCTATGCCTTTTACCCAACTTTTTTTTATAACAAATGTTTTTTTTTTTTTTTTTTGATACGAGTTTCTTAGGGAAATACGATTTTCAAAGCACTCTAACTTCCAAAACTATTTTATTGCATTCAAAAATTTTTACATCTCTATTTTCACCGTTAAAAGTGCTAACAATGCCGAAATAAATCGGAGCTGAATCAGGGCGGTCTAATTATACCGAATTATATAACTATGTGACATTTTAAGTGTATTAAACATATTTCATGTTTTATCACTGTGCAATTTTCTAAAACAAAACAAATTTAATTCCAATTTATTGAAACGAATTTATAAAAAATAAAGTATAGCAAATCGCATTTTCGATACAATTTTTTTTAAGTATTCAAATATTTGGAAAAATTTTATTTTTTAATTACATAACAATTTATCTCTTTTTATTTGTGTTACTTTCGGATAAACAAATTATTATATTATTTATTCGTCAAAAGACTGGAAATGAAATTTTTATATATATTTTTTATTGTTCTTCGATACTTTACGTTAATTTTCTTAAAGATTGGCTATAAAAAAAAAAATCTGTTAAACTTGACAACCATTTGTTGGAAATACAGTTACTGCTAACATACCTTTACTGAAATAATCCATAATAGCATTTTAGTGCAAATAAAAAATTATAAAAATTTCGTAATATAATTTAATTTTTTAAAATCAAATTATTCTTTTAAAAAAGTTAAATTAACAATAATCCTATAAGGTGCAGCAAAATAATTAAAAATTAACAAAAATTAACGTTTTAATTTGATTAATTATCAAATTTCTGTTTTTAAATTAAATAAATCTATGCTCATAATAAAAAATAAATGACATGTTAATTCCAGAGAAAAAAAATTGTTAACTTACCTGAATTCAAATGACTTTCAATTTAAAGTTTTCTCTAAGTAGATATGAAAGCATAGGGCCAAATATGGCTTATATACTACTCAACAAAAATAATACAGTAAAGAATTATTATATAATTTAATTTTTAATGATAATTTAATATTAATTTACGACTTAATTGAAGCGATAACAAGCTTTTTAAGCATTTATGTATTTAGAATAAGAGAAGAAATTTTATTTCGTAAGTTAAGGATTATGTTCTTTTAAATAATTTATCATTCTATTTTTAAATGACTGATCTGAATAAGAAAATGTTTTAAGTTCCTTGGGAAGAGAATTCCACACTCTCGATACCCTTACTTGAAATGATTTTTCATATATAGTGGATGCAATGTGGGAAAAAATTATCTGAGGATTTCTCAAAGATCTAGAAAATATAAAACTGTTAGCAACGTATGGGGGACAATTTCTCTTGATTATTTTATAGAATAGCAACAAAATCCTTGAACTTATCATCTCTAAATGCGAGTCCAATAAACTTTAATACAAATTGTGTGACATGTTCCCTCATCCGTAATCTATAAACATATCTAACAATACGATTAAATGTTAGTTGAAGGCGTTTTAGCACTAAACTATTTGTTTCACTACAAACTTCTATACCATATAATAAAAGTGGCATTAGTGGCATATTAATGTTAAAAATTTCAAGTTTTAAATAAATTAATTAAAAGTTAAAAATATCGGCGGCTATATTTAAGTCATGTTAAGCCAAATATTTTTGGTCGGCGTCGAATATAAAAGTTTTTCGACGGCTTGGCTTAATCGGCTGATGCGGTTCTCTGAGAAAAATATGCACGAGAAAACCAAACCAACGCAAAATTGTCGGCGGCAGCAGCGTGCCATCTAATATTTTTTAATGGTGTACTCGATACTACACAATGCTTGAAAATTATAAACATTATTTTGGAAAGCGCTACATGTATTTATTAAAATGTTAATTTGGCATAAATAGACCACCCTGATTCAGCTCCAATTTATTTGTTTTTTGCAATTGATAGTACTTTTAACAGTGAATATAATGATGTAAACATTTTTGACCGCAAATAAATATTTTGGAAGTTATAGTGCTTTGAAAATCGAATTTTCCTAAGAAACTCGTATCAAAAAAATTTTCGTTATAAAAAAAGTTGGGTAAAAAGGAAGAATTACGTTAGCGAAGCCGTTTTTGGACATACCACAGAGTTAAAAATCCTTCCGCCCGGCCGAAGGCCGGCTATTAAGAAAAATTATTTCAACGAAATTTTTTTTTTTTTGCTCAAGAAATTACAAAATACTTAAAAAATTGTGTTTATGGTACTTTTATATTATTTTTATTTTGTTTTTGTAAATGCGCCCTTAAGAGCTTTTAAATGACACCTAAATCATTGCAATCGGATAAATAGTATAGAAAATATTTACGTGTGAATTTTTGGTGAATTAGGGAGGTAAATGAGTACCGTTAATTTTTTTAAATTTTAATAAAAAATTAATTATTTAAAATTTTTTTATTGTATTTTATATCAAAACTATTGAATTAGAAATAGTCTTAATTTCAAGTTAGTACAGTCTTTTTGCAAACCAGCGATGTGATCCAACTGTAAAATGTTACCAGATCTTTCAGCAAACATATGGCAATATTCATGCCGCCTTATTTGTTGTTTTGTTTACAATTCGATAAATTAATAAAGAATTTAACAAAAGCGCTTTTCAAATTGTAAAAATGTCCATTTTCGGAGATGATGGCGTGGACGACTTGTTAAATGGTAATTTTCACAATAATGGTGACCAACTACCCGAGGATGGAGATGATAATGATCAGTTATTTGGCGATAATGACCAGGCAGAGGGTGAAAACCAAGAAGGAGCAACTGCGGTGCCAGTTAAGGTTCAGCCTAAAAAACGAAATGTTCTTAATCCTAGACCACGTTTAAACGTAGAAGTATTAAGGGGTCCCAGGGGTATACACACAATCGAAGAATATTTTAAAGATATTAAATTTAAAGGTAAAGGCAGGGAGAAAGAAGATCTTGATGAAGTTATGCGTCGACTACAGCATTGGGGTCATAGAATGTATCCTACTTACAAATTTGATGATGTATTAGCGAATATAGATCGTTTGGGCAAAAAGAAACCATTGCAGGTTCATATGTCCCGCTATCGCCTGGGTATGTTGGAAAGTATGAAGAATCATGGGGAAATCAACGAAGCCGATGATGAAGACGATCAACCGGTAGCGGCAGCTGAAGAACCATATGATGAGTTTGATGCCTTATTGGACGAACAAATAGCTATATCGAAAATTGATCCACGTACACCAGGTCCAAATAATTCAAGATATTCTGGCGGAGGCATGGGCACTTCGACAAATACTTCAATAACTAGCAGCAGTTTTGCTACACCTTCCTTCTCTAAGGGTAATGCAGTCGTATCAACACCTTATACAGGCCAAACAAATTTAAATGATACAAGCGATTTGGCAACACCTCTGCCGCCCAGCCAACCTTCAACTCCCGCCGCTAAACAATTAAGTGCAGAACAAATGGCTCGTATTGCTGAGAACAGAAGGTTGGCCCAAGAACGATTGGCAGCCAAGAAACGGTTGCAGCAAGAGGCTCAAAAAACACCAGGGGTCGTATAGGCATAAACGTTTTTGTATTTAAAATATATAGGATATGTTTTTTAATGTTTGTGTTAGTAAAAGTGATTTTACAAGATAATTGATCTATGTTTTTATTAAAATTTTAATATAAACGTTGATTTTGAATTGGTAAGTAAAAGCGTAAATGTATATCCATAAATAAATCTACATAATATATAATACAACAACAAGAATTAATTAAAAAAAGTTTATTTAACTAAAAAAATCTTGTTAAAAACTTAATCTACTTATTTTCTAATTACAAAAATCACACAATTTTAATGTTATGACAATTTATTAAGAGCTTGAACCGTTTCACTAATATGTCTTATGTCACGTGCATATGTACGACAACAGCCACCAATAATTTTGGCTCCCAATTGCGCCCATTCTGCTACATAATTAGCCAAAGGTATACAATGCTCCTTTCCCATCCAACCTTTGTTAACATCGTACACTTCACCGCTATTGGGATACACCACCAAGGGTATTTTATCCTCCATAGATCGTTCACTATTTAGTGACTTAAAAAGGGGTGTTACAAATTCGGGATTCACGCAGTTAACACCAATGGCTAAACAATTATCTAAGGCATTACGTTCCTTAAGTAGTTCCCACAGAGTATTGGCAGCCTCGGCAAACACTTCACCATGTGCCAAAGTTTTCTCATCTTTGCATTGAAATGCCACCCAAAATTTAACATCTGGATAATCTTCGCATAACATTTCTACTAAAGCTTCAGCCTCCATTTGACAAGGTATTGTTTCAATGGCTAAAGCATCCACACCAGCTTCCAGACATGCATCAATTCTTACTCTATGCCAGTCGGTTATCTCTTTGGCTGGAACATAATCAGCATAATCCCCGGTATACTCAGAGCCATCATGTAAATGAGCACCATAAGGTCCTATAGAGGCAATAATCATGGGAAAACCTTCAAGTGTTGTAAGCAAAATATGAAAATTATTACTAAGTACATTAATCATTTTATTATTTAAATACCTACCCTCCTTTACGCTCAATTGTGCTTGATAACATTCTGTTAAATATTTCTCTCTAGCAATATGTGCTAAACGTACTGTATTTTTGATTAGTTCCACACTTTGATCAGCATCTAATTCCAAATGTTCCATATAACCTTCAACACTTGTTTGATATGTATTAGTTAAAATTAAATCGGCACCATCTATAGATAAATTTAGGTAGTTTTTTGACATTCAAATAAAATTGCATTAAGTATTCTTTTTTGAAGAGACTATACAAACTTTGCAAAAAATCAACATGAGTATTTACTACTGCTGCAGGATTTGTAGCATTAAATCTGGCACTCCATAAGGGATCACCATCAACCGCGTCTCCTACATGTACTGTCATTTGTGTACCAAAACCACCATCTTTTACTAGAATATTTTTTAAACGCATGTTTGTTTTTTCTTTGTTTCACCTAAAAAAATAAGAAAAGTTTTTATTTAAATACGTTGTATGTAAATAATGTAAACTTATAATAACTGATTAATCTAATTTAATTGACGGTTTTACGAAAAAATAACAACACTTAAAGGTTTTAGTAAGAAAATATTCCCGTTTTCAGAATTTCTTTGTATCTTGTTGTGGCTAAAAACTGAAAATCTGACTAGTATTAAAACAGAGCTTTAACAACGGTTTATTTTGTAATTTTTTTTTTTTTTTTAAATAAAATATATTGTTACTTTTTCATAATGTACATATATTTTCAAAATTCTCCCATTTCTGCCCAATAAGCACACAAATTTCAAAAATTAATATATTTTGGTAATATTCATATGGCTGGGGAGCTAATTATACACATCTTTATAATAAAATAATTATTATTTTTTTCAAAGAATTTATATATTTTGGCAATATTCATATGGCTGGGGAGCTAATTATACACATCTTTATAATAAAATAATAATAATTATTATTATTATTTTTTTTTTTTGTATTATATACTTGGATATTTTCCCAACAATATATTGTATTATAGGCCATGAAGGCTTCCTTTGTATTGCTATCCCAATAAGCACACACATTTCAAAAATTCAAGCCTTGGAAAATTTTGCTGGACTCCAACATGAATTCAAATATTAAAATAGTTTAAACAAGAAATATTATTGAAAAAAATAAAAATTTTCAAGTAAAATTAATTTGACTGGAATTTAAATTTCCTTTTCGCTGGATTGAATTAAAGTGTAATACTATTTTAATTCAATACTTGGTACTGGAATCAAGGCTTGAAATACATTTGGTTTCAACTTGAATTCCAGCAGAAATGCTTATTGGGTATTAAATAAAAATAAATAAATAAATAAATAAATAAATAAATAAATAAATAAATAAATAAATAAATAAATAAATAAATAAATAAATAAATAAATAAATAAATAAATAAATAAATAAAATTCAAGCCTTTGAAAATTTAGCTGGAGTCCAATAATATTTTAAACATGAAATATTATTAAAAAAAAAAAAAATTTCAAGTAAAATAAATTTGACTGGAATTTAAATTTCCTTTTCACTCGAGAATTCTATTGAATTAAAGTGTAAAACTTTTTTAATTCAATGCTTGGTACTGGACTCAAGGCTTGAAAAACATTTGGTTTCAACATGAATTCCAGCAAAAATGCTTATTGGGTGTAAATAGTTATGTCTTAAAATATGCGATTTTTTTAATAACATTTTATTTAAAAAATTTTCAGAAATAAGAGAAAGAAACAAGTTTTTACGTACTCAATTTCACAAGGCTAGACGAATTTAGATAAGTCAAACAATATTTAACACATTATTTTGGAATGCATTCTAAAAAAACTTTTACAATAAAAGTTATTACAGGGTGACAAGCGGATTTTTATGAATGTTAAGGTCCTTGTCTACAACTTTCCTATACATTTCAATTCGATTCATTAAGTTTAGGTTGACTTAATAAAAAATAGTGTAAATAAACAAATATTTTAAAATTGATTCCTGCGAAGATCACAGTTTTTCGAAATGTAGATATATATATATATATATATATATATATATATATATATATATATATATATATATATATATATATATATATATATATATATATATATTTTTTTTAATTTCCAATTTATGATCTTTCATTAAAAATATTATTTCAATTTTATTTTCAGAATCACACACAGCTTAAATATGTTCCAAAAAAATAAAAATTGCAAATATTTTTATTTAGATAATTGATTTCGACAGACGTTTCTTCCTTCTCCCTATAAATTCATAAGTATTTTATGACAAACTTAGATTACCCTCAACACCTTTGGTAAACAGAAAAACAAAATAAAAACTGGACAAAAACTAATTAAATCAATTCTATAGGCTTTAAGGCATTTGTTTGGTATTGATGTTTCTATCTCAAATGAAAATTTACCTCATTTTAAAATGAAATTAGCGTCCTAGCATTATCTTTTCGTGAGCTGGAACAAAAGGGTTTTTGTCTGCCAAAGGAATAATATATAAAATTTGTATCATAAGTATGTTCTTTTGGAGGCGCCTTTAACAAAGATAATTTTCATTTTTGGGGCCACTCTAATACGTATGATTCAAAAAATTAAATTTCGCAATATTTTAATTTCTCAAATATGTATGTAATTGTTCAAACTTAGTTGAAATAATTTTTAATTTTTTAAATTTTAAGAAATAGATAGGTGTAAATTTATTACTTTTTTTTAAAGTATTAAGGTATTCAATTTTTATAGCCATCATTAGGATAGAATATTATTAAAACTTTATCATTATATACATTTATACAGTGGTCCCACGCATGTGTAGCTTATATTTAAAAGCAATTCTCGTTTTTCACACTAGTGTTTGTGATAAGAATTGATGTTTAAAGGGGTCTTATTTAAAGATAAGCACTTAAATTCAAAATACAAGTGTACTATTTTAATTTTAGATTTTAGTTTTTAGCTATTAAGTTTTTATTTAAAATAAATTTTCAGTACCTTACAAACATTCACCTAGAGTGCATTACAATCACTCATTTCTTAAAGTCACATTAACAATAATGTCAACTATATTTTAAGTCAGCAATTAAATAATTTAGTTAAAATAATAATAATAAATAATTTAAAGTGTGGTCCGATGTGCTTTTTGTCATTTTCAAAATGCAATAACTCAAAAACTAATAAATATATTTTCATAATTCTTTCACAACCTGAGATAAGTCCAAAAAATATATGTGTAAAATATTATATTAGTCGGAGAATTTACTAAGTTATAATAAAAATAGGAAGAAAGGAGAACAAATTGTGTTTTTTTCGGTAAAAATTATGGTTTAATTTAAGATAGAGCCAATTTTAATTCTCACGTGTACATTTGGCTTTATATAATTTATGTAGAATTTCTTGTATTTTTTCACCGTTAGGAAATTAAGAGTTGCTAAATGTTTTTGCACAAAATTGAACTAAAAGGTAAACACGAGATTACTATAATACAAATAAGATTAAATTATCTCAAATATTGTGTATATTTGTATATAATAGTAAATTATCATCGGAATACTTTCCAAAAATTAATCAAAATTGAAAAATCAATTATACCTGGCGTACAGAAATTATTCTGATTATGATGGCCCAAGTTTTTGTATTATTTAGAGAAATTCAAATTTCAAGACATATTTGGACATATATTCTTTTTTAATTATTTGTAAAGTTAGTATTTGATGGTATGTATGTTACAGATAATTTCTAAATGATACTATTTAGAGATATCACTCTCAATTTCTATAAATAAATATAGCAAGAACTAACTTAAACTATATTAGGGAGGGTAAGCTCTGTCAAGTACTTAACTTATGTCTGGCGATCACTCATTGTGGTATATGGGTTATACGTTCCCAAATTTTTATTAATGAAGTTTTGATACTGAAAATGTTGAGATATTTTTTCACTATAACTAAACCATTTC
This sequence comes from Protophormia terraenovae, assembly GCA_951394005.1. NCBI lineage: Eukaryota > Metazoa > Arthropoda > Insecta > Diptera > Calliphoridae > Protophormia > Protophormia terraenovae. The sequence continues at coordinate 95,429,569 of OX596074.1, forward strand.
AAGACATTTTATGCAAAAAATAAATCTAGATCTATATACTTCAAAATAATGTAGAAACATTTTGAATTTAACTAAAAACATCTGTGCCACACAGAAATAGTATGTGTCCATATTGAAAAGTGAGATTATGAGACAAAATCTAATTATTCCAAAGTGGATAAAAACCCAACAATAGTTTTTATTTGGACCAAGAGTGTAGATAAACACCTTTAATTGGGTATCATTAGTTTTTCCATAGGCACTTCGCACTTGAATTGTACATTTGTTTTGCAATTGAAAAAGATTTTTTGTTAGCGTATTAGTGATATGTAATTGAATATAACTCATACTCAATGTTGTCTTATAAAGAGGTTCAAAAAGATATTTATTAATAATACGTATTTATGACATTTCCTTTTGTTGAGAATTGATCCAAAAAATCTTAAAAAATTTAATAAAAATTAATTTTAAAGGATTTTTTTTTATGATACGAATCCTTACTCCGATTGAATTAAAAATGTGTACATTTTTAGTTTATGGCTTAATTTGTAGCCAAATTTATCTAATTTTAAAATCGCTGTCTTATGTCCTTGAAATAAATGAATTCAATTTTTAAACATAATTATATTTTTTCACAAACAATTCCAAACTAAAAATGTTACTTGCAAACTTACTTGCTTACTTGTTTTTTTTTTTATTTCTGATCTATGTACATATGTTTGGTCTAGCAGTGCACGAAGTAAACTAATGAGTATATTTGAAACTAAACTATAGTTTTATAAATAGGTTTGTTTTATGTGTGTGCACTTTGTTTAATTGATAAGATCCCCATAAACATTTTATTATTTGTTTTGATTCTATAAAAATAAAAACACTTGTACATATGTATGAATAAATTTACATATGTACATATATATGTATGTATTATTGTTCTTCTGTGGCTAGAGTCTTTGTTGTAAGATTATTTTTTGTTCTAAAAATCGTTGGTGTTAGTTTTTGTTGCTAATGGGATCCTTGACATCTGGTTCATGAGCGTCAGTTCATAAAATTTGCGACTGGTTGCGATAGTTATTGATAATAATCTTTTGTTTGTGACAGATTTTTTTTAACAAACGTTTAAATGTATTAAAACAAAGTATTAATTACTTATTTAAGATTTTGGTAAATTAATTTATATAGTTTGTTATCACAGCAAATTAAAAAAATAACAAATAAAAAAATTAAAATTAAAAAATAACAAAAAAATAATAATAATAATTGCAAATTTATTATTATTTTCAGCAATTATTTTTAAACTGTAAATTACAATATTTAAACGTAAAATTTTATACAGAATATATAATTTATTTCTTTTTAAACTTAATATTTTTATTTATATAAACATACCTTTTAAGAGATTACTTTATCCAATCAAATATTTCATTAATATTCTTAATAAATATTTTATTTTTTATTAATAAATGTATGTATATATTTTTTTAATAAAAACTTTTGTAAATAATATTTAAAAAAAAAACACTGCTACTGTGCTAACACTAAGTTACTAATTAGAGTCTCTGTTACAATTGATTGATTAACTTAAATATGCAACAGCTTTTATAAGTAGTTCTCGCTATAGCATAAATCTATATCAATTTATATTTATATATGTATATATTTTATTTTTTTGTTTATTAAATTACACTTATAGACAGACAGACATACGGACTATAATATAATTGTGTATACAATATTATTGGATGATGATAAGGTGTTCTTAAAAATTCAAACATTTTCCATTAACACACAGATAACCGAGAATAAAAAAGAGAGTAAATGAGCACTTAAATGAGCAAATCTCCCAGTTAAACATTTTATATTTAACCCATTAAATAAGAGATTTAGTTTAAATACAAAAAGGGGGTTTACACTACTATAATTTTTATTAATATAAGAGTTTCATATTCTCTAATAAAAAAAATGTAATTGTCAAAATGTATTTTGTATAGTAGAAATTAAACAAAAAAAAAAAAAAAAACAGTAGGCATTGAGAATTCCTAATATGCGATCTGGAACAAAGAAAGATATCTAGTGACCCAAAAAAAATGGTTTTTTCGGCTTTGGGTCGATTCCGATCGACCTCGTGATAGGAAAATTTTCAAAAAATGTTGTTCGATTTAAATGATTTAAACACCCTTGTAAAGAACTTGATGAGATTTAAAAATATGCTTAATATGATATCTCTTATTTTTAAAATATATTTGCGCTTGAATTTAGAAATTTTAATTTTTTGCTTTGACTTTTTTGTCTTTTTGCTCAAATAATTTTTGTTATGTAAAAGAGTAATTATTTTAAAAATATCCTAATATTCCCAATATATTTCAAAGTTTTTTTTTAATTATCTTATTAATTATTTCACTATTTTCTCAAAATTTAATAAATAAGCAAATATTTAAAAGACAAATCTACAAGATTGATAAGAAAGAAATTTTTATATGATTGAGTGCTGCACCCTACGCTCGACATTAATCGAAAATGTTGAAATTTTTAACAAAATTTTTAATTCATCGGTCTAGGGCAAAAGTCACGCGAGATTTTTAAAAAATAGTTTTAATAATTACATTAATATAGATTAATTTGATACTGAACTTATTCCCACCAACCCAAAAATGTATACTGGAGCATATTTTATGAAAAGTCAAATTTTTTTTAATTTATTTTTTTTTTTTAACTAGAAATATTAAAAATTTTTAATATTTCTAGTTTTAAAAAATTTTAAATCCTAAATTTAAAATCATTCGCGTAAAATCTCATGGAAATACAGGCATTTAAAACTAAAAAAAATAAAAAAAACTGAGTTGAAACTTTCGAGGATTTTTCGACTCATTTTAGGTTTGCACTGACAATTTACAACTTATTGACTTAAACCATTAACCAGTCGAAAGACAACTTAAGAAATTCATTTTCTGTATATTAAGTATTTGGTGATAAAAAATGAAACCAAAAATTTACGATTTTTGAAATTTTGCAGTTTTTTTGATAGAAAATTTGCGCCATTCAGAATTTAAATTTAGAGGGCAGAATTTTAAAGTTGAAGTGATTACCTACAGTTTAATGTATATCTCGTTGATGTCAGGAAACCAGACGTAGGATAGCATCTTCACAAACTTTCATACAATTAGCGTAAATTTTTATAAAAGTGTGTTTTTCGCTACTGACAAATTCCGCTTTTATAGAAATTGTCCAAAATACCGCGTAAACCGCATTAATTAACAAATGACACATCCGAGTCAAAATGGTGTTAAAAAATTTTGAAATGCAAAAATTTGATGTAATTTTTAATATTTTCACCAAATTTAAAAATTTTGTTCTCAATTTTTTCAGTGTAAAATATGAATTTAGATCATCGAAAAATATCTAAAGAATCATTTTAATGATTAATTTTGATATTATGAAAAAAAGTTAAAGAAACGTCATTTATATCGGCTACAGCGGCATTCATCTCCAAAACTATTTTGCTTGCTGACAACTATCGCGAAGTATAAATGATGTTAACATTGATGTCAAATGAAAGCATTTTATTTGCAATACTAAAATTTAGATGGCGTCAACTTAAAATTGTATGGACCAAAAAACATGTTCTTAACCTCAAAAATCAAACCCACAAATTTCGCATTATAGTTAAAATTTTGAAATAATAAAATCAATTTTCGATGTAAAATTTATCTTTAAATAAGCAACAATTTGAAAATTTTACTAAAACTCATTTCTAATAAAATTAAAATCGTTTGGCCTTTCTCTGAAACAAGCAAACTCAACAATTCAAAACCCCACTGTTAGTCAACAATACAACAATTTACAATCTTCTACACCTCAACACCCACAAAAGTCTTCCGTTCAACAATCCACTCCTAATCCAATTACATCAAATACAAATAAGCAACACACAGCAAAACTAATTCTACCGAAAAAAAGAAAACTTTCAACTATAAGCCTCCTCGAAGAGCAAGTAAATAATCAAAAGAAACTGATTCATATTATAGCATCTCAAAACAATATTCTCAACAACCAAAATAATATACTTTTAGATTTGGTAAATGTTCTTAAAGAAAAATTAAAATAAACAGCCATTAAATAATGGAAATATCAAAATCGTTTATTAATTATTAAACAGCGAATTGGCTAGACAATTTCTTGTATTAATTGCTACTGAGCTTGTACTCAAATCATTGTTTGAATCAAATAAAGTGGGTTCGTCATTTCCCACAGTTTCCAAAGCTGAATCCAAAAAATCCTCGAGATTATAGTTAAAATTTATGCAAATGTTATGCAAAGTACAACACGCATTAATTATTTGTGTTGCTTTTTGTGGCTTGTAGTGTAAGCCTCTTTCTGAAAGTATAGAACGAAATCTATTCTTCAACACTCTATTACATCTATCAATACCATTTCTCGCTTTCGCATGAATTTGGTTATAAAGAACTTCCTCAGGTTTGGATGGATTTCGATATGGAGTGATGAAATTAAATGCTCTAGGGGGTATCCAGAATCTCCGAAAAATTACGTTTAAGAATAGATAGATAGATAGATAGATAGATAGATAGATAGATAGATAGATAGATAGATAGATAGATAGATAGATAGATAGATAGATAGATAGATAGATAGATAGATAGATAGATAGATAGATAGATAGATAGATAGATAGATAGATAGATAGATAGATAGATAGATAGATAGATAGATAGATAGATAGATAGATAGATAGATAGATAGATAGATAGATAGATAGATAGATAGATAGATAGATAGATAGATAGATAGATAGATAGATAGATAGATAGATAGATAGATAGATAGATAGATAGATAGATAGATAGATAGATAGATAGATAGATAGATAGATACCAAGAAGCCATGTGTTTATTTTGCCTTGTCGGTATTTCGAATCAAAAAAAGCATGGGCATCGCTTTTTCTCCATATAAAGGAGTCGATATTCGCTCCTAGGTACCGAGCATCCACATATTTAATTTTTAACGAATGATCACAGATCTATAAATTTGTATTTATATAAAAGTTGTAGCAGAATTAATATAAGACAATACTTAAAAGCATCACATTAAGGCTGTAGTATCCTTTTCTGTTATAGTAGTGATGCTTTTGGTCAAATGGAGGAGACATTATTTTTACGTGAGTACCACCAATACTTCCTACAACTCCGGGTAGATTATATTTTTGAAAGAAAAATTCTTTTGCCACTTTTTCCTCGTGTTCTGAATCTTCCAGGCGAATATATACAGCATTGATCCAGCTACTTCCCACTCCATTCTGGTAGCTTCCAGTTTCCAAAAAATTTAGAAAAACAGCAACCTTTATGTTTTGCGATGTCTTTCTCTGAGTAGTGGTGAAATTCTTTCCAAAAGATGTACAAAGATTTCTTTATTTACGCGAAAGTTTTTGACAAATCTGTAAATACAAAATTTTATTAGTTTTGGAAGCTACATGTATGCTAAGTGTACTTACTCAAATTCAGGAAGATCCAAAGGATTATAATATTCCCTTAATATTCTTTTTTCGATTACCTCTTCCACATTAACGAAACCCACACTTGAAAACATTTCTATTTTTTAACAAATTTGATTTATTTATTTTTGTTTTATTTATTTTATTTTTGTTTACACAATAATAACAATTGCCATTCAATATCAATTTTTAATATTGTGCCAGATTTAAAAATATATATTTTTTTAAATAAAACACCTAAAATCACACCTGAAAACCGTAAAATTTATAACTGGCAATTGTGTAAGGATTTTTAAATGACAAAACGTAATCAATGTAATATTAACATATTTTAGAAATGTTATACGTAGCGAATGATACAGAATACAAAAATTTACTGTTATCGTTTTCGTTTTTGTACAAAAACAGAACGTACGGAAAGTTATAGAATTAGGCTATAAAATTCATTTCTAATAAAATTAAAATCGAGCTTTTTGTTAGGAATATTATTATGAGTACACTCAAAAAATTATGTAAGTAAATTTAACAGTAAAATCAGTAAAAACTAATATTATTTCATTTAAAAAACGGACTGTTTACATTTCGTTTGAAACAAATGAAAATTTCACTTATTTTTGAATGTTGATTTTTTAACTGAAAAAAAAATTACAAATGACTGATTTTTTCTGTTATTTTTACTAAAATAACATACCAAATCAATAACACTTACAGTTTTTATAAATTTTTTTTAAACTACAAAAAATTACCTACTAAATTATTACCCAATAAGCAAAAACCTTTGAAATTTCATATTTATTCATTTGAAAGCAAGTTTAAATTTCAAACAATAGCTGTGAGAAAAGGCTTTAAATTCATATTATTTCGAATACAAAACTATGCCTTTCTCCAACAAAAGGGTTCTAATATAACAATTGTATTTTTCAAACGCTTTCATAATTTAAAACTAAGCTGGGAGTTTCTTTAACAAAGAAATGTTTCTCAAATATTTTCAAAACTTTTTTTTTACAAATTTTAAAATACACGTGAGTTAAACATGAAATAAATTTTTTTTTAAACTATTTTTAAAACTGAAATTTTGCATGAATAATTTACATATTGATATATTTTTTTATATTAGCTGAAAAGGAAATTTTGCATTCATCATTTTAAGCATATTGTTCATCATATTTCATGGACCTTAGTAGCTAATTTTGTCCATTTTATTGCGGCACAATTGCGTACAAATATTTTCTTTCTATAATGTATGTATAAAATTTTATTTTTTGAACAAACATGTCTAAGTTTTAAACTTTTTTATGAAAAAAAAAAAAACTGAAAGCTTTTTTAAATATGAAAAATATTTGAATATTTTCTTATAAACAATAGAAAAAATACAAAATAAATAAAATATAAAAAACATAATTTAACACTTTACAATTACTTGAAATTTTATAAAAACCTACCATTATACTTTAGCTGGAAATTTTTGAAATTTTCTTGTTTATTTCATAACCCATATTTTTTAAATTTGAATTCAATTTGATAATTATGCTATTTATTAAAAGAAATTTTATATGTTTTAAATCGATGTTTATTGGGAATGACTTTTTTGTTTTGTGACGTTTTTGTTTTTTGTATAGGCAAGTAGTTTAGTTAGCAACAGCAGTAATATAATGAATAACAGTGTTGTTGTTGTTGTTCTTTGTATATGCAGTCAGTTTGCATATACACACGTACAAAAATAAATAAATATGGAATTGTTGTTTATTTTTTAAAAGCAAAGCTTGCTATGATTGTTTTTTTTTCGTATTAAAATTTTCTTAGTTTGAAAAAAATGTAGATTTATAAATGTGAAATAATAAAAGCATACGTTAAGGCGAAAATTTAATTATTTGTTGGTAAGTTGGTGAAGGGTATAAAAGATTCGTCACAGCCGAATCTTTTTTAATCTATTTTTTTTTACTATTTATGAAATTGTGCAAAAATCAAATTAAACATTTTTCAGTGTATTTCGATAAATATTGAAGATTCTGTAATAATTTTGACATGTACTGATACGCTACCTAGAATCTTTGTGTCAATAGCTACATACACATATCTGCATAAAGCTGGTTGAAACAGCTGATTGCGATACGATGATTTTTTGTTGAGTGGTTGGTCCTTGCTAGTACTTTAGAAGTTCTATAAAATCGCGTTGTTTTGATTTTATAAAGGTAAAGCTCTTTAAATTTAAACCTACACAGCTTTTGTCAAAAAAAAAAAAAAAAAAAAAATTTAAAACATTTTTACTTAAATTTTTTTAATTTTCCTCATAATTTTAAAATTCCTCGAATTAATTTTAAAATTTGGTGATATTCTATTTTATATATTTTTTTTATTTTAAATTTTATATCTAGTAAATAAATTTTAATTGGCCTAAGGGTGCATAGAAGTCAACCGGAATATAAACAAAATTACTCTATACATATGTATAAATTAATTGAGGTGCTTAGGTCCTCCTCTATAACTCTTCCATACTTTTCAAGTCGATCCGTCCAGTAGTTGATAGTTACTAAAAAACTATATTCATTTAATAAGATAAACATCTTTTTCTTCAATATTTCCAAAAAAACACATTCTAGACAACGAAACATTTAAAAAAATAAATCTATCGTAACAATCAAAACAATATTTTTCTACAATTCCTTATGAATAAATTTCTTATTTTAAAACAGTTTATTTAAAAAAAATTGAAATGGGTTAATAGATTTGTAGACGTAGACTATCTACTAAGCGAAAGTGATTACAGTTTTATATTGTTTTTAAGCTTCAATTTTTTGTTTACTTGTCTATTATAATCATACATAAGTATATTTGAGTACTAATATACAAATTAATCATAAATCTTGTTTTTATAGAGCGATGTTTGATACTATTTTAGACGTCGTGTGGTATTTTTTTCCCATATTTTTAGAATTTTTGTTGCTGGGCTCTCTTTTTTTTAGAGATATTATATACCATAATAATTAAATGTACTTTATATTATACTATGTGTTATACATATGTATATAAATATGAATAAGTACATAAATATGTTGAAATATTAACATAACTTTATGACATTGAAATATTCCAAATTAAAGAAATAATAGGAAAACATTGGACTTGTGTTTAATAATAATAAATGATAACCCTAGACAACAGAGACACAGATTTTGTTTACATATTGAGAAAAAAAAAAAAAAAAAAACAATATTGTTTATTAAGGTTTAATGACTCTGTTTAGTAGGCAATAGACATTATTAATTGAATAATTATTGGATTCCCTCCATATGATGCACCTGTAAGCATTTTAATTATTTGAAATAAAAAAAAAGTGGATCTGTTTAATTACCTTAAATAATTTTTTAATAAACTAAAAAATAAAATAAACATTTATTTGCCCACAAAATTTTAATATTTTGGTAAAGTATGTTTTTTTATTCAATTTCATATCAATAACAATTAAATATTATTATTACCCAAGCTATCAATGCACTTGCGTATATTAAGTATATCGGCTGGATAAACGCGGCAACAACCACCAATTACTCTGGCACCCAAACGTATCCATTCGGGTACATAAGTTTCCAAGGGCACACATTTATCTTGACCTACCCATTCATCTTTTTCCAAATCGAATGTTTCGCCACGATTACTATACACTACCAAAGGTGGCAAATCCTTATCTTCTAATAAAACGTGCAAGGATTTAAAAAGAGGACCCACAAACTTTAATAAGAAAATTAAAAATATTTTTGTATAATTATTTCAAATATGTTGAACTCATCTCCATTACCTTGGGATTAACACAATTAACTCCAATACCAAAGAATCTATCTCTGGCGTTCGATGTCTTTATCATTTCCCATATAAATTTGGCAGCATTAGCAAAATTTTCTCCATGAGCTAAATGCAATTCATCTTTACATTGAAAAGATACCCAAAATTGTACATTAGGATAATCTTTTAATAACATTTCTGTAACAGCTTCAGCCTCTTTAGGACACGGTATAGTTTCTATGGCTAAACCATTTACATCTTCGTCCAATAAGGCATTAATCCGAATACGATGCCAATTTTGTATTTCCTCTTTGGTTACTTTATCAGTGTACGAACCATTATATTCGGAGCCATCGTGAAGCATAGCTCCATATGGACCAACGGATCCTAATACTAAAGGTAGACCAGCTTCCAGTGTGCCATTTGCATTTTTTACACTTTCAATATATTTATCGCGTGCTTCTTTGGCAAGTTGTACACTTTTACGCATTAATTGTATAGCATCTTCCCTGCTGAGTTTTAAATGTTTCATAAAGCCTTCAACACTTGACTGATAGGTGTTGGACAAAATAATTTGTGCTCCATCTATTTAAATGAGGAAATATATTAGTTTATTTCATTATAATTGATTTTATTATAATCCTACTTACTTTCCAAAAAATCTAAATGAGTTTGAACAACGGCAGTGGGATTAATCAAATCAAATCTTGAACCCCACAAGGGATCACCATCGATTCGTTCACCTACATGAGTAGCCAAATGTGTAGAAAATCCACCACATTTAACTAAGACACGTGACTTCATTAAATCCATTTTTCCTGTTCTACTGCGTATTATATCATTCAAATACTATTGACTGCAACAATGAAAGGATTAAAGTGTAATAAATTCTTTATCATAAACATATGTATAAAAAATATTATCTTTTTTTACTTATTTGTAATATCTTGTGTTTTGCAAAATAAAGTCTATAGTTGGTTAATGATTAATAAGCCTTGTATATATTTTTTCTTGTAGTTGCGGTCTTGTAATTCCCACCAACTTAGTAATGACAAATACTTTGTTGTTAAACTCCGACAGTTTTATTTAGTGTATAGTTTTTGTTCTAATCTATAATAAATAATTAATTTTTTAATATTTTGCATATAAGCAATTTTAGCTTTTGCAAAAAAGTTGCTTTGTTAGCAAAAAAAAAAAAAAATTTCTCCAGGAATTGCTTATTACTTCTATTAATTTCCAGTACTGAAATAAAAACAAATGTCAAGGTAAAAAAACATTGCAAAGAAGAAGAGAAATACATAAAAGAAAGCAATAACTCAATAAAAAGGGGAATAACAACAAAAATAAACCGGCAAATTGAACAGCTGAGTATTTGCAAAAAAAAAAAAAAAAATACTTTTATTTAAATTTCTTTAATGCAGGAATGGGAAATAATTTTGTAACTTTTGCTGTTAAATAAAAAAAAAAACTCATTTACCTCCCTAATTCACCAAAAATCGTAAATATTTCCTATACTATTTATCCGATTGCAATGATTAAGGTGTCATTTAAAAGCTTTTAAGGGCGCATTTACAAAAACAAAATAAAAATAACATAAAAGTATCATAAACACTATTTTTTAAGTATTTTGTAATTTCTTGTGCAAAAAAAAAATTTTTTTTCGTGGAAATAATTTTTCTTAATAGCCGGCCTTAGGCCGGGTGGAAGGGTTTTTAACTCTGTGGTATGTCCAAAAGCGGCTTCGCTAACTTAATTCTTCCTTTTTACCCAACTTTTGTTATAACGTAAATTTTTTTGATACGAGTTTCTTAGGGAAATTCGATTTTCAAAGCCCTATAACTTCAAAAATATTTATTTGCGGCCAAAAATTTTTACATCATTATATTCACCGTTAAAAGTACTATCAATGGCAAAAAATGGCTGAATTAGGGTGGTCTATTTATACCAAAAAAAAAAAAAAAAATTTTAATTCAATTTTATTATTTAATATATTTCAACTAATACTATATAATTTAAAATTTTCGCCTTTGCCAAAGGGGCAGTATAAAAATGGATGCCACAAGAAATATATCTGAAAGGCGAATTTATTTTTATTTATTTATTTATTGAGTATAGTAATATTTATATTTATATAGTATTATATAATATTTATATTTTGGCCTTGAAGGCTTTGTATTACTATACTCAATAAATAAATAAATTTATGTCATAACTAAAATTTCCAAATGTATCCGAAATTTTAAAATTGTTCACAAAACGAAAGCGGATAATGAAAATCTGTGATCACTTAATTATTTTATATGAAAAACATAAAATTAGGTATATTTCCTTAAATAAACCTCCAATTGAGAAAATAGTGAAAATTTGTGATCACATGAATATTTTATATGAAAAACATATTAGCTCTAGTTCCTTAAATAAACCTCCAATTGAGAAAATAATGAAAATCTGTGATCATTTGGATATTTTATATGAAAAACATCAAATTGGCTCTAGTTCCTAAAATAAGTCTCCAATTGTGAAAATAGTGGAAATCTATGATCACTTGGATATTTTATACGGGAAAGATAACATTAGCTCTAGTTCGTTAAAAAGCCTCCAATTGAGAAAATAGTGAAAATCTGCGATATTTTATATGAAAAACATAAAATTGGCTCTAGTTCCTTAAATAAGCCTCCAATTGAGAAACAACGAAAATCTGTAATCACTTCAATAATTAATGCAACCTGTGGATTTCCTCATGGTTCAATTTTAGCACCTTACCTATATAATATATTTATATCCGATTTTCCTGGGGTGCTTCGCTAGCTCTATAGTATTGAAATAAAAAAGTTTAGTGTGAATAAAATGAATTATTGCATATTAATAAATATTTTGCAAAAAATACAACCCGCCTATTAACAATCTAACAAAAATGTCGGGAAATACGTTCAACGATTGTAACTTTTTAAATATTTTTTATCTAATTTTAAATTTTATAGAGATTCAGAATTTTCAAAATACGAAGACAAACTCCTACAACTCTTTAAAGAAGAGAGGATAACTCCATCTTTGGGATTTTTTCATATTGAATATTTTTTTAAATTTGTTTCATTCTATATTTTTAACCGATTTGTCATTTTTTGTATAAGAAAAATATTAATGTGAAAATAATAAAAGTCATAACAGTTACAATCCCTGATTTTAAGTAACCAAAATAAAAGAACAATAAAATTAACTTATCTTGAAAACGCAAGTAAAATAATTTTACATAAAATGTGTTTTTCATAATACAGAAAAATATAAACAACGCAATTCATAAAAATGTGAGTTCGCTGAAAACAAAGAGACGGTTAAGGAGCAAAAACAACACCTTTAAAAAAAGCAACTCATATTGTTTACATTTTTTACTTTATTTCTCATAATGCATAAACGAAAAATAAACAAAGCAATTCAGCGTTGCCATAACGGCATTTAAAGTGCAATTCTAGCACTTTTTTTTCGGGTACTGCACCTTTTTGTGAAAAAAAGGTGCTAGGTGCTGTTTAGCACCTTTTTATTCTTTTTTATAAATAAAATGATTTTTTTTAGCATTAAAAGTGCATTTCTAGCATTTATTTTTAGTTTTTGCACTTTTTTCTAAAGAATTGCACTTTTTAACAATCATTTAGCACTTATTTTTACTAAATTGCACTTTTTAATAGCCATTTAGCACTTTTTCTCAGAGAAGTTCTGGCAACACTGAAGCAATTCAAGTATTACATTTTTTTCTATTTTGTTTATCTCGCTCTTTTTACAACTCTCGCAATTAAAATTGTAAAAAACTTATAAATACTTATTGTAATAACATCAATGTTGTTTCCATAGAATAGAACTAGAAGTTTATGTGAGAGCCACCCGCTTTAGCTCAGTAAAGTCCATTTGTGACTACCCACCTGACTCATTCAAATGTGTACGTTTTTTTTATACACCCTAACTTCGCATATATTGTGAGCGATAGTTAAGCTATCGTACCTTTTATTCAAGGTTGGAAACCGAAACGAATAACGGTATCGGTAACGGTATCGGATTCAATTTATTTTTATTTCGGTAACGGTATTTTAAATTATATCGGTATCGGTATAACTGGAAAAAATCTTAAAAAAGATAAATTTTTAAATCATTTTTAATCAAATTTCGCAAAAAAAACTATTAAATTACATATTTGAATATTTTATTTAATAAATTTCACTTGAATATTTTTGAAATATGAATATTTTTCTTTAAAGAACTTCATACAATTTTTAAAAATGTTTATTTTATGACAAAAAAGCATTTATTAAACTCGAGTTTTTAAAGACAATTTGGTATATTTTTTTGCAGTACAATTGCAGTAATGTTAAAAATTTGGACAAAATTTTTACTTACCACAGTTTTTTTTATACAGACAAAAAACTTTCAATTAATTTTGCACTTTTCATTAAAAGCTAATTTTATTCTGCAAATGTAATGTAAAATTGCATAAAGGCAAAAAATCCGTGAAATACGAGAAAAAAAAAAAACATAATAGCATAAAAGTATTTTTTTATTTCATCAAAGGTTAACGTTACAAAAAATATGGAAAATGCGTTTTGGATAATGTAGGAATATTCCAATAACGATAAAAATCAGTAAAGAAAATAATATTCCCCAAACGTTTTTAGGTTATATAATTGTTTAGGTAAGAGTTAATGTGTCAATTACAGACGAGAAATTTTGTATAGGAGAAATAGTGATCCAACATGAAAGTACTAATTAGCTCTCTTACTCTCCATTATCCCATTTACTCATTAGAAGTTTTTAAAATTGCAGGATTAAAACGACGCACAGTGGGGTCAAACGCAAATTTTTTGGTAATAAATCTGTATCTCCAAAACTACTGCTCGGATTAAAATGAAATGTCATGGTACAATAATATTATATTATTGTACCATGATGAAATGTATGGAAGAGTTGCAGAGGAGGACTTAAGCTTTCAGGAAAATCATCTTGTGGTTACCCTGTGATAACACAAGATAAGCTGGGTGTCAAATTTGACTACCTCGAGTATGTAAAAGTTTAAAAAAAATTATTTATATTTATGTAAAGTGCTTCGCAAGATAAAAAAAAAATAAGCTTACTCACCTAAGTTATCTCTTACAGTTAAAAAGATATTTACTTTTGAATTTTTGATTTTTTGCCCCGACTTTCTTTTTTCAGGAATAAGTCCGGAGATATATGAGGTAAACATTTTTTAAAAATATTTTGTAATTTGCTATATATTTCAAAATAATATGCTGAAAGAATTTTTGAATTATCTCAATTCGTCTAGACGTGAAAATTAGTAAGAGTTTAAAATATTGACTTTTTTCATGAAATCTGCTCTTCTGCATTCGTTTTTGGCCGGGCGGGAAGCAATTTAGTGTCAAATCGTTCTTAATCTATTTCTTGATAAAATATTGTCAATAAATTTAAAAAAGCTCGCGTGACATTTTTTTTTTTTATTAATCGATAAAAATTTAACCTTTTTCCAAAATTTACCATTTTTGACCAATGCCTGATGTAGGGTGCAAACATAAATTAATTCAAAATTTCGTTATTAAACATTTTGAAGCTTTATCTTTTGAAATATATAAAGAAAGAATTTTTTCGTTAACGGAACTTTGAGAAAAAAGACAAAGAAATAGCAGTTTTTCATACTAATTTCAGAGTGCTCTTCCATACATTTCAATTTCATCCGAGCAGTAGTTTTGGAGATACAGATTTATTACCAAAAAATTTGCGTTTGACCCCACTGTGCGACGCGTATATAATCATGGTTAAATGAGAGTGAGAAATTCAAATGTAATTCAATTTCTAGTCACTCAGAAGAACATTTTTCCGGACTTTTTGATTTCCCGGGGTAGCGTGAAAAATATTCGACTACCCGGGGTAACGAATTAAATACTTTAAATATCTCTCTAATCATTAGTTGAATAACTGAGACGTAAAAAAGATATTAAACTTTCCATTATCAGATTTAAATACGATTGTAAATGTACAGAGAAAAAGAAATTACAACAATTGTTATTCCACTGATTTTTCAAATCAAACGAATACTGACTTATATATTTTGACAATTTTTAAGGTATGTTCAGACTAGTCAAATATTTGGCCTCTTTAAAACAAAATTCTATAAATATAACATTAAATAAACTTTTATTATTAAAAATAATTTTATCATTCTTATTTCCTCAAGTAAATTATATGATAAATTATTCTTACAATACCACATTTTGTTGAAAAATTGTATTTTTAAAATACCGAAACTAAAATACCGGTATATACCGGTACAGAGGGAAACGGTATTTGAATACCGGTATTTTTAACAAAATAATAATTTCGGTATCGGTATCAGTTACGGTAACCAACTTTAAACGGTATTTAATCGGTATCGGTATTTATAACGGTATCGGTTTCCAACCTTGCTTTTATTGACTCTTTTGCAAGCGTTGAGGTGGCTATAGCACTATTTATTGACTCTTTTGAAAGCGTTGAGGTGGCGATTTATACTTTATTGACCCTTTGGTGAGCGTGGAGCTGGCGATTGGTTTTTTTATAAGTCACAAAAACGTCAAAAAAGTGAATAGTTCATCCATTGGCAGTACAGGTTGGGTTACTTGACTAACGGCAATAAATACATGGTAGGACATTTGGCTCTGATGCATCTTTTTTAGACGTGTGTAGTGTCAAATATCAATGTATTGACTCCATGGTGCTTAACAGAGTCTTTAGTATTTTACTTTGTAAGAAAAAAGTTAATTAAGTATCGAAAATTCGTTGATAACATTGTTTTATAAATAATGTAATTAGAAAAAATATAATGAATAATAAGTGCTTTCTTTTTTCGTAAAAGTTTTCGTTTATTAAATGTTTTTACTGAATTTTAGCAAAAATGTAGAGATTAAAATGAGAGTTTATAACTGAGTTTTTAGAATTTTGAATTTGTTATTATTAAGTTTTAATTACATTCAATTCTTAGTGAAATTTTTTTTTCTTTTTAATAAAAATTTTATTTTACTGAAAATACACAATTTTGGTAAAATTTTTAATTTTTAATAAAAAATTAAATTTTAAGAAAAATTTTAGAATTTTTTAAAAATTTTGATTCTTATTAAAAATTTCTCCTTTTTAGAAAATTTTAATTTATTTGCAAAAAAATGTAATTTTTCAAATATTAGAACTTTTGTGAGAGTTGGTATTTTTAGATGAAATAAAATATTTGAATAATTTGTTTAAACGAAAAATATTAACGAGTTTTTAAACATTAGTCTCCATAGTTATGCTATTTTAAAGTTTAAAGCAATTTTTTAATGAACGGGTCTAATATAAGAAACATTTAACATTAAATTAATTTTAAAAATATTTCCAACAACATACCATACATATACTCATATTGGTTAATTGTTGGAAAAATCTGCACACATTTATATAATATTTACACTTTTTTCCAAGGACCCAAAATAATTGTTATCATAATTTTCAAAATCGAAAAAATTGCCATTTTTTTAATAGTTTTAATAGTTATTACAAAAAATTGATTTTTAATAATTATTGTATAATATATAAATAAAAGTTACTCATAACTATTATTTTTTAACTAATATTTTAAAAATTAATTAAGATACTTATTGATGAATAAATAAAATATAAATTTCAAATAATTATTATTCTTTGCTTTATATTTATTAACAATTATAATAATTTTTTATAAAAATTAATTGTAAATATCATTGCAATTTCGTCTTCTCAAGCCTCAGATGATATTAGAAATCTAATTGAACATACGTATACAGTTGTTATCAAATTTCAAAGAAAAAATACCCAAATAAAATATGCATGAATTAAAAAATTATACATATTTTTAACTATTATGGATATTTTTCAATAACTATTAAAAAATGATTTTTAAATAAAAAATTAAAAAATAACTATTATAAATAATATATATTATTTTTCTCAATCTTAATTATTATTATTTCGATAAAAATATATTAATTGAAAGCAAATAATTATTAATAAGGAAAAAAATAAAAATTTGATGTAATAGTTACAATTTAAGAAATTCGACATACAAATTGTAATAATTAAGACCTTGCTTTTTTCATATTTTTTTCAAGACAATTGTTTTGTTTTTAAATAAAAATCCAATTAAAATTTAATTTTTTTTTTTTTTTTCAAATAATGACGTTCTATCATTTCTATCGATATTTGTCGTTAAAATATACTTACGAAAAAAATCGCTAACCAAAGAATAATAAGAATGGAAAATAGTACTCTTTCCTACAACAACAACATTTCTCTCTCCTCACATACAAGTTCTGTGTGAATTCAACACACTTGTGAGAGAGAGAAACAACACAAAATAAACAAATATTTTCCATAAAATTTAAGGAAAATTACACACGCGACACATTTTTTCACTAACACACGATATTTTTATTATTTTTTCACACGCGTTTATAGTATTTTCACTCCCGTTAAACGAATATTTTCCACAAACAGAAAAATATTTTTTTATTTTATTTTTGACATTCTTTTTTTGTATGTTGAAATTTAAATTGAACGAACAATGTTGCTAAATTTGGTATTAAAAATAAAACAGATTTTAAAATAATTTTAAATTATTTTCATATTTATCAACAAAAAGCCAAAAAATGTAATTATATTACTATTTGTGGATGTAACCCGCATCAAAAGATAAAAATCTGCGCATATCATTGTGATGAATTATATGTAATAACTTGTTAATACTCTTTTGTGCAACTATGTATGATTATGATGTGTGGTGAAAGTGGTTTCAGCACCAATACATATAAATAAAATTTGACTAACACAATCTTAAAATTAGGTTTTTTTGACAACAGAGTTAGGTTTTTTTAACAAGCCTTCTTTTCTTAGTATTCTTTGTCGCTAACTTATAGTAGAGAATAGCAAAATCAACCGAAAAATTTCGTTAATTAACGATATCGGTAGTAAATGAAAAAAGTTACGGAATTGCGGTACTAGTCTTGCTAATTAGGATTTTATAATTAATAAAAAAATCAATTATTCTGCATTTGTTTTTTTTTTTTTTATTGACTTTTTCGTACTAGTCACAATATCGCCACTTTTTGGTCCTTTGGTGGCAATACACCTCTTCCTAGGACATCCCCATGTTAAAGTGACTAGTCAGGTGATTATTAAAGTGACCAGTTAAAAAGATAGTCAGGTGACTGACTCAATTTCACCAGTAAAAGGATCGGCTTCTCACGCTCATAAAGGGTCAATAAATCATTAAAACAACAAATAGTGCAATGTATGTAAGAATGCTCTGTGGCTGAGTGGCTAGAGCGTATGACTATAAAACATAACGATGTGAGTTCGAGCCGGGGGTGCGCCATAAACAAAAATATAAAAATATTAAATTGAATTAAATTGATTAATATAAAATAATATGAAAAGAAAATTAAAAGATTTTAATAAATAATAAAATATAAATAAAAATAAAAAAAAAAATTAAAAAAAAGAATAGAAATACTGACCATTTTGGATGAACTGGATTTTCTCAGAAACTGTTCCGACGATTTTTAGCACGGAAAGCTTTTTTGAACCTATAAATAGTACCCTTCCATTCCCTATACAGTTTTTGCCCTGACACTGCCTGGTTCCTGAGATATTCCATTTTCCAGGTTTTACTGACCATTTTGGATGAACTGGATTTTCTCAGAAACTGTTCCGATGATTTTTAGCACGGAAAGCTTTTTTGAATTTATATATAGTACTCTTTCATTCCCTATACAGTTTTTGCCCCGACACTGCCTAGTTCCTGAGATATTCCGTTTTCCAGATTCTACTGACCATTTTGGATGAACTGGATTTTCTCAGAAACTGTTCCGACGATTTTTAGCACGGAAAGCTTTTTTGAATTTATATATAGTACTCTTCCATTCCCTATACAGTTTTTGCCCTGACACTGCCTAGTTCCTGAGATATTCCGTTTTCCAGATTCTACTGACCATTTTGGATGAACTGGATTTTCTCAGAAACTGTTCCGACGATTTTTAGCACGGAAAGCTTTTTTGAATTTATATATAGTACTCTTTCATTCCCTATACAGTTTTTGCCCTGACACTGCCTGGTTCCTGAGATATTCCATTTTCCAGGTTTTACTGACCATTTTGGATGAACTGGATTTTCTCAGAAACTGTTCCGACGATTTTTAGCACGGAAAGCTTTTTTGAATCTATAAATAGTACCCTTCCATTCCCTATACAGTTTTTGCCCTGACACTGCCTGGTTCCTGAGATATTCCATTTACAGATTCCTTAAGGTATATAATTTTGTTATTAAGAAAAAAAAAAATATTGTAATTTGTAAATTTTTTTAAATTAATTAATATTTTAAATATCTAAAACTTTATTGTAGTTTTTTATTAGATTTTTATTAAAATTTTGCCACTTTTCACTTCCGTCGTTGCTATCTTGGCGGACGTATAACAAACAGTGCATTCTAAATGATCAGCTGATTATGGCAGCACACTCTGCTGCTGACTACGCGCTATTGTTATTTGGGTTTAACAAAATACAAGCAATTGTTGTTTTTGTAGATGTGCGAGTACTTTATTATTATACTATGTTTATAATTATACTATGATTAATTATATAGATATGATAGATATGATATGACTTTACAACGAAAGGTTGTATAGAGATTTTGTATGGTTATACATCAATATAAACTGAAATTAATTAAATACAAATAATACAGTCAATAAATTTTAATGAATAAGTTCATTATATTTTTAAGCTCATATTTCGGAACTTTCAAAATTATAAAAAGTATGTTGTCCGATACCGACATTGTACTTCCATCGCATAATTAAACGAAAAGTGGTATACTGATGTGTTATGAATTATGTTTAATTTAAACGGTTCATGCACACGTACACGAGATTGACATCATTAAATTTTATCGTGTATTTGACCCTTAAGAAATGCATCATGCATGTAATGTTGTCCATGACAGTAAAAAACTAAAGTTATTTTTGAATGAAAACGAAATTCCTTTCAAAGATGATCTTCTATATATATAAAAGAGTAACGTGACTGATTCATCATCCCACAGCCCAAAACGGCTGAAGCTAGAAAGACGAAATTTGGAACGTAGGTAGGTCTCCCTCCATAAAGATCCACTAAGACGGGATTTTTGGAAATTCGAATGTTTAGGGGGTAAAATCGGTAACTTTATATCTCCTAAACTAATAGAGATACAAAAAAAGTTGAATACTTATTGTTATTCATTTAAAAAATAATCGGACAGGTGTCTGGTACTTTTTTGAAAATCGTCTCTTTTAGGGAGAAAACGGGTAAAAACTGTACTTTGGTACTTTTTTGGCACCATATGTATCTTTGAAACCAATCAACATACAGATAAAATTTATGTCGTATTCATAACTTATCAAAAAATGAGAAATATAAATTTAGTACTTTTTAGAAATTCATACGTTTAAGGGCTAAAATCGTACCTATTTTTGGTACTTTTTTCATAAAACAGTTTTTTATATTTATTGAAATATTCATATGAGTATTTTGTGGTACTTTTTTCTTCTTCTATTGGTATTTTTTTGCATTTTCTGTAATATTTAACTTTTTTAATTTTCTATAATTATGAATCTAGAAACATGAAATTAAAGATATGTGGTCCTAAATGAATTAGAATCTATAAGAAGGGACTTTGTGGTATCTTTTTTCGTTCTTCTAATAGTACTTCTTGAATGTTCTGTAATTTTCATCCTTAGAAACATAAAATTGAAGATGTAAGGTTCTAAGTGAATCAGAGACCTTAAAATGTATTTTGTGGTACTTTTTCTTTGTTCTAATATACTTTTTCTTAATTCTGATATTTGTTTTTCGTTATTCTGAGATTAGAAACCTGAAATTAAAGAGATATTTTTTTATTGTAATTTTTTGTACTTTTTTAGGTAAAATATTTAAAAAGTTTATTGTTATAAATTCCAACATAACACCATTATTCAAAATGTTCCCACGGGAGTTAAGAATCTTAGTTTAAATTTATTATATAGTATGGTTTTTACAAAAAATTTCCGCTATCGAAGTAGCGGGTTTACACCTCGTATTAAATATTTATGTAAATTTTAACAAACTTGTAAAGTTTAACAAACATGCTAATAGAGTAAAAGGAATATTTTCTAAATTATTTAATAAAACTTTGTCTAAAAAAAAAAAAAAAAAAATTACTTAGGTATATTTCCAATTTGGTTTAGTATCCCAGAAAAAATGCTTCCAAAAAAGAACGTTTTCACAACTTCAAAAGTGGTATAAAGTGCATATTTTGAACTTTTATGAAAGTTCTTTACAATAACTTCCAAAAAAGTGAAAATAAGTGAATTTTTGGTGTGAAAAAAGGTTAATAATATTTAAGAAAATTAAAATTTCACAAATTTTAAAGCATTTTTAATTTTGGAAAAATATTTACGGAGTCAAAAGTTACAAGCATTTAAATTTAAACCTTCAAAAAAAGTTGATTCTTTCCCGTTTTTTTTTGCCAAAAAAGTGGTAACATTCTTTTTCTGTTATATACAAATTTTCTTAAGTAACATATTTAGTATTTATATTTTTCTGAAAGATAACTAAACACAAAATACTTTAAAGAAAAAAATGTTTTCTAAAATTTAATTTTGCGAGAACCAGGGTTTCCCAAATTTGACCAATTTTTTCAACTAATTTCGAACTTTCGCTTTAATTTTTCAAATCGCAAAGCTGGAATCAAAAAAAAGTTATACTTTTTACTTAGCCTCAAGTGCTTTAATTTCTTTCGCAATAGAAATTTTTGCTCCCCGTTATCGGTTGGAAAGATATAGCAGAAAACGTAAAAAATCCCATTTTTGGAATTTTTTTAAAGTTTTTTAGGAATTACGGGATTTTTGTAGACAAATCTAAAAAAGTGAGTGATGCTTTAAATTAAGCACCACAAAATATACTTATATGTGAAATTTCATTCAAAAATGTTTACTAACAAGAATTTTATTGCATAATTAAAAATGAAAAATATGCAAAAAATCACAAATCCATGCCATTTCAGTGTTTTTTGCAAAAAGTCTTTAACAAATTTTAGTATTTTAAAAATTGTTGTACATAGTTAAAATGTAGCTAAATTTTCCTAAACATTGATGTACAATAATTGTATATTGGTATTATTGCGTTTGCAATTGAAGGATTATAAATTTATGGTTTCAAATAATTTGGCCAATTTTAACTCATGTTTATGTGTATGGTAATGCCGCTCGTGATAATGGCGTAACAAGAATTATTTTAATAAAGCTTAATATTTTCATTTTTTTCAGCATAGTGTTAAATTCATATCCATCTATTGGATCCGTCAGACAGATAAAAGATACATATTATATATCATTGCTTAGGAAAATTTAACTATGTACAAAAATTTTTAAAATACTAAAATTTGTTGAAGACTTTGGGACCCTGTGGACTCGCCCTCTGTAGGTCTATATGGTCCAAGCTTAAACTTAAACTCGCCTACACCTCTACTATCACCATGTGAAATTTCATAGAAATCGGGGCAGCCGTTCCAAAGTTACATAATTATTTCCATTTAATTTTTCAAATCGCACACTGTGGGCCGCCTATATTTTGATACATTAGTGCAAACGTGTTGGCAAAGTGACTATTCTGCACACCTCTGGACAAAATGTAGGGGTCTTAGTAATAATTATGTCCATCAGTTTGGTCAAATTATGGGGACTCAATTTGTTTATTCAATTTTATGAAATGTCTATTGGTGATACATCTGAACTTTGAGGAGGTAACTCTGAAATGTTAATTATTTCATTAGCTATATATTTGGAAACAAATTTAGCCCAATTTATAGGTGAATTAAAAATTAAAAAAAATAACTTTTTAAAACTATTACACCTTTGAGCAGATTAAGGTAAATCTAGAAATTTATCTTACGTTTGTGTACCACTGTTTTTCCTGCTTTATAAATAGAAATGCATCTCTAAACCATTAATCCCTTTACGCCGGATTTGAGTATTGGAGTATTTACGCTTGCATTTTTGTCTCGAATTTCTTTCTTTTTTCGGGAATAAGTCCTGTGATATGTGAGGTACAATTTTTTGAAAAATATTTTGTAATTTTTAATATATTCTAAAATAACATGCTGAAAGAATTTTAAGATTATCTAAACTCGTCTAGACGTGAAAAATATTCAAAGTCAGCACTCTAAAATTAGTACGAAACAAGCGCGAATGTTATATTCGGCTCAGCCGAATCTATATACCCACCATCAACTTTTTCAAATTTTACGTTATATGGGATAAAAATCTTTAAAATCGGACTTCATTTGTAGAAGTAACGATTTTTTTAAACTTTTACATACTCGAGGTAGTCAATTTTGACACCCTGTAGCTTATCTTGTGTTATCACAGGGTGACCACAAGATGATTTTTCTGAAAGCGTAGGTCCTCCACAACTCTTCCATACATTTTAATTTAATCCGACCAGTGGTTTAGGAGATACAAATTTATTACCAAAAAATTTGCGTTTGACCCCACTGTGCAATGTCAGGAAATATAATATTATAATAATAAAAATATGCACAAACAAATCCGAAAATCTTTAAAAAAACTACATTTTGAGGCCTTTCCTTTCCTTATCGAAGTTAAAGATTTGAAGCTGTGAGAATCTGATGGGATAATGGTGATCAAAGTATTAAATCAGTAAACTTTTAAGCGTAGAGGTGGCGATTGATACTTTATTGACTTTTTAGTAAGCGTGGAGGTGGCGATTGTCTTTTTATAGGTCTCGAAAAAGTCAAAAATTTAAATGATTCATTGTCAGTATAGGTTGAGTTACTTGACTAACTGCAATTAATACATGATGTGACATTTGGCTCCTATGTGTGTCAAATACAAATTTATTGATAAATTGATTTTTAGTCCTGGGGTGCCAATAGGCTTCCTCCTAGGACATGTCCTTGTTAAAGTGGATAGTCATGTAGGAAGGAAAGTAACTTACCAAAGATTCAATAGCCACCTCCACGCTTTATATATTAGTAACCAATATAAATATTTCATATGAATGATTTTTTCTAACCAAACAGTACATTGCCACTTTTTGGTCGCGGCGTGTCAATAGACTTCCTCCTAAGACATGTCTAATTTAAAGCGAATAGTCACGTAGCTAGTAAAATAACCAATTAAAAAGTTTGTCAGGCGACTGACTTAATTTCACCAGTAAAAGGATTTCGATAAATTGACTTGTTCGTACTAGTCATTTCCTCCTAGGACATACCGACGTAGTTAGTAAAGTGAATAGTGGTGCCCTTATAAAAACAGTCGAGTAACTAGTTCGGACCAGCCACCAAAAACTGCTGGGTAGTTTCACCTCTTTCAGAATGTGTACTTAATTAAAAAAATTGTTGATAAATTAAACTTAAATTTTAACGGTAATATAATGCAAGACATTTTATCGTGAATCAGAACTAGGGATTCCAAACGGGACTAGTTTTTGCAAATCCCGGGATTCGGGATTTTAAAATGACTCCGCGATTTTAATATAAGGATAAAATAAATTTTGTATACATATTTCAGTTAAAAAAATTCATTCGTATTTTAAAAAGCAAAACATAGCGTTCTTTTCTATATAATCGTTTATTAAAATATTTTTAAAACAGTTCTGTAAATGTTTTTATTTCTAGTTGTTTTCTATGGTTTTTATGTTCTGTCTTGCCTAAAGTGAATTTTTTGGAATGTATTTATGTCAATAAATCCCGAAATTTTAATTAAAGTCAATCGGGATTTTTCATTCGTAATTTAAAAAGCAAAACATAACGTTCTTTTCTATGTAATCGATTATTAAAATATTTTTAAAACAATTCTGTAAATGTTTTTATTTCTAGTTGTTTTCTAAATTAAAGTCAATCTGGATTTTGTAATCCCGAAAAATCTCGGGATTTTCGGGATCGGGACTAAGTTTTTCGAATAAAAATTATCTTTCTACTATAGGCATTTAAATAAAAATATTATAAAACTATTCCTTGCAAAAATTGTGTTTTTTTGGACAAAAAATGTTTACACTCTCCAAAAATCATTTATTATCAAAATTAATTAAATTCCGAAAATCAGAAAAACAATGGACTCAATTTTTTCAAGTAAATTCCCTTGTCTAGCTGACTGAAGTCAATATATTTTATATATGCAAAACTACTTTGAAGTTTAATAATATTTTGATACCTACTTATTGAAGAACTTAAAAAATCCATTAATAAAACAAATGTATTTATTTATTTATCTTCAGTGTAACATTGTTAAACAATTTTTACTTTATTGTTTTTTATTCATAAATATTGTATGTATATATTTTATGTTTTATTAAATAATATAAATTGTTATGTTAATAAAAAAAAAATTAAAAGAATAAAATACAAAAATAACAAATTAAAAACCAATTGTTAAATGGATAAAAAAAAAAAACAATAAAATTAAATTAAAAACTTTGGTTAGATTTTTTTATATAGGGACTCTATTATTAACAATTAATTTTACAGTGTAGTAATAATGTAATAAAATTATAAAAAAGAAATGAATATATATATAATTGATACGTTTATGTAGCTGTTAAAAATAATCAAAAAGTAATTATTAATGGAATTTTATAAAAGTTATTATTATTTTTTTTATTTTAAATAAAAGCAGCACTTTAAAAGCAATAATAAATTCATACATATATTGATATACCGACTCATAATAAAATATAATATAATAATGTGCATTTAAATTTAAATAAATGATATATAATATGTTTAAGATAAAATTTTCTTTTTCTTTAATTTTATTAATAATATAAATTCAACAATGAAAAAGTATGTTTCTATGGGTATTAAGATAATAATAAGTAAAATGCTAAGGTAATAAGAAATAAAAAATAAATTATTCAAAATAGTCTGTCTTTTTTATCTATAATTTCGACAATTTAATGGAATTAAACAGTTAATAGACTTAAACAATTCTTTTGTTAATTTGAAATTAAATCATTTTGATGTGGAGTCTTATCAAACTTTTAGTTCATTTTTTTTTCTACAAATAAATTAGGTTCTTAAGTTATAAAAACATAAAATTTGTTTTCTTCATTATTTTATTATTTTTTTTTTTTTAAATAATGCTCTAAAAGGCTTTACAATAATTATAATAATTCTGGTATAAAAGTCTGTATAAAATTGAGAGTGTATGTTCAGTGTATGTTAAGCATAAGTAGTTGTATATTTAAGTGTATTTTAAGGCTTCTTTCTATCCATATACTGTAATGATATTTGGAAATAATTAAAATAAGAAAAAATTATATATAAAAACAAATCATAATGTTCTGCCATATTATTTAAATTGAATTAGTTAAATTAAGTATTTTTGTATACATACTTATTTTTTATATATAATTTTGTATAAATATATATATTATTTTTTATTATATTTTATTATTTTTTGTTTTTTTTTTTTATTTGTCTTCTAAAAGCTTTTTGAGTATAATTGTTTTAAGGTTTGGATTTGTGTGTGATTTTACTTGTTTGTTTTTCTGCAAATTACAATTTAATTCTAAAGGCATTTTAATCGTATGTTTTATTTTAGAATTGATCTGTTTTAATTTCTTTTAAACTGAAAAGAAATAATCCACCGCCAACACAACAACACTTTTTGGGCAAAAAAAAAAATTAATATGTTCAGTCTTGCAGAGAGATAGAAGAGTTTTTTAAACTCATGAATGTATTATTGGGTTGATTTCGAGTTTCCAGCTGTTATTGTTCCTTATAACTTTTCGTTATATGTTGAGATTTTAAAATTTATTAAATACTGTGTAAATTGCTTCAAAATCGTTACTTTGGAATGTATTGTTTTTATTTTAATTAATGACACATATGTAATGGGTGCCAAAAGTTAAAAGTTGTCTAAGAATACTACTATGCAATGCGTGTTAAAAATAAAAACATTCTTTCTATGAATTGTACTTTCAGATTCGAAAACAAATCAAATAATCTTTAGAAAAAAGTCTAATTTTGCAACTTCACAGTGGAGCCGATTGAAAAAATTTTAATAATTAGTCTTTATATCCTACACTACTGAAGCTTTTAGAAAAATTATATGGTAGTCACCCTATAGTAACATGAGATAAAGTACTGGGGGTCAAAGGTGACCAGTTGACTAGTTCTCGCCAGTACAAAAATGTATTTCTAATTATTAAGAATTTTTTTTAGATTCGAAAATTAAAAAAAATAATAATCCGCTAAAACTATCAAAATGATTTTTATTACATAAAAAGATCGTTATATATTATATTAATAGATTAAAAAAAAATCTCTCCTGTCTACATTTTTTATCGAGCGGTCTAGTTTAGTGTCAAATTAATCTATATAAGTATTGCGCACGAAAAAATTTATAAAAATAAAAATAATGGGTTAATCTTTTTGCAATTTTGTTTCGTTAAATATTGTTATATTCAGGTTTTAAATTTGAAAGGTTTTTAGTAAAATATTTAATATTTTCTGAAATACTTACAGTTAGGGACAAAACTATTTGTACACCTCATATATTTCGTATACCTTCACGCACATTTTCAACAGATCCGCTGTTTTTATACTTGCTTACAATGTATTGTACTGTGGAATGTTGCAAATTTACTAAATTACTTATATTCCGGAGAGATTTTCCTTTTTTATGTTCATCAACAGGGCAAGTTTTTATATGCACAAAAAAAATTGAAATATGCGCTTGAAAAAGCACGAAAAAATGTTATAATATGCACAGAAATATGCAAAAATAGCATGAATATGTATATAAAAACCAACGAATTTATGCATATTCATATATTAATGTGTAGAAAATATGCACAAATATGCATTTTTTAACTTTCAATCTCTAAGAGATTTCGATGTTTATAAAAATATAACTATTTTAATTTTAAGTATCATATTTGACGCTTCCGAATTATTTTTCTTTACAATATTTACAATGTACTTAAAATTCTCACCAAAAAATTGTCAGAAATTATTTGATTGAACTCTAAAAAATCACCAAAAAATTGTGTTTTTGTTAAGAAAACTAACTTTTATATCCATTATATGCAAATTTATGCAAAGATTTAAAATATAAGCATTTTTTGTGAAATTGTTTTGAAATATGCAAATGCTTACTTTCCAAGCGAAAAGCTTGAAAAACTTGCCCTATTCATCAATAATTAAATTTTTAATATCCAAACTCAACTCTTTTCGCTTTCCCGTTTTTGATGTGCTTATTATTCAAAACGTTAAAACCAACTTCTTATTTTGTAAAATAAAACTCGATTAACGAAGAAAATATAACGGTATTTAAAAAAATCGTCATACAAGAGTCCAACGTACAAATAATTGTACAAAGTACTGATGTACAAATACTTTTGTCCCAAAGATTTTTACTTAAATTGTACTTTTTTTTAACAATGTGTTATATATTAATTTATTTTTTATCAAATAATTCAATAAAAATGGACCTGAATTAAAACTACATATAATAATTTTTTATTCTTTATAAATTATTGAAGATATACGAAATGCATGGGTGTACAAATAGTTTTGTCCCTAACTGTATATACAGTAGGTAGCACAAATGAGTACATGCTTGTAATTTGTGCACTTGTCGTAGCATAAAAATAAAAGTAGTAGAGCAAATCCAAATATTTTTTCTTTAATTTATTTTATGTTTAGTATTTAATAAAATAATTTATAATTTAAAAATAAAAGCATCAAGCTCTACGAAAAAATCCGACAAAACGAAAACAACTCCTATGTACTCAATTCTGCACCTAGGGATTTTTAAAATATTTTTTTACAATAATAAAAATATTTGAATGTAATATAGTGTAGTTTATAGATAAGGGTCAGTAGATTATTATACCATTTTTAAAATTTTAAATATACCTTTAAAATCGGGAGCTATATCTGAAGCACCATTTTTTCGGACTTTGCGGTTTTAAAATTTTATATGTAGAATACCAGTTGACTAAATTAAATTTTTTAAACTGTATTACAAAGACAAGAAATGATCCTTTTTAAAAAGTATATATTCATTTAAATGAACAGCAAAACTATTTTGAATATTTAAGACACAAATTAAGTTTTTGAATTTTTTCTTCTATTATTTTGAATTTATATCTATTTTTGACCCACACTTTATTAAAAGACCTACCTTTTTTTAATACATAATCTAATTCTATACTTCATTTGTAAAACAAAAAGGTATCGCTTGATAAAATCGGATGAAAATAAGCTTTATTGTTTTTTCGGCTACTTTTTTTCAAAACTCTATTTTATTTTTTAGATTGGTTTTACTTTGTATGTAGCGGCACTATTTTTTTGATACCACTCAGCTACTTTTTTGTTATAATGATGAGATTTGAGATCAGGCCAGAAATATTAGAATTCGATGTGCTTTCTAATGATGGAATGGAACATTTTCCGAGAGTTCTAATTTCCGTTAATTTTTCTGTTAAATATATCATTTGCCTTTTTCCTCGCTTGTACAAATGGCTTGCCAGAGCAAAAATTTGTTCGACAATTTTGAATTTTTTTACACGATATTTATCTGCTTTATTTCCCACAACATCTGTGATATGGAATTCCTGACTAGAGTGTTATAAAAATGTTTAAAGTACGTAAAGGGTGGTCCAACCATAATGCACGATGTTAATTGTGAGTCACACCTTAACGTCAAGTTTTTTGGCCAATTTAATTTGACATTTCTTTGTTTCAGTGTTTGACAAATTCAACCATGGAGAGGTACACAATTGAACAGCGCGTTAAGATTGTTGAAGCCTTTTTACAAAAATGGGCGTTCCTTAATTTTTCTGGTCGGCATAATAGACCAAATGTGTCCACAATCGGGAGAATTGTGTGCAAATTTCAGCAAATCGGGTCTGTAGGAGATGTGAAAACACCTGTGCATGCTCGCCCAGTTCGTTCTGCGGAAAACATTGAAATTGTTCGCGATAGTGAGGCAGAAGAGCCGCCAGCCTCGACTTGTCATCGTGCCCAACAATTGAACATCACTGATGAAAATTTTTAATAAAGATTTGAACGATTTTTAATTCAAGCGTTGTCGTGCGTTTTGGTTGGGCCACTCTTTACTCTATATTGCCCTTTAGACGCATTCATATTTATAAAATAAATAATGAATCCCAATAACTTTTTTCCTTTCCTTTGCCTTTATGTATTTTTTACCATTTCTATTAGCAACTTTTTTTACTTTGTCGATCTTTGTCGAATTTTCCCTTAAAATACGCATTACTTTGTCTAGGGTCTTCAGTCTGTAAATCAACTTTTTCTTCGGTAATCGGGGTTTCTTTCTATGATCGTTAACTATTTGTATTTTTGTATGACTCAAAAAACTTCACTTTCCACCTCACCTGTACTCCTAGAAATTGTTTTGTTGGGTCAACATGTATTTTGACTATAAATTTTAATGAATTTTGTTAAATTTTAATTTCAAGAAAAACTAATTATACTATTACAACAAAATTTATCACATAGTTACTGAAAGTAACAACAAATTTAAACCACTTATTAGTTCTAAATTGTTTTACGTATACTAAAGTCTTAAAGCGTGCACGGATTTTTTCATGCGCAGTCCTTATATATAATTATTAAATCTATTTTTTAGATCTAACGTGTTTTTCTAGCGAGATAAATTTTAAATTTCGTTTAAAATTTCAGCATTTACGACCAATACTTTATTATCTATTGATTATTTTAATTATCTTTTGAAATACATACAACATACACATTTTGAGAAAAAAAGTGAAAGAATTAGACCAGTTCTTTTAAAAAAACAGCAATTTTTCATACTCAATTTAAAATTTCACGGCTAAACGAATTGAGATAATTTAAGCAAATGTTCAACACTTTATTTTAGAATGTATTGGGAATTTTAGGATATTAAAATTTCACTTCTATACAGCCGATGAACCCTCCTGTACGTGTGTGATTGACGAATTTGCTACACATTCATCAATAAAAATTTTAATTTTGTGAAAAAAAAAAAAAATATTAAAATATTATCTATAAGTCGAGGTTCACACACAGCAATTCTTAGGAAAAAGAGCAGAAGGGAATACAAATCTTTGACATTCTTTTTACCTCTCTCGCCTACGAACTCAGAATTGCAGCAAGAAAAATTGCTGTGTGTGAACCCCGATTATTGAGCATTCCATTTAAAACCAACATGAAAAATTACAATTTTATACTTTACCTCTCCGAATTTAATTATATTTGGGATAATCATTATTCTTGTCAAAACTAAGAGTAATTCAAAATTTCATATAATTTTATCAAGTGGTTCGCGAAATATCGCGATTTGAAAATGTAAAATAGCTAAAAAAAAGTGTACAAAGTTGTATGCATAAAATTACAAATATCTTTTAAAGTATTTATGATATAAGATTTATTGAGATGTCATATTAAAGGTATCAAAATTACCTTTAATATGACGTATAACATGACTTTTATCTCAACATCAAAATGGTCCATGTCTCGCGATTTTTAGTTCGTGGGTAAATATCTCGAAAAATGGTATTTTTAAAAATTAAAAAAATATATATATGTTAATGGTGAAAATGTTTTCTAAATGGCATTTAAAGGCGAATATTTAAAACTAATGAAATTACCTTTAAAATGATACCTGAAACATGTTTTTATGTTAAATTTTATTGGTGGATAATACGCGAATTGAATTTCGCGGTCGCGTATCTAAAAAAATGGTATTTTAAAATTCGTGTTGAGATAAAAGTCATATTATACGTCATCAATAAATCTTATATCATAAATACTTAAAAAGATATTTGTAATTTTATGCATACAACTTTGTACATATTTTTAGCTATTTTACACTTTCACATCGCTATATTTCGTGAATCACTTGATGAAATTATCTGAAATTTTTAAATAGTCTTAGTTTTGACAGGAGTAATGACTGTACCAAATATTATCAAATTCGTAAGAGGTGAGAAAATCAGCTGGTTGGTTTTAAATGGAATGACTCTATTG
Organism: Protophormia terraenovae; assembly: GCA_951394005.1. NCBI lineage: Eukaryota > Metazoa > Arthropoda > Insecta > Diptera > Calliphoridae > Protophormia > Protophormia terraenovae. The sequence continues at coordinate 95,461,928 of OX596074.1, forward strand.
TATTATTACAGAGTGACTACAAGATGATTTTTTTTTGAAAGTTCAGGTCCTACTCTGCAACTCCTCCATACATTTCAATTCGATCCTACCAGTAGTTAAGGAGATATAGATTTATTATCATGATTTTGCGATCGGCCCTACTTTGTGTTTTACAATTTTTTTTATATTTTGTATGATAAATATGGATATTTAAGCTACAAAGTATTTATAGTAGGATCGTTTGTTAAAATTATAATATACACTATTTGTGAAATTATAACATTCAAAAATAGAATTATATTATTTTAGAAAAATTGTTTAAAGTTTTAGGTTTTTCACAAAATTATTATTATTATTATTATTTTAATTGCTAAGATTAATGGTATCAAAATTGAAAAGGTGAGGCTGATTACAGTTTAAAATTTTGTTGAAATTAAAAATTTAAAAAAAAAAAAAATAAAAAATAATAATAATAATAAACAATCAATTACAAGTTAAAACAATCCAACCAAATCTTCTAGCACCATATAAATACATACAATACATAATTGACTAATTGATTGAGGAACGTGTAATCATTTTATTTTACTTAGTATATGCCGAAGCGGACGAAGAGGACGATGATTTTAATACTTTTTGAAGAATTTGTTTAAATTCCTTTTTCAATGACTTTTTTGTCACTGGTTTAATTCTTTTCTAGGAGAATAGATTATTACGTCGTTTAAGAGAACCAAATTTCTTTTCGGCCTCCAATAGAGCCTTTTCATTGCGTACAACTTCAAAGGGTAAGGCGGGGGCCTGAGTCATCCGTCCGCCGGCTTCCATTTCTTGATCGGATGGAAAGTCTTCGAATGACATGTTACTAAAGCCGGTTTTAACAGAATTTTTTATAGAATTCGATTGAAAGGAAGAGTTGCCAAAAGATTTGCCCGAAAAAGATTTCGAATGTTTTTGTGTCATAGCATTGTTAGTAGTACTGTTAGCTGTGTTGGATGATGATAACATATTTTCATAGTCTTCTTCGTCATCGAATTCATCGGTGTGTGTTTTGTATTTGGAACGTTGATGTTTTTGTTTGGGTGGACACATACTTAAAGATGACGATGATGAGGCCAAAGCAGATGTTGTAAGGCCGGTATTGGAAGTAGAAGATTGCGAGTGATGGTGATCACTGGCAACTTTTTTGTAGGAATTTCCTTTTACTTTTTGTGACAATTTTGCCGGTAGAGTTCTTACGCCCAAATGGCTCTTTTTTTCTTTGTGTTTTGTGGGTGGAGGTGCTGCAGCTACTGAAGCTGCTGCCGCTGGTGTGTTTGTTATTGAAAGACTGCAGGAGGAGGAGATTGATGTCTTTGTTGAATCCAAGTCGGTATTATGTTTAGCATGCAAAACAACTGGCTCTTCTTCATCGTCTGGCGTAAAGTCCGAGCAACGTTCTTGAGAAAGTTGTACAAAAGCATTATCAGCTATTGGAAACATAGATTGTTCACTACCAGAGGAAGCACACAAGTGTGGAGGTAATGCTTGACAATTAACATTAGCTGTGGGCAAATTGGTAGTCATCATTGACTTCACTAGCACTGAGGAGCTTGAAGGGGAATTCAAAGAAATTTGCATAACTTGGGAATTGTTTGACCTAACTGCAGCTGCTGCTGAGGCTGTGGGAGGGGGTATAGCACTCACAATTTGTGTTTTAGGAATTTTAGTAGTAACAGAAGTCGGTAATGGCGGCACATTAACATAAGTAGCCAAAGGTATAACATTCACATTAGTTTTTTGAGTTGAAAAATTAATTTTAGGATTTTGTTGTTGTTGAGGTGGTGTGGAATATGTCGGTTCAGGTGTTTTATTGATTATAATAGAATGATTAACAGTTACAAGTTGAGGTCTAGTAGATTCGTGTTTTGGAGGTGTCGTGTATGTCATAGAAGTGGGAGCAGTAGTTTTAACGTGTACAACGTTATGATTTTTGTAGCCTTTTTGACAACTAACAAGGTCTGGTTTGACATTATTAATACATTTACTAATTACCTGAGGAAACGGCTCAGAATCGAATAAATCTCGTTCTGATGTTGACGAAGTGGCCGTGGTCGCCGTCAATGATGTGGTTGAAGAGGATGCTGCCGCTATTGGAGCAGAGATTTCAGATGCGTTTGTTGATATAACTGTTACCAGGCCATAATGAGACGAACTTTGTATATGTTGTTTGTGTGTTATTTTATCATTTTGTAGTGGTTGTTGCTTTTGCTGCAGTTCTTGTTGTGGCTTAGGCTTTATAGGATTTACAAAGGGATTAAAGACGGGTTCATTGAACTCATCCAACACTGTATGAAGTTGAGTGGATTGCTCAGTATTTACTGAAGCTGTTAATGGAGCTGCTGGAGTGCTTATGTGAAAATCAGAAAATGTGGTCTTTATATTTTTAACAGGTGTAGATGTCCATATTTCAGTTGTTTGATTTAAAGATGGTTTTACATTAACTCTTTCCGAATCTGTTGATTTCTTCCTGGAAGGGATTTTAGATTCTAATTTTGCTTTCAGGGGCAAACCTTCTGGCATTTTGAAGGGAGCCATAGCAAAAACATCCAATTCATCTGATTCCTCCGGCTGCTGGACTTTTACTATTTTATTAGAATCTGGCATATCAAGGGGATTGTGTGGTATAGACTCATCAGAACTAGAAGTTTTGTTATTTGAGTCGCTTGAATCAGCCGAATTGTAGGCCAACTCATCATCGAGAAGCAAAGGCTTATCGCCTAATTTATTGATGAATTCGCTAGACGTAGGACTTAGCTCACTTTCTTCGTCAACCAGATTTCCACCAACACTAGTCACATTCACTGCATTTGCCTCATTGTAGGCAGCTTGTAAAGCAGCAATACGATCCTTTTTACGCATACGCACTTTAACCACAACACGACTAATGTCATCTTCGTGTGTTGTCACCGATTCACACTCGGCGTGATAGGCCGATGAATTACATGTCTTAACACTCTCACTAATACCATCCATATCGGGTCGTTTCAACTTGACATTGCCCCTTGAAACGCTATTCATTTGATTCTCATCAAAGAAATCATCGTCTTCAGCACGTAAATCTGAAGCTGAGCCAATTGAATCAGCATCTTCAGTGTCTTTATTTGCTTCATCGGCAGCAGCAACTGCAGCTGCTATTTCAGCTGCTTGTTGCTGTTGTTTTTCATGCTTTTCCAAAGCAGCATTTACTTGTTGGGCAGCTTGCTGAGCGGCCGATGAGGGTCTTTTAGTTGTGGTTTTTTCTCTTAGTTTCTTAACAATAGGCACTTTAATTTGTGTCTTGTCCACTTTGTGATAGGCGGCCTGTTGAATTTTATGTATAGTATCGGGTATATTATTGGTAACAATCTGTTTAAAAATGGCCTTCTTGGAGGTGGTTATGCCTGTAGTATAATCCTCTTGAAAAAATTCCGAATCTGAATCATCGGATGTGGCTTGATCATTGCTGCGCAATTTTTCATATTTATTACGATCTTCTAGTGGTAGTTTAACAAAACCACCTGATGTTAAAGCCATCGAGGCACCAGTTAAGTTAACTAAAGCATCATCTTGGTCTTGCATTAGTAAACCACTACCACCATCTCCAACATTACCGCCACATTCTGAGTCGGTTTTCAAATTATTTATTAACGATGTTTTTTCTTCGCTTGAAACTTCTAATGTGGGTGACAAAAGCCATTTGGAGGATGTTGATGAAGTGGTACCACCACCACAGTATGCTGTAGCACTTCCTAAACTATTGGGATTTGTTAAAATTGTTGTTGCTGTTGAATTTGTGGTATTGTTGTTGCTGTTGGTGTTTCCCAAAAAGTATTTAGCTGTTAAAGAAAATTAAGTTCTTTTATATGATAAAAAAGAAATGAACTGAAAATTGTGTAAGTATGTTATGTAATATGTACGTGAGCGGCGGGGAAATTGTGAGGGGTGAGATGGGTGGATTGGGATTAAGTGATTATGTAAATGTGAGTCTTAGGGCGATTAAATAGTTATTAACAGATTGTGCGAATAGTTTGTAAATGAAAAAGAAGACGAAGAATTTTTAAATTTTATTGCAAGTCCGTTATATGTATAATAACAATTTTCAATGCCCTTAGTATTTTAAACATTTAAATCTTAAAATTTATTTTATAACAATAAACCATATATATATAATAAAAAATTTATATAAGGATCTCAATTGTTCTTGCTAAAAAGAACAACAGCGCACAAAGAGGACGATTGCAAAAATTTTGATATTAAATCTGTATCTCCTAAACTACTACATGAATCATATGGGAGAGTTGTAAAGGGGGACCTAAGCTTTCAGGAAAATCCTCTTGTAGCATAAATGTAAATCCATAAAAATTTTAATTTTTTTTACTAATTTTGGTCGAGATATCTAGATTGAGATCCTTATTATTTGCTTCATTTGAAAAGGTATATAGACAATATGTGTGGATAGATAAATATATATATATTTTTTATATTATTTTTACATTTTTCACATACTTTAAAATTGGACGAAGTTTTGCTTAAACAATTTTTTAATTTTAGTTTTTATAATTTTTAAGAAAAATTTATTTAGATTTTAAAAATTATAAAAAAAAAATTACTCGCTAATGAACAAATTTCAACAAATTAGACAAAAATTTTTTAGGAAGACCCCTCAAACGATGCGTAAAAATTAGCTCAAAATAAGAAAAATATTAAAAAAAATTTTAAAATTGATCTTCAGTTCCCTATCAGCGATTGAATGTCAAGGGTCTAGAACTTTTCGTCCAAAAAATAGTATTGAGTTTTGTTTTGAATTGGGTATCAAAGAATTCGTAATTTTTAGCCAATTATAAAAAAAAAAAAAAAATATATTTTAAAAATTTCGCAAAAATTTTGGTCTATAAACCGTAATTTTAGCACATCATGTAAAAAAAAATTCGTGCTTTTCTTAAAAAATGGATAGGAATTTTATAATTTTGTTCCCTTTATGGCTAAAATATTAAAAATTTGCTATAGTAAGTAATGTTGATAATATATAATTTTCCATAATTTTTCAAAAAATTGTTCGTAAAAATACCTTACAAAATCTTCTAGCGAAACAAAATCCCATGGGAAAAAATTTTAAAATTTTTTTTCTATAACCAGCATAAAATTACGAATTTTTTGATACCCATTTCGATTAAAAAATTTAAACTTTTTTTCAATCACTGCACTATGGTTTTGCCGACCACTTTTCTTGGCCAAAATTAATTTTGGTAACATTTTCTATTCGTGTTTTATTATCGTAGTTTTATAGTAAACAGTTTAAAACGCAAAAAAAATCAAGTTTTTTCTTACTTTTACTAATTTGTCGTCATAATACAACAGATCAAAGTTGAGTTTATTAAGCAAATTTAACATATATATAAAAATGTGCCTTTTTTTCAATGATTTTCATTTATTTATAATTATTGAGTACAATTTTTTAATGGAAAATATAATTTAGGATAAGTATAATTGAATATGAAATCAGTAAGATCTTCTTGGCATTTTAGAAAAATACTGTGTGTTTTACGCAACCCAAAATGAAATTGGATTCGTAAAAAATTTTACATTTCATTAAATTTTTTTGCGTTTTTCGAGAAAATCCATTTTTTCCGAATAAGTTAGCATTGAAAATTCTTATCAAGGGTTTAACAAAAATAAAGTAGCAGATATTGCTAAAATATAGTTGTGTATAAAAATTAATGCTGCTAAAGCAAAATTCACGCCTTTAGGTTGAGTTATAAGTGAAATATTTGCATACTTCCGTTGTAATGACTTTACTTCTGACGCATAATAAGTGTAAAAATTAATAAAATTTTTGAAATACAAAATAAATACATCAAATTATTTTGATTTTCATCCAAATCATATTTCAAACAAGACAATCTGTTTTTTTCCATTTTGGTAATTTTGGCCAAGAAAAGTGGTCAGCGAAACCATAGTGCACTGGTAGGAAACTGAAGACCAATTTAAAAAATTTTTTAAATAATTTTATCGTTAAAGCTAATTTTTACGCATCGTTTGAGGGGTCTTCCTAAATCGAAATCTCAAAAAAGGCTTTCCTCGGGACACTCTAATATACATTATGGCGGGTCGAAAAAAAAGTTGTGCCAGTCACCCCCTAGAATGAAAGAATAGCTAATGAGGTTTACAAAAATGCAAAAACTATTTTTTTACAACGCCCCAAAATACCGCTTTTTTTTTTTGTATAGGCTCTCCATTTTTAGTCTGATTGTAGAATGTGATATATAGTTGTTAATGGTTTAACTACAAAGGTTTAAAAAACTGCTTAAGTTTAAAGCAATTTCCTTTAACAAAATTGTAAATTTTTTTTATTTTAACTTCAGTATATTTTAAATTTTGTTAAATGAAATTGCTTTAAACTTAAGTAGTTTTTTAAACCTTTGTAATTTGCCTCATAACTTTTTTTGGAAGCAATATTTAAAATTTTTTTGATCTAGTTATCATTGAAAAATATGTCAGTTATTATTTTTAATGACAACCATGTTGATTTATTGTGAGTGCTATAAATTCATAAGTTTCAAAAAAATTCAAATTGGTCCTACAAAGAATTAAATGTCTACTGTCAAACTGTTTCCAATGTTATTAAACCGTATTAGGAGAATTCGACCTTTGATAGGAAATATGGTTCGGGAAGAAAAAAGGTCCACATGATATTGGGAAGGTCAGACAATTTAAAGCATATTGAAAAGAACTCCAAACACATTTGGTAGAAAACAAGCCCGGTTAGCTCAGAGCTCTGACTATGTGCGAAAAGTTAAAGCTAATGCGAAGTTAAGAACATATAAAGTCCAAAAAGTACCAGACTGGAATACTGCAAAAAAGTTAGAAGCCAAGAATAGGGCACGGAAATTAAAACAAAATTTCATACAAAAATTCGAATGTTATATAAAGAACGACGAAACGAATGTACTGGCAGATTTTTCGCAGCTTCTGGGTCAAAATTTTAATGTTGTTGAAGCTCGATAAAATGTTGAAAATAAGTTTTGGACCGAAAAGCTGACGAAATTTCCTAAAGAATTCGTGGTGTGGCATTGAGATTTATGCAGTTGTGGCAAAAGAAGCAAGTTATTTGTTACAGTGTGCTCTATAAATACCGAAAAATACATCAAAGAATAGTTTTTGTACCAGAAGAGGTCAATCCTCTAAATTGTCCGGAGCTAAGACCAGTGAAAGGAATCGAAGAGGACAAAAGATGTGTCCTAAAATAACAAAGATTTAAAAAGGAGATGGGTAGACTGTTCCAAAAAAGTGACTGAAACAACTATCAAATCTCTAATGGAAGGATTACCAAAAAAGGTCTACGAGTTCATAAGTAGTGGGCAGAAGTATAAAAGTTATATTTTTTTATGATCTGTAGTATAATATCAATTAAATAAAAAAACAATCAAAACTCTAAGATCAACCGTTTCCAAATTATTGAATTTTATATATCGAGGGTCTATATTCAAAACGGTCCTCATGCAAAACAGTATTTTTCAGGAGAACATAAAAACTGTTTATTTCCCTAATTTTCCAATATTTTGCAACCCGTTCTTCTACGATTTATTAATATTACGTCTACTAAACCTCACACTGAAAAATAAATCTTTTAACTCCATTATTCGCGAAGTTGAGGTAGAAGCGAAATTTTGTGGTTGGATGGACTATTTTTAATCGTTAGAAATTTCAAATAACGGGAATGATTACAAAAAGGACGAAAATGTGTTCAAAATTAAAATTATAAATAAAATTAAAAAAAAAAAAAAAAAAATGTATGCAAAAAAAAAAAAAAATATTAAAACCTTTAAAGACGATGTTTATTGCATTTTTTATTTAATTATAATTTTTTAAGAAACTGATTTTGGTATGTAAGATGTTTTGCTTATAATTACGTATTTTATTAAAATTTTTTCATTCCTGTCTTTAAATCTAGCGTATAGTGCTCCCACTTAGCTTCATAAAATGTTGATAGGTGTAGCCGCGTATGATCTATAAGCATCTAAAAAAGGCTAAAAATCTAACTTCAATGGCTTTTTATCCAGACTGCATTGAGATAACAAAATTTTTATGAGATATATTAAGATTATAATTCAAAATGTTTAAGAAAAGTTCAACCCGCAAAGAAAATTCTCATTATTTATCAATTTTTATTTTAACATTTCTTTGAAAATTAAAAAAATATACTGTTTGTAGATAGCCCAAAAACAAAAAGTGAAAAACATAGTGTTGAAATTAACTTTTGACTCCAAAATTAACACCATATATAAAGAATAGAAATACTGAAGAGTCTGACACAAAAAATATTTTCCTAAATCTGCATAAGGCCCGATTTGAATATAAGCCCTCGATATGTTAAGATTTTTTCGATCGAACTCCTTACTTTAAAAACAAAAAATAGTAGGTTTATAAAGGGTTTCCATTACATATACCAGAAGTGACATCTAGAATTTGATGTCAGATTCAAAAATCATCAAAGAGAAATTTTAAGCTGTTGTTAAACCATTAGCAACGATATATCACATTCTACAATCGGACTTAATGGGGACGCTATACACAAAAAACAAAGAGGGCGGTATTTTGGGTCGTGGTAGAAAAATTATTTTTGGAAGCCTCATTTATGGGGTGACTGGCACAACTTATTTTTTATTTTTTTGTATGAAGACCGACCCGCTCCTTTATACATGTATGTATGTAATTATTAAAACAATATTTTAGATTTGAAAAATCTCCCGTGACTTTTTTCCTATCCCGATGAACTTGAAATTAGTTAAAAATTTCGCTCTCAATCAAATAAAAATTTCTTGAAAATGTCTTCTATGTGATAAAAATATTTTTTTATTATCAGAGTAATTTTTATTATGGCTGCAGTGTTTCCAAAAAGCTTTTTTTTTAAATTCTGTAACTTTTGAACCGTTGAAAATATCTCAATAAAATTTCACACGGTCAGAGCTGAGGTGTTTGCGGTCTGTAAGAATAATCGCCCAAAACCCAAAAATAATCGGGCTTAATATTGCCCCTAAAATATTTTTCATCCAAACTTTGTCAATTTTGGAAATTTTTTTTGTTAAGTTCTCAAATTGCAAAGCTGAGATCGACTAAAAATTATTTTAATTATACAGTTCTGTGCAGAGCAAAAGCAACAAAATTAGGGTCAACCTAAGAATAGTTTTATTTTTTAGAATATTTGGTTTACAACAAAAATAATTTTATGAAATTATATACATATTTAAGGATTAATAAAAACACAAACATTTAAAGAACTTTAACTTTGTCTATTAACAAAAACTGGTATATAGTAGGAGTGTGCACAACAATAGCAACATATTCATATTTTGATTCATTTTGTTCTATATTTTAAATTTTATGTAAAATTTGGTAGTTTTAATGCGATTAAATTGTTAATTGATTTCCTGGAATGATTTTCATTTGAATTTGTTGACTAAACAACACTTTGGACTGCACTAATCTTGAAGCTGCATAAAAAATCTTTTACAGATTTTGCGTCTGAGTATTAGACTACATGGTTAAAAAATGTTAAGCAATGACGTTTAATACAATCCTTCAAAAGTTTTAAAATATATATTTCACATTTTTTCCATGCAAAAACGTTGAATTGAAGAAGATATTTCTCTATGTATAACGAAATTTCTGTGCTTTTAAATAATCTATTAACCTAAAAATATCAAAATTTCATTAGATTTCTAAGAAAAGGACATATTTTTTCGCTATAATTCAAATACAGTCATTATTACATCTTTTCTCTGCCCAAGATCATTTTTTGGAACTGTGGTGTTTAAAATGTACACCTTGACAGTATATCGGGTTGCGAGACGTTGCGTATCCGGTCATAGTGGATACATATAAATATTGTTTTAAATTAAATAAAATACTTTTCTTTTTTAATATGAATAATTTTGTTAATTTCAGGAAGAAAGCAACGTATTTATATGAAATTATAAATTGTTTCTTGTATAAAAACAGACATTAAAAAATTTACTTTTATTGAATAAGCTTTTCAGAGAGCAGTGCTATATTGCTTTGCCTGTAACTTCTTTAAACGCTTTCAATGAACTTTGTGTATAGTTTATATTAAACCTTAGAGACTATATAACCTATCTATGTAGACAAATCTGTTTACCTTAATTAAGCAGTATTCTATAAATTGTATTATAAAACAAAGCTAATTTCCACTTTTCTTATTCCAAATAAACTAAAAATTTATTACATAGGTCTATATTGTTACAAATCATAATTCTTATTAAAAAAAACTCTACGTAAAAGAAAAAATAACAAAAATATGTACAGCGGATGTCATAAATAAGTAAACAAACTTATTATTTCTGTTTCGCTTTAAAAAGCAGAAAATGTAACGGTCCATTTTTTAAAATTTACATGTTTTGATGAAGTCAATTTGTTTTCTTTTACATTGATGACAAATTTTTCAAATATTATTCCATTTTAAGTTTCTTTCTAGAGAAAGTTGAAAAGACGTCGTTTTCGGGCGAGTCAAAAATTAGTAAACAAGCAACTATTGGCTTAATTTCTTTAATTTTTTATTAAAAGTAAGTGAAGTTTATGGTTGCAAAATAATTTTAGCACAACAGCGATAGTTATTTGTTACATTATGAGAGAAATAAAAACTCACTTTTTCGATTATATTCGAAATTTTATAAAAGCAGAAAAATTTAATTTAACAATAATTTCAACCTAAAAGATGGCAAATAGCGCCCAATTAAGTGTAGGAGAACTAAGAGTAACTATCATACAATACGAAAAAGGTGAAGTATTTAGAATTATAAAAAAAACCTTTAATAAAACGGCCACTTTATTCTCAAGGTGGTTAAATGCTTGACCGCAATTACTCGCATAAACGCCTAAGAATCACTACAAAAAGTATAGATAACAATTTAGCTTTAAAATCCTATGCTTTCTGATCCAAAATTTTTATCAAAACTTATTCCGGAAGTCCAAAAACTATGGTCTGAATTTACAACTCACAGAAAAATATATGAAGACGGAAAACATGGTCTAGCTGTACGGAAAATTGTATATATAACTATAATAAATCTCGAAAATTTGATGACATTCTATGTAGATTATGTCCAAAAATATGAAAAATCTAGAAAATAAGACTCTGGATTGAATATAATGTAGGCTATATGAATGTTTAGCACTGAAATGTTTAAACTTTAACTTTTAAGTATAGAAAACCAATACTAAAGTCCAGCAGAAAGGGTTTAATTGTTTGGAAATACATTTCTATTTATAAAATAGGAAAAAAGTGGTACACAAAGGTAAAATAAAATCCTAGATTAACCTTAATCTGTTAAAAGGTATAAAGTTACAAAAAATTTTGGTTTAATTTTTGTGGATTTTATCCTATAGTAGGAAAATTCGCCTATAAATTAAGGTTAATTTGATTCAAAATATATAGCTGAGGAAATAATTAACATTTCAGAGTGACCTGCTCAAAGTCCAGATGTGTCACCAATAGAAATTGCATGAAATTTAATTAAAAAAAAAATAGAGTACCCATAATTGACCAAATTAATGGACTTAATTATTACTAAAACCTCTTAATTTTGTCCAGGAATATGCAGAATATATGTAGTCACTACACCAACACGTTTGGCACTAACATATCAAAATATAGGCGGTCACCGTGGCTATCAGAAGCCATGTTTACTTATTTATGGAACATTGATTTTTTTTAGACTTCTTTAAAAACAGTCACATTCACTAAGAAGTAATGTGTTGAATTGAATCTTTTGCTGCTTATTTTATTAACAAGACATTATATATTTATAATTATATGTTGCTTTTGATATCTTCAATCTACAACTTTAAAAAGAACCAATTGAGTTCAAAATACTACTTTGTTTACTTATTTATGACACCCGCTGTATAAACAATGCTGTATTCATATTTATTTAATATAAAAGTGCCATTTACTTAAAATCGTAATAAATTTTAAAATTTTGTGTCAATTTTTACAATTGGAAATTTTGTTGCTTTTGATGTGCACACTTTCATATAGAGAATATACAATATTTTTATCGTTTTTGCGAAAAGAAAGAAAATCACATTTTCTAAGTTACAAATGTTGGTTAGTATCCAAATGTGTTAACAATATTATGAAATTAGTTTTGTTCTAAATTTAATACTTTAAAAAATAATTCAACATTTAGGATATCTTTAATATTGTTGCTTATGTTCTGCACAGCACTGTATATCTCCATATGCAAGGTAAACACCTAAAAAGTATTTTCTGACGAACGCGCCTTATAACGACAGGGTAAACAATTCAATAAATGAAGTAAATTTTTAAAAGATGTTTTATAAAGATTGGGATTTTTATTTTTTTCATGTAAAAAACTGGGACTTTTTTTAATTCTATGATTTTAAGACAAGATTATGCATATTATACCAAAATTTCAAAAATATTAAATTTATTTAAAAAAAAAAAAAAAAAAAAAAAAAAAAATGCTAAATTTTAAGCCTTTTGAGAAATTCTGCGATCAAATTACATTCCAATAACTTTTTTTTATAAATTATCAATCTCCATATTCTAACTTTTGTATTAAAAGTTTATACTTTTGCTTAAAATTTAATAAAAACTTGGCCTCCTCTAGCCAAATTAAGCTATTTTTCATAAATTTGTAAGACAAATGTATGCTGCTTAAGATCATTTTTTTACACATGCATGAAGCAAATTTAAATAATAAAGGTATTCACCTCAGAAATTGCAACTTTGATACTTCCTTGCAAAGTAAGTTGTGGTTGTTGTTGTGTTTACAGAAATCGATGCAAATTTTCTACTTTGCAAGGGCCATGCAAAGTTGCAAATTTCTGAGGTGAATACCTCTAATGTATGTTTTTGTTTGTAACTAGCATCATACATTTGCGTACAAATGTATGAAAAATATCTTAATTTGTACTCCTCGAAAACACCTCAGATCTGACCATGTGAAAATGTATTGAGATATCTATAACGGTTCAAAACTTAGAGAATTAATAAAAAAAAGCGTTTTGGAACCACTGTGTACATTTTTTTGGAATGTATTGGGAATCTTATAAAAAGAAATTCACTTCTATAATATGGCAATTATTTGAGAAAGTCACATCAAGTTCTTTACAAAGATTTTTAAATCTTTGTAAAGTCGGACTTGATATGTTGTTAATTTTGACACCCTGTAGCTTATCTCGTATTATTACAGGGTGACTATAAGATGATTTTTCAGAAAGCTTAGGTTCTCTTCTTCGACATTCAGTTCGATCCGTCCAGTTGTTTTAGAGATATAGATTTATTACAAAAATTTTTGCGATTTGCCCCACCCTGCGTCCAGTATTTTATACATTTAAAAATTCAAATCTTTTTAAGTTAAATCATTTATCGTAAATAATTACGAAATTTTTATGAGAATAAGAATTTTTTCCTATTTCTTGGCATTAACATCGATAATAACAAATCCACAGGGGAACCGCACAGCGCATCAATAAAAATGTTTGGAAATAATTCTAAATTTACAATGAATTTAAAAGTATTTCCTTTTCTATTTTAAAATTCTATTTCTTTTTTTCAGAACAACTTTCAAGTTTAATTCTAGTAAAAATTAGTGTAATATAAAAAAAAAAATAATTATTAGTTAAAATCGTGTTATTTGTTAGATAAGGCGTTATGAGGATAAAAAAATATTTGTTGGATAACTAGAGTTATTTAACAAATGTTTAATGAATTTGTGATTTCACAATGAATTCTGCGATAATGAAATCATCAACTACCAGGCATTAAAATTTAAGTGCTAAAAATAATAATAAACATAAATAGTTAAACAAAAAATAAAACTGGGGAAATTGGAAATTATAAAATGTATTATCATGAAATTGAAGAAAGCACTGAGTTTTATAATAAAAAAAGGACAAAAGTTGGTTAGGACGCTTATTTCTTTTGAAAAGGACTGACTTAATGGTAAATGACAAAAGAGAACAGAACAAACAGAAAAAGAAATTGTAAAACTTAAAATTATACATAAATTTAAAAATAAAATAATATTGTACAACATTTAAGGCCAATTAAAAACAAAAATAATAACAAATTTATATATAAAAACATCAATAACAAAAACAAACAAAAAAAAAAAAAAAATGAAAAATATATATATATATATTTATAATAATTTTGAAAGTACAATATTTTTATATAACAAAAAGATCACTAAGAGTAGGAAATCAAGCCAAATATTTAATATATTTGTTTTAAAACTTCATTAAATGTAAAAAATTAATTACGTTATTTTTTTGGGTTTTCAAGTTTTTCATAAATATAATTTGTAATTTATTTAGTGAAATATAATATTTTTTTTTGTTTATAATATGCATACATTTCATTTTTATTCTTAAGCTTAATATTTATTCAATCATTCTTTAATTGGAGAATATAGAAATTCAACAAATCATCAAAAACTATTAATAATTTATTATTGTATTTTATTTAATTGATTTTTTTTTTCTTAAATAAAACTTATTGTGGCCATTTTTTAATTTAATAATATTATATTTTGGTTATATAAGTAATTTATATAAATATACAGTATGTGTAGATTTTAATTGAAAATATATATAGTATGTTTTAATAATATTTATATAATTTTATAATATATAAGTATATAGTTATTATAGCAAAAATATTTTTAATTATATGTTTTTGAATAACTAATTTCAATTCGTTCACATTCCCTTTATTATATTCAATTCTCATACTAAAAGTGTTTGATTGCTTTATTTATGAAATATTTTTTAGAGCTTTTTGTTAGTTTTAATTCTTGTCATAATATGTTAAATAATTTTTTATAAATATAATTTTGTTTACAAAATATTAAGGAACTTTTTTTTTAATTAATTGATAATTTGATTTAATATTTTGATGATTAACAAAGTAGTGAGCAGAAAAGTATCAATTTCAATCAAAATTTTGGCAAAAAGTCGTGGACAAAATTAAAAAGTAACTGTTAATATTTTAAAAATAGAAAAAATTATAAAATAGTAAAAATAAAAACTAAAATTTTTCATTTTGTTTTAATAAAAAATATTATTTAGCGAAACAAATTTGTTATTGAAAACGATTTAATTTTTTAAGGAATTGTTCATTTTGGAAAAATAGTTCTTTTCGGTAAAAAAAAAAAAACGAAACACACAATTTCCATGAAAATTTGTTGTGTGAAAAATTTCATTGGAAACACTTTTTCAGTAAAAATTTTTGTTTATTTTTTTATATAAAGTAAAAGCTTTATATAAAGTAAACGCTAATTAAGTCTATCAGGTGTCCATAGGGTAAAAGGTGTCGAAAATGGGAAAGGTGATACCAATATTTTACTGCTAACATTTTTTTTTTATATTGATCAATAATTTAAAAAATGCCTTTTTGAAATTTTAAGATTTTTTTGAGAGAGAATTTTGATGTCCGTCCGTACATCTGCTTGTTAATTTTTGTTAATTTTCAATATCATGTATTTTTGGATTCAATAAATATATAGACTTCAAATTTCTTTTATTTGATAGATCATTTTTTTCTATAACTAATTACAGAAAATAACTATAATAAAATCGGTCGAAAATATTGGACTATATATGGAAAAAAATTGACCGAGATCGTGTAAAATTAAAATAGTTGACATTGCATTGAAATCAAAATGCATATAATTCGAAAGCTATAAGAGATAAATAGCAAAGTTGTGGGCAGAGCACTAAATTTAAAGTTTCCACTAATACTTAGTGATAGTGCAAAATTTTTAACTACAATCTTTGCTTTTTAGTGGTGAGTTGAAAAATAGAAACCTCACTAAGCGATAGTGGTAGTGAAAAAATAAAAATTTCCACTAAAATTAATTAGTGATAAATTAAAATTTGTTCAGCTCAAGCCTAGTGCAACATTTTTTTTTTTCTTTACTAAATACCTTGGTGCAAAAAACCTCCACTAATGTTACTGAAACTTAAAAATTCTTCACCAATCTAATAAATATTTAATTTTTTTTTAACTTTATTTACTGAATACAAAATAGACACTAACCCCCATTTCACAAACCATTTTTAAATTTAAAACAAAATTTTTATACAATATTCGAATAATATTCGAATTTTCAAAAATCCCTTCGTAGTGAATCTACTATTTAGCAGGAGACCACATACATACGTTCCAAATTTTATCTCTCTAACTTTAGGCGTTCGGGCTGTGGGATGATGAATTAGTCAGTAACGTTACTCTTTTATATATGGATGGTTCAATATACACAAATACACTTATTAGATCTCCCAAATACACTAAAAGATGTTGGTGTTGCTTTAAAATGATTATAGATTTGATAATTACCATCATAGCTCATAATTTAATTACCACATATATTTTAACATTTAGTGAAACAAATTTATTCGCAGCTTATGCGTAGTGACTGTTCAGATTTTAGGCTATTGAGTTTAGTGCAAATATTTTTACTACCATTAAATTTAGTTCTAGTGAAAAAAAATACACTATCACTTAAATCTTTTAGTGGTAGTAAAGAAATGTTCCACTATAACTATAGTGATGGCAAACAGTTACAAATATTTTTTTTTTTTACTATAGTGCGATTTAGTGAATCGTATGCACTCACAATTTAGTGCACTACCCCCAACTCTGATAAATAGTACATGTTTTTCAAAGGTTTTGTTAAGAACTTCAAGTTGATATAAACATTTTTAAAATCGGGTAAGGAAAAAATTGGCTAGTGGTTAAAAATTGTCCATGTCAGAGGAACCTTACTTTGACTCCCCAACCAGCCAATTAAAAGTTACGGATTTATTTCCAAAAACGTTCGAAACTGCCCACTGTATAATGTTTAATGAAGAAAGAAGTCTACATTTAAGATATTTTTTGTATGGGACACAATGCAGTTTTTTTTAACAAAAATTTTAATTTCTCAAATCAAACAACCTGTAACATTTTAAGTTCCATTCCATTAAAATTAGTGTATTTTAGGACAAATTTCAAAAAAATTGTAGTTGAGGAAAAAGACACTAAAATACTTGAAGTTTATGGTTCCATCTAAAATTATGCTTTGAGAAACCTTTTATTAAAAAAAAAAAAAATACATCTAAAGTTTATGAAATTTGATTTTTTTTCCAATATTAAAAAAAAAAAATAGACCAATGATTTTTATATTTTTTTCTATTGTTATTCGATACCTATTACGAAAAATTAAATTTAATTAATTGTTACTTTTGAAACATTTTACCCTAATGTGAGGTGGCTGAATTAAAAAAATTTAATAATTCGGATATACGGTATTAATAAGTACTAAGCCTCTAATTCATTTTAATTGACTCTAGTTCTCTAAGGAAACGAAAACGACTTGTCTGATTTTATTAAAAAAAATCTAATTAAAATTCAAGTCATTCTTACATTACTTTTTAATACGATGAACAGTTATGGAGATATTATGCCCAATTTCTGAGAAAAAAAAAAAAAAAATATTATACAAAATTGCAATTTTTTTTTTAACAAATTTTTTTTTTTTTTTTTTTAAATCATAAAAATTCGAAAATGTGAAAAATTTAAGTTTTTATTTTCTAATCATAAATTTGTTGCAATTAACGATTTTATGGAAAAATAAGTGAAAATACTAATTTACAAATTACAGAAATATTTAAAAAATATTTTTAGTTTTTCAATATTTCTATGTAATTTTAAATGAGTATTTTCACTAATTTGTGAATAAAATCAAAATTTATGCATTGATTTGAATGAAATATGTCTTGTTTTAAATTTATTTATCTTCATGACCACAGAATAAAAATTTGAATTTGTGAAATTTACGAATTTTTGAAGAAAAAGTTTTTTTTGCAATTTTTTTTTTTCAGAAAATAGGCTTAACAGAAATATTTTAAATCTCAATCAATTACTATGGGGACTACAACTCCTCCTGGTGTGAAGGAAAAATAAGGCCGAAATTCACATAATTTAAAGAAAATTGTATCAGCCGTTTATGCGTTTTCAGTAAAATATGAAATTTTCATCAAAAAGGTATAATTAAAAAAAAAAAAAAAAAAAACAATTAAAAAAATTCTTAAATTTTTTGCAAACTATAAATTAATTTCCCTAAAACTTTGTTAATTGAATTGCGAATTAGTGTATACTCTATATTTGTCCACTTTAGTTGCTCATATTGCACTTTAATTTCAGAATGTCAATTTTAATTATTCAAGTGTAATTGATATTTTATTTGACACGATTTTTAGAATTATAAATTTTTTTTGCAGGAAAGCTTTAATACAGACTAAAATTTAAATTCTGTATAGCCCATAAACAGAGAATTTAGTATAGTTCTTTAATAAAAATATGTCTGAAAGGCCAGATTAAATAAGTGTTCAATTACTTCAAAAATTTTTGGAACTATAGATTTTTTTAAGATTTTCAAAAATATTATAATTGATTTTTTATGTACATTGTTTTAGTAACTTCATTTGTTTTTTTTTTTTTTTTTAATGTGATTTATATTCTCAGAAAATATTATTGCAATTTTTTTTTAAATTGAATTTTTATAAAAATAATAATTTAAAAAATAGTGTAATTTATATTAATATATCAATATGCATATAATAAATTACTTTATGCCAAAAGAATAAAATTTATATAATTTTTCTAATAATGTAATTATACAAAAACTTAAAATAATTGTAGTATATGGTAGTTATGTATTTAAATAAATTGTGCTACGCTTTTTAATTACATATTATTGTTTAATGCTTTTTTTGTTTGTTTGTACAATGATATGCCAAATATAATTCTTGTTTAAATAAAAATACTTTTAATTAGCCAACATCACATAGTTTACAAGATTTTTGTTACAAATGAAAAATAAAAAAAAAAAAAAAAAAAAAAAAATTTGTATATTTTTCTTTTTAATTGTTAACTAAAACCACAACCAAATTTTTTCTTTAATAAAATAATTTACAATATTATCAGCACATTTTTAAAAATAAAAAAAATTAAAACTATAAAAAAGACCAATAATGTGTAAAACCACCACTATTTAGTTGTAAGGGTTAGATTGAATTGTGTGGATTTAGTGTGGGATTGATGAAAGAGACACATGTGTGTTGTTGAAACATTTTCTTTATTTTAAAGTTCTTTTTTCTTTTTAATATTGGTTAGTTTAAAATATTTTGTAATTATTTCATATATTTTTATAGATTAATTTTGGTAAGAACCACAATAAGTTAATAATGTATTTATTATATGTTTATAATAATAGATTTTGTTATTATTTATACTATTTTGTATAAAGAGGATGTGTGTGTTTATGTATTTGAGTTTAAGATTTATTATCTAATTGATTTTCATCTTTTGAACGAAAACAAATCATGAAGAAGATTAAGAAGAAAAAAAGAATAAAAAACGTTTTCGTTTTAATATATTTTTTGGTTTTTGGTAATATAAAATTAAAAAAAGTAGCAAGAAAAATACAACAACTGGGACTTGGGTCTTTAAGGTTGGGGTTAAAAAATATTTTGTAACAATAACAAAATGAAAAGAAAAACGTAAAATTGATAAAAACCAAAAGAACGGATAAAATTAAGCAATTTAGCAATTACACTAATGGACACAATATACAAAACTTTAAAAAAATCATAACACTTGTATAGGAAAACTTTATGATTATACATCATTTAAGTGTTATGCGTCTTTTTAAAGTCTGCACGGAGGGGCTTTGGTTTTTGTAAGGGAGTATTAGGAGGTTTATAGGCAGATTACTAGTATATTTAGTAATATATTCAAAAAAGAAAAATAATAATAAAATTTATGCTTTACCTCCAGTTTTACGTAAAGATGCTGCTTTTTCCCTTAAGCCAGGTGGCAAGCTAAATGGTGCGGAACCAAATGGATCCTCAGGTATTGATGGTGTTATTACAGCATTTCCAGTAGCTGAACTAGGAGGTGGTAAAGCAGAGGTTGGAGCCGTTTGTGAAGTATTGGAATTGACAGAACCAGGTGTTGCAGCCATGTAATTTGTTTCAGTTGGTGTTAGAGTTGAAGTAGTGGAGGCTGATTTTGCTGTTATGCCTGGAAATGGAAAAATGAGTGGGTTAAAAATTTAGGTTTTTACTAAACATTTTGCTAAAAATGTAATTTTTTGAGAAATAACTTTGGCGTTACGAACAATGATTTTTGTTTGAAATTGCCACCTCTAGAACTAGTTCTGTAGAAGCGTTATCTAACCAGTACCCATTCTATGGAACGGTTCTTGAACTAGTTCTTTAATCAGTGTTTTTTGTTCGAAATTGTCACATTCAGATCTCATGCCATAGAAGCGTTAGGAAACGATTTCAGAATCTGTTTTTTTTTATTTAATGATCCATTCTGGAGGCTAATTTTTAAATCAATATAATTTTTTTAAACAGTTCAAGGAAGTCATTTAAATATATCTTTTATTTTTTTACTTAATTCCCAGGATAAAATTTAGAACACGTTATAAAATCATTAGTTTTAGAACTGGTGTAATCATAACCACTTCAGATTCTTTAATAACATCCTTAGAACTAGTGGTTTCACAACGAATTCTGGAACTCGTCGAGTAGAACGTTATTATGATTCTAAATTCGTTTCAGAGAATGATTTTGAGAACAAATGCTTAAGAACTAATTCTGTATGACTTCTACATCATTTCCTTGAACTGTTTTCGAATACAAAATAAAAAAAAAATTTCAAAAACTTAATAAAAAAAAAACCAAAAGAATTTAGCAAAATTATATTGATTTAAAAAGTATCCTATAGGAAATAGGTCATTAGAATAAAAAGTAAAAAAAAAGTTTCTTAAAGCATTCCCTAACGCTTCTATAGCGTGAGTTCTGAATGTGACAATTTCGAACAAAAATCATTGATTAAAGTACTAGTTATAAAACCGTTCCATAGAACTAGTTCTGGAGGTGACAATTTCAACCAAAAATCATTATTTCTAAACATTATTTCATTTTCATATATTTGTACTTACTTCCTTGACTTCCTCTCTGACGTATTTTATCAAATTCTGCTTCAAATATATGATCTTCAGTCATTTGACCAAAAGGTTGCTCTTCAAATGGATTCCAGGTGTCGACACGAGCAGCTATAGTCTCACCAACTCCTCCAATTCCCATACCGGACGAACGACTCATTTGTGATGTTTGTGTAGTAGTAAGTTCGGCATTTGAAACCGAAGATTGGGTGGTAGGAGGAGCAAATAAACCAGGATTAGAACCACCATAATTATTGCTTGTTAAGCCAGTATCACCACCGCTGCCAGTAGATGAATTACCACTACGACTTTTAACGGATTGATCATAAGGTGCTAGAAATTGTGAAGTCTCATTGGCAAAGGTTCTTTTGGTGGATGGTGGCAAATTTAATATTTGGATACAGAGATCATAGGGGTAGTAGTAGTAGAAGTAAAAGGCCAAGAAATGTTTGGTGGTGCATTGAAAGTGCCATGAAATGAGAGTAAAGCAATAATAAATGATATAAGAAAAATTATACAAATGAATGAATTTTTATATGGTAGCCATAATATCAATTATACGAAATTCTTTGCGCGGCCTAAATTAAAAAAGAAATAAATAATAAATTTAGATATATAGAATATTGATTGTAATTATTGTTTTACTAAAACTGCTACTATTACGTGAAAGACTTATAAACTGAATTAAAAAATCCCTTGAAACTTTAAGCAGCCTAATGGAATATAAAAGTAATATAAATATTATAATCAAGCTTAAAACAGTTCTAAAGAAATATTTTTCTTTATAAATATTTAGTTATAAGTGTTTCCACAGACTTATTGTATTAAATACTTAGTATGTAAATAAAATAAATATTATGTCATTAGCTTAATAAAACAAAAAAAAAAAAAAAAAACAATATACAAATACTCGCATTAGTCATTAATACTCACTTGTTGAAAGCAGATGTGTCACTAACATTACGACGATGGCCGGAAGCATTACTATTGTGTGTGGATTTTGGTGGCGAAAGCAACTGAGCAATTGCATTGTCTCCACCTCCACCACTACCACCAACCGCAGCAATGGTGGTTGTAGCAGTTGCTGTTGTTATAGTCGTAGAATCTAAAGGAGTAATGTCAGTTGCAGTGCTTTTAAGCACATCATCACTTGTGCCAGCAGATTCGGCAGTTTGTAGTTGGGGTGTGGGTGAGGATTCACTAAAAGGATCTGGATAAACGGATGATTCGAATAGACTATTTAACATTTCCGGAGCAGCAGTAGTTTTTGTTTGTATCATGCTAGCCGCAGAGTTTGTTATTTCTGTTGTGGCATCTGTTTGTGTTTGTGGCTGAACGGTATTAGCTGGGGGTGGTACAACGGGTTGTGGTGGTGGTGGTATTGAAGGCGTTATAGCAGGAAAAATTGCTTGGAATTGTTCGACTACGGGTTGTTGTGGTTGTGGCGATGTTATATTATTACGAGGTGAAGGACTAGGAGGTAAACCTAAACCCAAAGATTTTTGAGGAATAGCAGCTGAGGAACCCTTTGGACGCTGACGCGGGGCCACACTTGTGCCAGACTCTACAATGTTAACAGATTGTGGTTTGGCGGCCTTGGCAGCAGCAGCTGCTGCTGATAATATGCGTTTGGCTTCGGACTCAAATGGAGGTACCGCTAATTGTTCAAAATTAACTGGAGGAGTTTTCTATGAAGAAAAAACATTTTGTAACAATAAAGAGAAGATTTGTTTATTGAGTTACTTACATGCAAATTTTGTACAGGATTATCTTTACCGGCTAAACGAAATGCTACTTCACAAACTTGCCATATATTTGGACGTTTATCAGCATCCGGTTCGAGCATAAATTTAATTAATTGATGCATTCCTTTGGAATATTTAGAATTGTCAGGTATAGAAAAGGTACCATTTTGTATTGCCAGAGTACTTTCGCCAAAGGGTAAATTAAAAAAACATAATTTATATAGCAAACAACCTAAAGCCCAAATATCAGCTTTTGTAGTGATACTTTTACCACCATAAAGATCTACCATTTCTGGTGCCCTATACGATAATGTAGTATATTTTTGTATTTCTTCTTCAACGACAGTAACACCATGTTGCTGAGGATTTAATATTTTAGCAGTGGCCGAACCAAAATCACATAATACAAAATTGCCTGAATCATTTTGCAAAATGTTTTCCACCTTCAAATCACGATGTATAATAGGTGTTTGACAATAGTGCAGTCGAGAAACTGCTTCAGCAATATCACAGAATATTGTTAAAACCTCTTGTTCGGTAAAGCCAACTTGTAAACTGTAAACAAAAGAACTGGTCAAAATAATACAAATCAATAAAACATTTAATTACCTACCGTGCATTCATCATGGCCAGCATATGATGTTTACAGTATGGCATTAATAGTAAAACCTCACAAACACCATTTCCTGTTGGTGTTATACTCGAATCAACATAACCAATAATATTTTTATGACCACTTAAGTTACTCTAAAGAAATAGAGGTAAGGAAGAAAAGGAACATTTATAATTTCATATACATATCTACACGCATACAACTGTGTAACTGTGAGTTCAATTGCCTGGAATAATTTTATTAAAACTTAAATGATATGTAAGTTATTAACCTACCGCTATTTGTATTTCTCTTTTAGCCACATTCAGATCATGTTCATTGTTAACATACATACGCTTGAGAGCGTATTTAGCATTGCCGGTATTGGCTTTTGCCAGAAAAACCATTGCAAAACCACCTACAAAATTAAAAAAAGAAGTATAAAATATTAAAAAAACATAATGAAAATAAAATATAAAAAGAAAATAAGATTTTTCTCATTTATAGTTATTGTAGGGAGTAAAGATGAATAATTTAATTATAAAATAAAATATAATATATATAAAATATTTGGATTATAATAAAGTTCTTTTATTGAAAGATTCAAATTTACAAAATTTTGCAACTCGAACATGATTTTAAAATTTAAATTGTTCTGTATATAGAGGGCAATCCTGAGATTTTGTGGAAATAATTTTAAATCTACATAATTGAAATAAAAATGAAACGTATAGAACCAGGGGAAAATATTAAATATCTTGTATATTAGAAACTATTACAGTAAAAATTTCAAAATTTTGTTAAAATAACTTTCCCAATAACCTCCATAAGTTCAGATGCAAATTGGATGGATAGGACCAGGAGAAATGGTACCCCCTACAAAGCAAACGGAGTAGTAGCCCCCACATAAAGAAAATATTAGTTGTGGCATATCTCTATAGACAGCTAAACCGCTGAACCGATGTTCTTTAAATTTTCACAGCATAATCCTGAAGGCTATTTACTTTCCAATATAGACATGGATTAGGTGCCCCAATACAAAGAAAATACTAATTATCGCACATCTAAAAAACTATGATAACAAAGGTTTTAACCTTTTTTATAAAATTTGTTGAAGAAAATATCTGTACAACATTTTAACCAATAAACTTAAGCTTTAATCGACTTTCGTGTCATTTCTTAAAAATGGACTATAAATTAATCCTTATAATGAGAGATAGATGAATTGAAAGTTCAAGTGAGATATTCCCGGTTAAATGCGCATAGTGTTATAATTAATAAAACTTAAGCAAAAAATGGGACGGATAGGACAATGATAAGGAGCAAAGCAATTATTCTCAATTAATATCTATAGCCCCTTTGGCCTTATAGCTTTGTATTAAAAGGTACAAAGAGTATTTGATGGTACTGCTAGGTAAAAAAACTTATTAGTAAAAGGTGTTGCTATATATACCGTTTTGAATCATTTATTTGATATTTGATATTTTTCAGTTCATTTCTTTTCCTCTAAAATCATATTTTTTGCAATTTATCCCTTTACTATCTTTATTTATTGATTTATAAAAGAGATTAGGAAGTTAATTATTTTAATTATTATAATAAAAGTGTTCATAGGAATCCATCCCGGCCAGCTTTAAAAATTTCCACTTTTACCTATCCCTCTGGATTTTACGATCGTTGCACATCTAATCCCAAAATGATCTATTTAAAATTGAATTAACATTGAAAATGGGAAAATTTTCAGATTACTATATAACAGACAATCTAGGGGTCCAAAAAACAGGTTGAAGTATATTTGCTACCAATGTTTTTACCATTTCCGGCAGAAAAATTATATGTTTTTAGCGTTTTTGCACCCATATGAGGCAATAAGTGATTAGAAACTATCGCTGGTATTCAAGATTATTAATTTAATTGAAAGGCGATATTTTAGAGTGGCTCCTATTTGAGATTAACTCAAAAACGTCATGTCAGATAAGTGGTACCAGGTTACAATTTTGAGATTTTTTCTTCATCAGAAAATGCTTAAATATTATTAAGATTTTTTTTCTTATGTATTTTAAGACAGACACAATTTTATAGGAATTCCCTAGGAGTTTGAAATATGTTTATCATAATTTGTACCCACTTTTAGCATTATCTTCAGCTAAAATAGAATATCGAGAAGATTTAATAGAAGAAATTAGAACACATTTATTATTTAAATAGAACCAGATTACCAAAATAGTATACATATAAGCAAAATAAAAAAATTATGATTGAATAAGATTTAAACTTGTTTCAATTGCGATTGCTTGGAACAATCTAAAAGCAATTTTTGGCTATCAATGACATTCTCACAAAAATGATTAATTTAAGGGGCAAGTTACCCTTATATGATTAGATGATTTTAAATCCAATGAAACATTTTCATCACATTTTAAATCAATTAATAAATAATGGCACGAAAATTGATACCAAAGGTCCTATGTGTTGAAATAAAATTAAATAATATATGTTATTAAATATGGTATACCTAATTATCTTTGTGCAAGATATGAATTTTCAAGATCCACAAGGAATACTCAGGTTATCATGCCTCATATAACATGTTGTATTTTTGAACGTTCGTTTCACGATACTGGAACAATTTACCCAATAACTTACGTATTTTTTCTATTTCTTGTAAATTATTTCGAAAACGACTTTTGAGTTATTTTCTTACTTTGACAATTGATACTTAACATTTTCCAAATTTAAAATTTTATACTTGAATTCATGATAGAACTGTAAAACATAAATAACAGGGAAGAGAGGTGTAGTGTCCGAAAAAATAAACGACACGATGGTGGTTAAAAACAGACTGAAGAAGTTATTCATTTATTAAAGTCATTCATAAAAACTAACGGTATACTTAAGAACTAGACTTAAATAATATAAGATAATATAATGAAAATAATTATACAGGGTACTGCATTACATATGCATCATTTCCTCCCCAAATAATAATTGAAAAATATATAATTATAAATGTACCAAAAAAAAAAAAAAAATTAACAATAACATAATAACAACTATACGTAAACAAAATAAATATACATACAATGAAATGTAGTACTACAAGTATCAGAAACATACAAATTTAATAATTACAAAACACTAACATTTTTTTTTTTTTTTTTTTTTTTTTTTTTTTAATTACAAGTCATTCATATTATTTTCTTTTTGCTTTTTAATTCTCTCAGAACGTCTTAATTCAATTTCACAAGGTAAATCAATACTTCTTCTTCGTTTTTTTTCTCTTTTATAATATGTCATAGTATTCCGCCTCCAACTCATAACTTTGCCAACAAATTTCTTTAATTGATTGATATGAGCAACTCTTATATTGCCATTAATACTGATACTATACCTAACATTGCTTAATTTCTTGATAATTTTAGCACTTATCCACTTAGCATAATTGTTAAAAACATTTCTATATAATACAATTTCGTCTTTCTTATATTCTACTATTTTATTATTTATGTAGTTTTTATAATTAGATTCTAATTTAGAATGTTCCGTATTTTTACATGTCTTACGTTTACATTTTGAACTGGAGCTTGGATTCAATGTATCTAATAAAGTTTTTGGTTTATAGCAAAATATTAAACTTGAGGGTGTGGTGCCTGTTACTGTTGTTGGAGTTGTTCTATATTTTAATAAAAAATTATTTATTTTAAAATCCCATGATTTATGGCGAGTTTTCGGATCTAAAATATATTTCTTTAAACTTTTTTTTACAGTTTGTACCGCTCTTTCTGCGCTTCCATTACTTTGAGGATGGTAAGCAGGCGATTTTAAAATTTCAATGCCATTACTTTCACAGAACTGTATAAATTCTTTTGATCCAAAAGGTGGACCATTGTCGCTTACAATTTTCTTTGGTAACCCAAAAATAGAAAACAATGACCGTAAGGCAGTTATCAGGTCTGAAGCAGTTGTAGTTTTAAGAATTTTTGCATCAATCCACTTTGAAAATGTGTCAACTATTACTAAAATAGTAACACTTTCAATTTTACAAAAATCCAAGTGAATTCTTTCAAATGGATATTTAGATTCAGGCCATGGTATTAATATAGGCTTTGAAGAATTTTGATTTGTGCTACATATAGCACAGGATTTTACATAATTTTCAATATCAATATCAATACCAACCCACCACACATACGTCCTAGCTAATGCCTTCATTCTAACAATTCCAATATGACTATTGTGTAATAACTCTAGAACTTTACTTTTTAAAGATTCTGGTATTACTAATCGATCGCCATAATATATACATTCATTTTCTGTAGCGAGTGATATACGCTTATCATAGTATTTTCTAATGTTATCCGGAATATATTTTGGCCAACCAGATAACAAAAATTCGTAAACTTGGTTCAGTTCAATGTCGTTTTTTAGTTCTCGCCGAACATCATTTGTATTGAGAGGTAAATCATTTAATAATTGAAATATATTTATACTGTCATTGTCCTCTTCTGTCTCCTCAGGTAACGGCAGTCTTGAGAGTGCATCGGCATGACACATTTGCGAACCTTTTTTGTAACGAATAGTATAATTATATGATGACAAAAATATTGCCCATCTTTGCAATCGGTTAGATGTAACGGACGGTAAATATTTCTTATCTGAAAATATTTCTCTTAATGGTTGATGATCACTTTCTATTATAAATGGCAGACCATAAATGTATTTGTGAAACTTTCGTATTGCGAAAACGATAGCAAGAGCTTCTTTATGTAATTGTGAATAGTTACGCTCTGCGGGTTTTAAGGTACTCGAAGCGAACATAACGGGGTGTTCCTTACCATTTATTATATGTGACAAAATGGCACCAATACCATATGGACTGGCATCACACGAAATAATTATTTGTTTTGATGGATCGTAGTGAGATAATGTGTTTATGTCTGTTAACAGTCTTTTACTTCTCTCAAAAATTGTTTGATGTTCTTCAGACCATATCCATTTTATATCGTTTTTAGTTAAATTGTATAATAAGTGCAGTTCAGATGATAAATTTGGAATGCAGTTATTATAGTAATTTATCATTCCAAGGTATGATTTTAATTGACTTTTGTTATTTGGCGGTGGAGCATTAACTACAGCTTCAATTTTTGATTTTGATGGCACAATGCCATTGCTACTTATAGTATAGCCTAAATAATCTATTTGTCGTTCAAAAAACTTACATTTGTCAAAATTTACTTTTACGTTAAATTGCAATAACTTGTCCAATGTATTTTTCAAATTTGATTCACATTCTGATAAGTCGGCGCCTCCGACTAGTATATCATCAAAATATACTAAGGTTTTATCTAAGCCTTTTAATATTTCACAAATAATTTTGGAAAACAATTGTGGTGCCGTTTTTAAACCATAAATAAGACGCGTATATTGATATAACCCGCGATGGGTGTTAATCGTTAAAATTTCTTTTGATCGCTCAGTCACGCCCACCTGTAGATAAGCTCCTGTTAGATCTAATTTACAAAAGACGTTCCATCCAGACAAGCTAGCAAGTATATCATCAACACGGGGAATTATGTAATGCTCCATTTCGACAAAACGATTTACAGTCCGACGACAGTCCACACAAATTCTTATTGAACCATCACCCTTATTTACTATTACAATTGGACTCGCCCATCTACTTCTATTTACAGGAATGAGTACTCCCTCGCTACACATTTTATCTAATTCATCTTCCACCTTTTTCCTTAATCCATACGGTACGGGATAAGCTTTGCAAAATATTGGGTATGCATCTTCCTTCAGAGAAATTTCTGCAGTATATTCTTTTATTGTTGAAACGTTAGATTTTGCAAATAAAGAGTCATATTTTTCGAATTTAAAATTTGTAGAAATACTTTTTATATCTCCAAACATGTTACGCCAATTCGGTACTAGCAAATCTAACCAATTTCTTCCCATCAACGACTTGAACTTTTGTTCTGAATCAAGAACGAATAATTTCATGTTTTGTTCAATACAATTATGTTTTACATTAACATACAACGAACCAACAACTTTAACACGCTCACCAGTAACCACTTTCAAAAATTTATTATCATTTTGCAGTTCAATATTCTTAAAATATTTGTTATAATCTGACACATGTATAACTGAAACACAGGCTCCTGTGTCGACTTCCATTTCAAAATAAATATTTTCAATTTTAATTTTAATCAATAAACCATTTGTATAATTGGTTTCAAATAAATTCCTTAAATTATTTAAATAATCACTATCACTACTACTACTATTATAATCAATATTATTAACTCTGTTTTTATTCTTACGTTCTCTACTGCTTTTATTAAAAGATTTATTGTCATTTTGTTTTGTCCAGCAATTTCTTTCAATGTGCCCTTTTTTCCTGCAGTAAAAACATATGACAATATTGCTGTCTCTTCGCTGCTGTAATTCCCGTCTACCTTTGCTTCTCTCAAATCCGCTGCTCCGCTGCTGCTGCATCTGCCTTCCATAGTTTCCAGAACTGGATGTTTTTCCATGATTTAATTTATGTATCGTGTTATTCCTTAACATTTCCACGTGATTTTGATTCATATCTAATGACAGCGCAAGTTGACAAGCTTTTTCAAAAGAGGTTACGTTACTATCGTTCAGTAGCCGGTTCTGTATGTTTTCATTACTTAACCCACATACAAATTTTATTAGCAGTGCCTTATCAAGAAATATGCCAAATTCACATTCCTGGGAAAGTTGTTTTAGTTCAACAATATAATCAGATATTGTTTCCGACAAAAGCTGATCTCTTTTGAAAAACTTGAAGCATTCCACAATTATATTTTTCTTCGGTTTGAAATGTAAAGAAAGCTTGTTCACAATAGTTTCAAATGTATAATCCTTTTCGGTTTTCGGTGATAAGATTGAACACAGTGTCTTATATAACTCCGATCCTCCGAGGCTTATTAGAAAAGACGTTTTATCACAATCTGTTTTTATTTTATTTAATGATAATAGGTGATTTAATCTATTAATATATAGATTAAAATCGTCACCAATATTATATGCTTCTATTGTTCCCACTAATGCAATTGGAGTATCCGTCATTTTTCCTGCTTTTATTATTAATAAAATGAACAACTTTTTTTCCTCGTCGCCAATGTAGTGTCCGAAAAAATAAACGACACGATGGTGGTTAAAAACAGACTGAAGAAGTTATTCATTTATTAAAGTCATTCATAAAAACTAACGGTATACTTAAGAACTAGACTTAAATAATATAAGATAATATAATGAAAATAATTATACAGGGTACTGCATTACATATGCATCAAGAGGAATACAAAGTTCATTGACATTAATCTAACAATATATATGGTAACATAATATTATAAAACCCTATTAACAGAATAATTTATGCTTATATATATATATATATATATATATATATATATATATATATATATATATATATATATATATATATATATATATATATATATATATATATATATATATATATATGTTAGCATATGTATATGTTAGCACATTTCTCTGAAATCCTTTTAACAGATTGTATAAAAATTCTTTAAATTTTTATATTTCACAGCCTTGCTGTTTCAATATATATTGAAACATTTTTTATCCAGGTACTATTACCTTCAATTATGAAAATGAAGGGATAATAATAAAAATATTAATAAAATCAAAGTTATCACTGATGCCATCTTTTATTACAAATTACATGTCAAGCCATTTTTTAGGGGCGCACAATTTATTACAATTTAATAATTTCCATTTCTCATTTATCTTTAAATTTTAAAAATATATGTATATTTTATTCTAATAATATATATTATATAATATTAGATTAATAATTGAAATATGTTAATACGCTATTGGCCTTGTAGGGTTTTTTTATTACAAATAAATAAAAAAAATAAAGAAAATAGTTGGAACCAGTATAAAAAATAATTTCATGTGTTTTAGTGTAGGTTAAGTGGGCAGCTGTCTGAACAATACATGACAGCTAACGTAAGTACAGTTTTGGTCCCGTTGTGGTACCCTAGGGGATCATGTGATATTACCTCACATGTCCGAAACTACATTCGAGTCGAACCAACCTGACGCATATATGAAGGAAATGATCGCTCTGATGTCAATATCAGAGAGGTCTGACAATATATGCACAAGCGGACTACGAAATTTAGCAGTCCTAATTTCAGTGGGAGTTGGATAGTGGAATAGAAAATGCTCCACTATCCCTTCTCTTCCTCATCATTGCAACTCCTACAGAAGTCGTTAAAAGGGAGCCCTAATCTCCTAGCATGCGCACCAGCAATCCAGTGCCCTGTGACAACGGATATCAGAATACGTAACAGATGCCTTGGTATATCCAAAATGAAGTTTAATCGAAGTCCATCATAATGGGGCCATATCTGCATCGAGGTTGAACATGTGGACAGATTCGTAAATCTATCCTGTGCAATCCTCGACAAGTTCCGCAGTATTATAGATCTGTAGGAGGAAAGCAGTACTCCGACAAATTGATCCGCATCTTCATGTCGAAGAAGAGAACCAGTTCTGGCGAGTTCGTCCGATGTGAGAGTGAAGGTATTTGAATGACCCCTAACCCAGACTAACTCTAGGTTTGAATGTCTCGCCATCTCGTTTAGAGATATCCGGTATTCATGTACCAGCCTGGATGTCGAAAAGACACCCGAGAGCGATTTAATCGCAGCTTGACTGTATGTACAGATTTGGATATCCTCACCGAATGCCCTATAGTTTACCGTTCTTTTTATGGCCGAGATCTCCGCTTGAAGAATGCTGCAGTGATCCGGCAGTTTGAAGGAAATGTTTTTCCTATATGCGGGAATGAATACACCCCCTCAACCCCATCAACAGATTTGGACCCATCAGTGTAAACCTCCACTGAGCCGGCTCTTAGTACCGGAGCAGTCGAGATTGACACTGAGAAGCCTCTGTCAAGAAAAAGTTTAGGAGAGCAATAGTCAATAATGCAAGGAATGTCGTCAAATAACCTTAAAACGTCATAATGTTCCTGGGATTTATTCCCCAAGATTTCTCAATGGCTTTCCTACACATATATAGGGCAATGCCGGCCTTTCTTATATCTTCTAGAGAAGAAAACAATTTCCATTTTTCCTGGATTCACACTAAGGCCACTAGTTGTGCTCTACACACTAAGTAGAGCTAGAGCAGTTTGCAGGCGTTGAGACATAGTATCCAGATATTTCCCAGAAACAGCCACCGCAACATCGTCCGCATAAGCGACAGTCTTAAACTTCAGAGAATCAAGATCCCTGAGTAGCGGGTTCACGGCGATATTCCCAAGAAGAGGAGATAAAACTCCCGTTTGCGGAGTACCCCTATTTGCTATCCTGTATATGATAGATGCTCCCATATTGGATATTATAACCCTGTTGGTTAGAAGTCTCCATATGAGGATAATTATCGACTGGTTTATATCCAATCTCTCCCAAAAGGAGGTGCTCCCTCCTTAGTAGTGATATCTTTAATTAATACTTAAACAATTTTTTTTTTTTTTTTTTGAAAATTAATATTTTTTTTATCTCTATTATTTATAAATTTATCCATTTTAAAAAGTCAAATTAAAATTTAATGTGGAATTCGTTCTTTTTTTTACATTTTTTAATTTTCAGAACTGAAAGTAATAAAAATTGGCTCCTCTTAATTGGTCTGGACATTGGCACTTTTTTTGGAATACATACATAATTATCTTTTTTCACTTAATGTGTAAAATTGTAGTTTTTTGAAAATTTAGTTTGGTACTTTTCTAAAATTCTTGTCTTTTTTATTTTTATAAAATTAAATTTTTTTTCTTTTAGTTACTTTTTTGAAAACTGGTTTTAGAAAAAATTATATTTTTTTACGTTCTAACTTTTGACATGTTGTACATTAATTTTTTTACTTTATGTAAAAATTTGCTTTTATTATTTGTTTAATTTTACCTTTTTTACTAAATGATTTTTTTTTTTTTAATTTGGTACTTTTTTCAAAATTTAATTTGGTACATTTTGAAATTTTCTACTTTTCCTACAAATTGTCAATTATATTAAAAATATTTTTTAAAAAAAGTATGTACCATCTTTTTAAAAATGGTACTTTTTTTTATTTGGTCCTTTTCAAAACAATTTGTACTTTATCTAAAAATATATGTCTTTTTTTATACCCTACACTACCATATGTGGGGAGGGTATTATGCGTTTGTGCTGATGTTTGTAACCAATCGGCTTAGAATCACTTCTGAGTCAATTTAACGATGTCCGTCCCTCCATCTGTTCGTCTACCCGTTCATGTAAACCTTGTAATCAAACTACAGGTAGCAATTTTGAACAAAAATTAATGAAATTTTTAACATAGCTCCCACTTAAGGCTCTCTTTCGGGAATCACCCAAAAGTGAATAAATTCATATAAATGTTAGCATCGACGCAATATTCTGTATTTATATGTTTTATTTTACACTTAATATGAGTATCGGTCCACATTATTATTCGTTATTATTCGCGAAGTTATGGTAGATAGCCCGTTTTGTCTTAATTATTTTTAATGTATGTTATAAAATGTTCGCATAGCACGTTTTGTTTATTGGAAATTAAAGAAGTAAAACATAGTATTTTCGGAAAAAAAATGACAATATGTTAAATTTATGATATCATACTAATCAGTAGATAAAAAAAGCGAAATTTTGTGGTTGGCTGGACCATTTTTAATCGTTAGAAATTTCAAATGACAGGAATGTTTACTAAAAGGACGAAAATGTGTTCAAAATTCAAATTATAAATAAAATTTTGAAAAAAATTGCATGCGAAAAAAATTGCAAAAAAAAATTTTAAACCAATTAAAATTGTATTAAATTGCATATCAACAACTCAAAAATTATTAAAACCTTTAAAGACGATGTTTATTACACTTTTCATTTAATTTTCATTTTTTTTAAGAAACTGCTTTTGGTATCGAAGATGTTTTGCTTATAATTACGAATTTTATTAAAATTTTTTCATTCATGTCTTTAAATCTAGCGTACTGTGCTCCCACTTAGCTTCATAAAATGTTGATAGGTGTAGCCGCGTATGATCTATAAGCATCTAAAACAGGCTAAAAATTTAACTTCAATGGCTTTTTTCTCCAGACTGCATTGAGATAACAAAATTTGTATGAGATATATTAAGATTATAATTGAAAATGTTTAAGAAAAGCTCAAACCGCAAAGAAAATTCTGATTATTTATCAATTTTTATTTAAAAAAAACAAATTTAAATTAATATTTTTTTTATTTATTAAAACAATATTTAGCTTTACGTTTTAAAGTTTTTTTATTTTTTAAATTAACCAAAAATAAACGTGTTGCCAAGGCAACAACATTTTACAGTTTTTTCCTAAAGAATTTATCATCATGTTTTCGTGAAAATCATTGTTTATAACTGTTTCAAATTAAATAAAAATTATCATACTTTCACAGTAATTCCAGGTAAGTTAATCTCAATGCTTTTATTTTTCGAAAAACAGAAACAAAACAATAGATAAATAAGACAGATTGAAGTAAATATAATTATTAAAGATAAACTGAGATAGAGCGAAAAGAAAATGAACTAGATGCCAGCCAGCTAATGATGTGACTTTAATTTATTATTTATGTTTATATAGCAACAATTAATTGTACACGCAAACATTATAAATAAATTAAAAAAATTTCTTATGTTACAATCATAAGACACTCGACGTAATAGCAGACAAAACCAAAGTAACTACACAAAACATGTAATTAAAAAATTTTAAAAATATTATTTTTATATTGATTTAACAAATTATGTACTTATTCCAAAATTATAATTTCTAACATTTAAATTTAAAAATAGAAGCATGTATCCTTAAATACTTATTTAAATTAAAACTACCTGTAACAAACAGCTGTGACATTGTTTTTTGCTGTAAATTTTCATGAATAAATCTAATAAATAAATACAATATAAAAAACAAAATCAACAATGTCGTCTCTACAACTTGTTTTCATTTTATTTATTACATACAAATGTATATTCGTAGTATTTATTTTAGAGGGGAATAATTGTTCGAATACTGCGGCGACGGAGACGACAACGTATACGTGACCTTCATTTCAATTCAAGTTGTTGCTGTTAATGGCGTAAAGGCAACATTACCGACATTTATTCATTCTAACTGTTCCATGCACATTAAATATCTAGTGCTCTAAAAACTAAACATTAGAGAAAACTACTGTCGGTTTAAGGCGAATAAAATTTTTCAATTAGTTTTTAATATTTTGGGGGGGTTTAGTGTTCATAGTCTAATGTTTTTATGAGGAAAATTGATCGTGGAAACTTTTTAATTAATTGAGTAGTAAAGTTAATAAACTTTCAATTGAAAATCTATTCATTCAATAAAATGTTTCAACCACAATCTATTAAAAGTTTATTTTAAAATATACTGTAGGGTTTAAATATAACAACTATTATGATTACTATTACAAATTAGTTGTAATATTTGATTTGTTACAGTTTATTATTTTATTTGCATATTAGTTTTTACTATTGTTTGTAAATAAGTTTGTGATTGTGTTAAATGTATTTTTTTTTTTTTTTTTTTTTTGAAAAACAAAACATTTAGTGTTTTAAATATAATACACTGAACAATTTTGTATAATTGTTCTTACACAAAGTGGTGCTGACTGGAGAAGTTTTGGTAATAAATCTGTATATCATAAACTACAGATCGGATAGAATTGAAATATATGGGAAAGTTGAAGTGAAAGACTTAAGCTTACAGAAGAATCATGTTAAATACGTAATCATGTAAAATACGAGATTAAAGACTGGACTTGATTTGTAGAAGTTACGATTTTTTTTTAACTTGTTCGAGGTAGTAAAATTTGAAACCATTATATCGTATTATTAGAGGATGATTATTTTCCTGAAAGCTTAGGATCTTCTCTATAATTCGAATTGTCCAGTAACTTGGGAAATACACCGCCCACTGTGCGGTGGTTTCAGTTTGATAAAAATTGTAAAATAATTTAAAATTTAATATAAATTTCTCATATTTTTGTTTTGCGGTGTAATTTTAATTGCAATTTAAAAGTACAAACTTATTTTATTCAAAGACTTTGTCACAAAATTGCGGTTTCGTGCAAAAAATACATATTAAGAAAAATAAATTAAGTTAAAACAAAAATATTATTTAAGTAAAAGATTGATTTTTTATAAATAAAATGCATAAGCAAACATGTGAGCCAAATTTTGCTTAAATTACCAAGAGTTTAGTTTGATGTTAAAAATAAAAGTGGGACATTTAACGTTGTTATTTTTCTCTTTGTACACTTGAATAGAAAATTGTGCAAGGACATTGTTATTGAAATGCAATGATACATACATACATTCATAGAAACATTTATAAAAAGCATGACGATAAAAAAGGAAAAAGAAATTACAGGAAATTAATTCAACCTAATTGATATTAAAAGTATGATTTTTATTGATCTTTAAAGATTTAACGGAAATTGTAGCTAGAAAATTATGTAAAGTTTATAAGGCAAATTTTTATACGTAAAACGTCAAAGCAAATCTTAAAATTATTATTGGATATACATATACATCATCTGCTATTCTAGCAGTTTGTTTAAAGTAATATCCAGGGCAAAGTTTTTATATGCACAAAAATAATTGAAATAATATGCGCTTGAAAAAGCACGAAAAAATGGTATAATATGCACAGAAATATGCAAAAATTGCATGAATATGTATTTAAAAACCAACGAATTTATGCATTTTTATATATTAATGTGTAGAAAATATGCACAATTATGAATTTTTTAACTTTCAAGTTAAAATAGATTTCAATGTTTATAAAAATATAACTATTTTAATTTCAAGTATAATATTTGACGCTTCCGAATTTTTTTTTTTTAGAATATTTACAATGTACTCAAAATACTCACAAAAAAATTTTTAGAAATCATTTGATTGAACTCCAAAAAATTGTGTTTTTGTTAAGAAAACTAACTTTTGTATCCATTATATGCAAATTTATGCAAAGATTTAAAATATAAGCATTTTTTGTGAAATTCTTTTGAAATATGCAAATGCTTACTTTCCAAGCGAAAAGCTTGAAAAACTTGCCCTAGTAATATCCTTCAGAAATTTGGTTGGATTTTTTATTAAATTATCTCTTACTATGTAGTGAATTCCTATCCCTTAAAGTTAATGTAAACAACAACTTATTCTCAGCGAGAAACTTTCAAATGTTGTAGAAAGGAAACTTAAAAAAAGTCTCCAATATTGTATAAAATACTATCAAAAGTGGAAAATTTAAAATTAATGCAGACAAAACACTAGTTATACTGTTTCCCTTTAATAAATCGCCAAAACGAGTTCCTACCATCAGCCTTCGTAGCAAAAATGCGGTTATACCATTTAGTGATACTGTGAAAGTAAAATTAGATAAAAAAAAAAAAAAAACATTTGTTAACCATATAGAACATGCCGTAAATAAAGCCTCAAAAGTTTTTAGACCACTTTATCCTTTACTAAATAAAAGATCAAAGCTTAACTCGGATAACAAGATAATTATATACAAAATAGTTATTAGACCTATTCTACTCTACGGATGTTCCATATGGGGAAAATCAGCAAAAAAGCATAAGATGCAAGTAGTTCAAAACAAGGCTCTGAAAATGATTTATAAACTCCCTCGTTTGTATAGAACACGAGACCTACACACGAGATATTCACACCCTTCTATAAGGAAAATAACTGACGCTCAGAATATAACATTTTTAAATAAATGCCAGAATTCTGAGTACGATTTGATTAGAAATCTATCAGAGGATACTTGATAGTTAACTTCAATTAACTAACAAAGTATCAATGATAAAATCATGATTTACGGCTGATACAGCTCAATTCCAGATAATAAAAAAATGATTTTTCCATATTGTAATCATATATTTATCTGTTTATTTATAATTTTTACATACGATTTGTATGCTGAAATATGCTTGCTTTTAAAACTTGACCAAATATAATAAATATATACACATCTGCTCAAAATAATAGATACACCTAGTGGGATGATATTAAAATGGCGATAACTTCGGAAATTCTTCAAAAATACTTCGAGTTTTTTTCTTTTAGTAAACAATTTGATCTGGCAATGATACTTTAATGAAAAATATGGCAAGTATGTGCATAAAAATTAATTCACACATACGTTTTCGATTTAAATACAAAAAATTATTGCTCATAATAATAGATACAGTTTAATTATTTCTAATTTTTTTATATTAAGTCGAATTCTATTGTACTTTTTTGATTATTTTTACATAATAGAATAAGAAGTTTCATTTAAGTTGAAAATATTATAAAGAAATAGTATTCTGACACAGAAAATAGGAAGAAAGAATCAGTGCACCAAATAGAAGAGCAAAATAGTGCAAAACAAGCGAAAACTGCAATGTCGTTGATTGAAATGGAAAATAGGGACTTAGGAAGATATCTCCATGTCGCGCAAAATGCTGTATCTAAAAAACTCGTATTAGACCTCTTAAAAGAACCCCAGAAACGGAAAGGAGGATATTTGTATTGGCAAAAAAGGACCCCTTCATTTCTTAGAAGACTATTTCCGCTATAATTTTTAATGAAGTAGATCCGCAAACAGTTTGGCTCTGTCTTGTGTAAAACAAACTTCCGGAAAAAATTGCCAGATAAGTTCCATCAATGCGTATACAAAATTTTAAGATACTGTTAAAACTTTTTAAAATACATTTACTTTAGTCCGAATGTGAACGCGGAAAAAAATAGAGAGACATAATATTTTCTGGCGAAATGAAAACTAATTTGTAACGAAATAAATTCCAAAGCCCTGTAGAAAAAAATTCCACGTTAAATTCACAAATATGGCTGTTTCAGAGTGAGGTGAAAATATAAAGGTTTGGGAATGCTTTTAATTGAATTCAAATGGTCCTATTTATCATATTGACAAATACAATAAATGCATATGAAAAGTGGGATATATTGGGATATTGCAAAAAATTAAGACGAATTATTTGCGAACCTATTCCATCAAAAATTTCAGCTGAAATAGCCTTCAGAGAATTGGAGGGGTCCTTTTTTGCCTATAAAATAATCCTTCTATCCGATTTTTGGGTTATTTTATGAGGTCGATTACAAGTTTCAATCGTTTGTTTTTTATGTAAAGCATTTTGTAGAAAACGTAGATATTTTTCTAAACCCCTACTTCCAATTTCAAGTAACGACTTTCCATTTTTCTATTGGTTTGAACAATTTTTCTCTCCTATTTGGTGCACTGATTGTTTCTCCCCATTTTCTGTGTCAGAATACTATTTCTTTATAATATTTTCAACCTAAATGCAACTTTTCTTATTAAATTATGTAAAAATAATCAAAAAAGTACAATAGAATTCTACTTAATATAAAAAAGTTTGAAAAAATTTAACTGTATCTATTATTATGAGCAACAATTTTTTGTATTTAAATCGAAAATGTATGTGTAAATTGATTTTTATGCACATATTTGCCATATTTTTCATAAAAGTATAATTGCTAGATAAAATTGTTAACTAAAAGAAAAAAACTCGAAGTATTTCTAAAGAATTTTCCAAAGTTATAGTCACTTTAATATCATCCCACTAGGTGTATCTATTATTTTGAGCAGATGTGTATATATATGTAGTACATTCCTGGGGGTATTTTATATCGCCTGTTTAATGATTATTAGTATGAAATACATAATAATACATAAATAAATTTATGACCTATTATTATATAAATCAAAACTTCAAAATTTCGGTTAGATTATTTTGAAACCTATTGCTATTTTCTGTTGAGGTTTTTAAATAAATATCAACATAGTATAACATAATCTTTAAGAATAAAAATTCTAAGCAAATAATAAAAAAATAATGAGTAATTTTAAATTATCCATTAAATGTAGATATGCGTCAATTACGTAGAAATTCTTTATGCAGAAAAAAAAAACACTTGTTATATTTTCCACAAACAAATAGAGGGTGTTATTTCATGATAAATTTTTTAATATGTATATATAATAATATGTATTTCGATGATGATGGGAACTAACTTTTATAAAGTCTTATTTTATACCATATACAATCAAGAATAAAACATTTTTGTAGTTATAACGTCATGTGCATTTGATAAGAAATTAAGAAACATAACTAGAGAAATATAAAATGATATGAAAAGCCCATGTTAAAATAGCTTAAACTATATTTAATTCGCCACTATAAGAAATACCTAAAGACCCATTGTTTTTGTTTTCAATTTATATCTAATCTTATCGCAAAAAAAATAGCTATCAAAGGTTGATGTAATCAAAAATATTACTTTAAAAGAACCATCAAAAAATGACCCAATTATTTTATTTAATATATTTGTATTTAGCATTGCTTAGTTTTCTTTTCTTTTTTTACTTACCTTCAGCCAATACATCTTCTATAGTGACCGTGACACGTCCTACGGTAAAAACTTTACCAACAAAACTGCTATTGGTTTCTTTGGCCGATGAAACATTATGATGTGATTCAAGTTTTTCATTTTTATCAAATTTTGAAAAGATTTTCTTCATTTTGGCCAATCTAATGAAATAAACTAGTTTTATTTTGTTTTTGTGTGGAAAACTAATTACAGTTACTCCTTGATTTTCACCCAGAAGTTGTATAGAAGTGTCAGCTGTTTTGAACACTCCTAGTAGTAAACAACTCGTTCAAGGTAAAAATTAAAAAAAAAAACGAAAATGGAAAATGTTGAAAATTAAACTAAAACACACTCGCAAACCCGTAAAAAGTCTTCCAAAAAGGGTAATGTGTTGTTTATACTATTGCCAAAATAAAAAAATATATATTAAGACATTCACTTCACTCTGCCCCTGAAGTGTGCAGTTCTTTTTTTTTTTATTGCTATTTTCTTCTTCTCAACAGCAGTTACGGCTCCGTCGACGTCTGTTTTTTTTTTTGGGTTTTCTTTACTGCTTGTAAAACGTTGACGGTCGACTTGCAGTTTATTGATTGTGCCAAGTATGCAAAATAAAATTTAAATAAAAAAACACTTATAGGTAAAATAATTGTAAAATTTTACTTTTTCTTGCTATTGCTTCGTTTTCATTTTTTTACACAAATCTTTCATTTACTTAAAATTTTTATCTGCGCATTAAATAATGAAAAAAATGAATTAATTTCGTTTTTTATTGCATTAGCAAAAAAATCTTTCACATTTTTTTTTTTCTTAGTTTTTTTCACAAGTTGAAAAGTAATACAATTTTCATTGATTTTTCGCGTCTAGCTTATTAGTTATACGCTAAGTATTTTGTTCACAGTATTATGCACATATTTATTAATTATTTTTCTAGTATTTGTGGAAGCATTTTACAATTATTTCAAAATAAAATAAAAATTATTTCACAAAACTTTCCAGCAATTGCACAAAGGAGACCTGCGCCGAATAATTTTAACGGCGGCGGCGGCTTTCATAAATATTGTTGGCGGCGGCTCAAAATCGGCTGTTAGCCGGCTAAAAGGTGAACATAACAAGTCTTTATTTCCTACAGCCGCAAAGAGGGCCAGAGAGCTAGATTTTAGGCCATAAGTCGTTTTTAAGAATTTGAAAATAACGAATATGGCAATTATTAGGAACATTTAAAACCATGTTTTCCAAAATTTTTGTTTTGTTATGCATCTACACCATTTCCTTCTTTATCGATCCAAAGTTAAAAAAATTAAGAAATATTTTTTTTTAATTTTAATCAAATAAGTTAAAATTTTTTTGATATTAACCTTCTTCTAAAGAAATCCATACATTCCGATAAAAGCAATTTTTTTTCTATTTTTATATCTAACAGAATTTTAGTTTTTGAAAAAAGTTGCCCAGAATTTTAGTTTTTGAAAAAAGTTGCCCAAACTTGCTCCAAATGATAAATGACCATATCGCATCAATTTATAATAGTGTTCCTAGATATCAATACTTTTTCAAATAAATAATTATCCAGTATATTTACACAAAAATGGATACTTTCGATATAATTATAGATGCAGTTAATTTTCTATTTCTATTTAAAAGAAGAAATACTGTATACAAATTAATCGTGATTCGTCAATTATTTCAACTCGCTCCCATGCAAATACCCCACGAATAGGGGTTTAACGCTTAGAAAGTCCTTATTTATGTCATTAATAAAAATTCAGTACAAATAAGATTAATATATTATAATATCAGGAAGATCGGTCCATAATTAGGCATAGCTCCCATATAAAGTCCACTTCCGAAAATCACTGTAACTCCCAAAATCTAACATAAATTACAATGTAATGGACACAATTAACTTTAAAATCAGTAAAAATCATATAAACTAATTTCATATTGGGTCCATTTTCGAAAATTTCGGAAATCATTTAAATGTACAAACGCAATGGTGTAGAGTGTTATATTGTAGGAATAGACCGACTATAACTTTCTTACTTGATTTTTTAATGTTTTTGAATTCAGTAACATGAAAAACAAACAGAAAACTTAATTTTAGAAAGATATGCCAACAAAAAATTTTGGACGCCATATTGTTGCCGCCATTTTGAATTTTTTTAATATATTCGATAGTTTTATAGAATACAGATTTCAAAGTTTTCTTGTATTTCTTTTTTAACACATTTATCGATTATAAAAAATATATATTTTTGAAGAAATTAACATAACTTAAAGAAATATGTTGAGTCCGCCATTTTGTTTTTCAAATTCTGGTTTCAGTTTAAAATTAAGTAACTATAAAACTGCCTATACACAGCAGGATCAGAAATTTTTTAAAAATTTTGGCAGCCATTTTGTTTCCGCTATTTTAAATTTTTTATTTTTTAGTCGGCCAGTCCAATAACCTTTAAATATGATTTTTTTGCAAGGTTGGAAACCGAAACGAATAACGGTATCGGTATTGAATTTATTTTTATTTCGGTAACAGTATCGTTAACGGTATTTTAAATTATATCGGTATCGGTATACCGGTACCGAAACTAAAATACCGGTAAATACCGTTATTATTAAAAAATTGGACAAAATCTTAAAAAAGTTAAATTTTTAAATAATTCTTAATTAGATTTCACCAAAAAATTATTAAATTACATTTTTGTATATTTTCTTTAATAAATATTCAATTGAAATGTTTTGAAATATGAATATTTTTCATTAGAAATGCTTGACGACAAAGCATTTAGGAATATTAAACTCGATTTTAAAAAGACAATAACATTTTTTGTATACATATAAATTTGGACAAAATTTGTATTTGCCACAGTTTTTTAATACAGAAAAAATATTTCATCAGTGGCTAACGCT
This sequence comes from Protophormia terraenovae, assembly GCA_951394005.1. Lineage (NCBI taxonomy): Eukaryota > Metazoa > Arthropoda > Insecta > Diptera > Calliphoridae > Protophormia > Protophormia terraenovae. The sequence continues at coordinate 95,505,721 of OX596074.1, forward strand.
TCAAAAATATGGAAAATGCGTTTTTGATAACGTAGTAATACTCATTCCAATGACCATAAAAATTAGTAAAGAGAATATGATTCCCCAAAGAGTTTTTAGTTTATATAACTGTTTAGGTAAGTGTAAAAACTAATGCGTCAATGACAGACGTGAAATAGTGCTCCAACAAGAAAGTAATTATTAGATCCCTAACTCCCTATTTACTCACTAGAAGATTTAAAGTTACTGGATTACAACGATGCGCCATAATCATAGTTAAATTAGATTGAGAAGTTCAGATGTAACTCAAACTCTGAAGTCACTCAAGAGAAAATTTTCCCGTACTCTTTGGTTTCCCGGGATGGCGGAAAATTTTATTATCGACTTCCCGGAATCCCGGATTAATAAATGAGACCAAAATAAGATATAAAACTTTCGATTATCAAATTTAAACAGGATAGTAAATGTACAGAGAAAAATCAAATTAATTCTGAATTCTGACAGACATTTCATATACTTTATTTAAACATTTTCACACAAGCTTTGAAAATCTCATTAAAAAATTAATTTTTTAAAAATTCACTTAAAAATAATCTTTTCCGAAACCGCTTGTGCACACCAAAGGCAAATTTATATCGTATATTTAAAATACTTAGAAAATCCTTTCAATCAGTTTCATTTTTTTTACATGCTTTTTTACTTTCTGATTCGGTATCGGTATCAATTACGGTAACCAACTTTAAACGGTATTTATAACGGTAACGGTTTCCAACCTTGATTTTTTGCCATATCCGTCAACGATAAAGGGTTTTGGCCAAAAATTAATCTCCCTGGCGGTCTGTGCAGCCGTATTCAAAAAAGAATAATGTATGTTTGATCACGAGTTACTAACTTTTTGTATATAAATTTCGATAAGAATAAGTTAGTAACTCGTTATACATACATTTTTTTTTAATACGGCTGATTACTTTTATAACGACATATACAACATTTTATTACATTAAACGTTGAAAGGTCAAAATTCAACATATAAAATTGAAATCAATATATCTCAAAAAAGGTATTTTTAAAATTATTAAAAAATATATGATCTTGACATAGTCTTCTCCCTTCGTATGTAACATTTCAAGCTGGAATCTCATTTAGTTTAGAAGTTATGGACCAAAATAAAATCTTATTTTATATATATAATATATTCTGAACTATACAAAATAAAATTTTTACTTTAGTGTCATTTTATTCTGTTAAATTAGTTCAAAATTTCAAAGGTAAAAAAACGACTAACAAAAATTGAACCATTATATCTCCGAAAACTATATCTTTAAAATTCTTAACAAATTATACAATGTTAACACATCTCTTCTCTATACTCATGCAAAATTTCAAGTAAGAGTGTGACTTACTTTAGAAGTCATGTGTCAAAATATAAATTAAAATCAAATTTTGCATACAAAATTTAATTTTCTTTAAGCATGAGCTCAAAATAACTTGTAAATATTTTAAATTTTACATACAAATAATATTTATCTTCATAACAGCTAATACAAAAGAGTCTCCAACTTGAAATTCGGCACGAATATAGAGTAGAGCTAAATTATCAATCGAAATTAAAGTGAATGTCTTTTTAAATTAAATGAAATAAAAATATAGTATAGTTTAAATGTGATCACTTTTGGAAAAAATTCAACAGCATTTCCATTTTTAAAACATTATATTTACGACCGAGAGTGGTATTTACTCTGAAAGTTTGTGAATTGAGCAGTAATATCTTGCAATACGTAATATCTGTAGCGAATTTCATTAAAATTGGAGATATAATATCTGAAAATGCCTTTTGTTGTCTGTTTTGATATGGAATCACTCAAGTGTAACTTCAAATAATAACTCCCCAAGGGAGTATCTTCGACAAATATGTTTAACTTAAACCCAAATTCATCAAAATTGTCTGAAATTAAATGCTTATTAGAGGATAGTCATCTTGATATTTTTGGAGTAAGCGAAACTTGGTTGAAGGAAATTGTGTCTACTTCAGTCATCGATATTCCTGGGTATGTGTGTCACAGAAGTGATCGACCATGTGGTAGAGGTGGTGGTGTAGCACTTTATATCTCTAGTGCTATAGAACATAAAGTGGTACATGTTGGGATGAATTTTGGTGTTGTTGAGTGTTTATTTGTGGAACTTTATTTTGCAAATGTTAAACTTTTAGTGGGGGTTGTATACCTCCCTCACGGTGATTTTGATGCATTTGAGAATGAAGTGTCTGATTTACTTGTTCGATACACTGATACAGTCATTATGGGTGACTTTAATAATAACATGTTTGATCAGGTCAAGTCTTTAAGAGTTCGAAATACTTGTGGTAGGATAAATCTTTCTCTAGTTCATAATTCTATGCCTACGCATTTTGATGTTTGTCACAATTCTAGTTCTTTGCTAGATTTTTTTGGTGTCTTCCCCTTTATTGATAAAGTTGGCTGATCAATTTCAGTGTCCGGGTATAACTCGTCATTCTTTTATATTTTTGTCATTTGAGGTTCCTCGAATTGTTGGTAGGCAATTTTATGAATATTATGATTATGATTCGGTTGATATAGGATCTATTGAAACTATGGCATCTAAATGTGGTTTTGATGGTATGTATTTAACTAACAATGTTGATGAGCAGCTGACAATACTAAATACTGGTTTGCAGCTACTGCATTCAGCAGTTCCTTTGAAGAGCCGAATAATACGTGGGTGTTGGGATGGTTGGATTAATGCGCCGGAAATTCGTTATCATTTGTCAATTAGAGATCTTGCATACAGGGCATATTTATGCAATAGGACTGATGCTAATTGGAGAATATTTTGTCGATGTAGAAATAAAGCTAAATCAATTATAAGAAAATTTAAGAGAAAAGCTCACGGTTCAATTTTTGAGAATAAAGACAGTAAGCAGATTTGGTCTATCCTTAAGGGAAATGGTGTGGTAAATGGGGTTGACAATTTTGATAGTGTTGATCCAGATTATTTGAATAATGTTTTCTCATCCAATCAATCTATTGGTGATGACATTGTTGATACTTCTGTATATTCTCACGATGGGTTTTCCTTTCGTTCGGTAGAATTATTTGAGATGTTTTCGGCTTTTGAAATGATCAAGTCTAAGGCGGTTGGTTATGATGGCTTTGGACTTAGGTTTATAAGAATGTTGATGCCAATTATTGGTAATTATGTATTGCACTTAGTAAACACAATAATGACAACTTCTAGCTTTCCATTGTTATGGAAGATTGCAAGGATCGTTCCCTTGAGAAAGAATAAAGATAATGATAGTGGTAATGACTATAGACCGATATCTATATTGCCCATATTGTCTAAGATGGTTGAGCATCTGATTAAGACTCAGCTGGTGAAGTACATTGATGATAATAAATTGCTTCATGATTGTCAGACTGGCTTTAGATGTAATAGAAATACTACTTCCTTGCTTCTTGGTCTAACTGATAACATTAGGAGAAGTGTATCTGATGATGGTATTTGTGTGTTGTTATCATTAGACCTTACTAAGGCTTTTGATAGGGTGAATCATTCGACTTTAGTGGAAAAGTTACATAGGTGTTATGGTTTCTCTAGCTCAGCTTGTAAACTGATGTCTTCTTATTTATCTGATAGAATGCAATATGTGTGTAGTAGTGGTCGTGTTTCTGGAGTGCTTCAGGTTTACAGTGGTGTTCCCCAGGGATCTGTACTTGGGCCTCTACTTTTCATAATGTTTATGAATGACCTATTTGGTGGAATATCAAGTAGCATGTGTATTCCGTTTTCGTTTGCTGATGATGTTCAGCTTTTGTTTAAAGGTAAAGTAGAGTTTCCTGATGTTTTGCAGAGTGTTATTGATTACACTGTTAGTTTATTGTTTAATTGGGTTTATAGTAATGATCTTTCTGTGAATGCAAACAAGACTAAGGCAATGTTATTTGGTAAGTGTGGAAGTAACAAATTTTCTATTACTATGGGTGATGATTTGATTGAGTTTGTTGATAAAATTAAGTGTCTTGGGGTAATTCTTGATAGGGAGTTGGATTTTGAAAGTCATGTTAATTTTGTAGTATCTAGAGTTAATTTTACCTTTTCATATCAAGAAACGAGTAGTTCATGGACTTATAATGCCAATATTTCTATATGCCTTAGAGGTATATTCAGGTACCTTTGGATATGTTGTGAAGAGGTTGAGCTTGACATTCAATAGAGTTGTGAGATATCTATACTCTCTTAGACTAAGGCAGCATGTATCAATGTATGTTCAAAAATTTCTTGGATTATCTTTTATGGAATTTATTAAGTTTAGAAATTTATTACACTTTTATAAGTTGTACAAATTGCAAGTTCCTGAATATTTGGTTGGTTTGTTTGAATTTTGCAGATCCAATAGAAATAGACAGTTGAAAATACCAAAGTTGACTTCAATATTGGAGCGTTCATTTTGTGTTAGGATTGCACGTGCGTATAAAAAATTGTCAAATTCTTTGAGGAATTTTGATGTTTCTGTTGACACTTACAAGATAAAGCTTTTTCGAGAACTTTCTGAAAATAGTTCATTCTAGTGAGTTTTACTAGGAATGTAAATTAATTCTTTAGAATAGATAATTTGAGATATGTATGTATATACTTCTTATATAAAGTGGATGCTTCTTTATTGCTTCAGTATGGTATAGTTAGCTGTTGTTTGCTTTTGATTGGCAAGATTTTAACTAACTAGCTATATATTGGTACTTAACATTTTGAATAATTTGTTGAATTGTATGGATTTCTTGCTTAATATGTTCTATAGAGAAATTAGTTGGAGATTTTTGAATGTGTTTATGTGTTTGCTTTGTTACTAACAGTGTTGGGTATCTTGATGCTATGTTGAATTCATATTTTTCTCTTTGTGATATATCTTGGTGATGTAGGAGTATGGGTATTGTATAGCTATGTATTCTCTTAACTTGATATTAAGGGTAACATTCAATTTTGTACTTTATTAAAATCTTGAAGTGGGGTTAACTTTATATATTTTTTGGAATTTCCATTATTCTGAAAATCTATATTTCCTTGTTTGGAACTGTACTAGGTCATATGATTTTTTCTATACTCTGTCATATTTTCAACAACGTGGCTGAGATTTTGTTGTGGCTGCATTGCCAGGTAGCTTTTCTTGGTTTTGTTTGCATTTCTATACTGATCATTGTTATGAATCAGCTAAATATGAACTGACAGTGTAACTAACTTTGTAGCTTTAGGTAATTTCTTATTATCGCTAAATAAAATTTGATTTTCATTTTCTAAATGAATGGTTACAATTTTTTACTTTTATTCTACCTAGGTATGTTATTTATAAGCATTAATGAATTGTATGTCCTTTATTGATTTTTTGGGTAAATTTCTGTAAGCTGAAAATGACTTTAATACAATCACTTATTTATGAATGTTGCATTTTTTGATGGTTATTTGGGTTTCGTTTGTAGGCGACTAGTGAGATTATATAGCTTATGTATCTGATTGAAATCTTGATGTTTTTGATGATATCAATGTGCATTTACTTTTGTCATTAACTTCTTCTATGTTATTAATTAACTTGTGACCGGATTGTGGTGTTTCTATATCATGTGATATTGGTTTGATAATTGTTAGAAGTTTATTATGTAAATGTATTTTTGTGGGTGGGAATTTGGATATTATAGATGTTCTTATTTATTATTATTATAATTATTATTTTATTCTTTTTTTGTGGTATTTAGTGATGATGTAATTGCCGATGTTGTTGTAATTGTGTTTTTTGATTGTAGTATATAGTTATTGATCTTTGAGTATATGTATATTCTTATAGACTTGAGTATTATGCTTTATTTTCAATTGCCTTTACTTATCATTTTATATGCTGATGCATTATGATAATATTTTATTTGATGGAACATTTTCTGGGTATATATGCAGAGTATTATGTAATGACTTCTTGTGATTGCTTGGGTTGAGATATTTTGTTTAGGTTATTTGAAATCTGACACTGGATATTGTTGATGTTATCTGCTTCATCATTTTTTACTTGGGATTTAGTGATGATGCCCACTGTTTGATAGTTGGTTTGCCTAATTCTTTATTGACTTGATTTGCTCCTTTTGGCATTATTATCGTTGCATTTTTTATGAACTTTATGTATAGGCTCTGATTAATTATACTTGTTATTTAATTTGCAGTGCATTGTTAAATTGCTCAACTTATAACTGTTATTTAAATCTTTTTAGGAAATGTTAAGATCTATGTTCTTCAAACTGTATTTGTATAGTTGTTTCTTCATTGATGGCAGCTACATGTCATTTTAAATGCATATATTTCATATAGATATTTAGATTATATATCGTTCGATTTATGATATTATAATTGTAGAATTGGCTTATTAATGTTTGTGTAATTTTTATTGACTTTAATGTGAGAGAATGGTGAGATATTTAAGGACGTTGTAATTGATTAGTTAATTTTACTAATGAGGTGTAAACACACTGTAATGTTGTTTTGGCAGGAACTGTCTTGTGATAACATTGTGGGCTTATAGTTCTGAATTGATGGTACTTTTTCTCTACTACTTCTATTTTAACTCTAAAGGAGTTGTCTTTTCAGTTTGTTCTTGTTGAAGTTACTTATGATAATTGTATTATGTGTATGGATGGTGGATTTGATACTTGATTTTTATATGAATCACTATTCATCATGAAGTGCAAAATTAAATTTCTCTCATATATTCTTGCAAATTTCAGAATATATGTACGTAACTAATAAGTACTTTATAGCTTCCGAGTTTGAATTGCTTCATTACTATTTTCTATATCATACTAATCTCTTTTGTTACTACATTTTTGGGAATGTTTGTGAGTCACAAATTGTGACTATCACACATTTTTTTTTCTATATCATGTTTCGCTTGTTCCTCTTATACTTGTTAGGTTGAAATTTTTTGTGAAAATTGTATTTGTATTCTTAAGAATGGAATGTGTAATTTAATTGTCCTTAATTCTTTTTTAATTATTTAGTTTAATATTTTTTTTATACAATTTATTACAAATTCTTTATAAGTATATCATTAAATTAAATTAGTAGAATTAATTTTAAGTTGAAATATGTAACCGCTTATGGCCCAGAGGCTAGGTTATTGAATATTGATAACAAAAATAAAATAAAATAAATAAATAAATATTTCGTCAAGGGTATTTTTGCGTTATTGGTTTTTCGAGCTATTACGGAAAGGTATTTTAGCGGTGGTATTTAAAATTTTTTGCGGTAACGGTAGTCAAGTTGAATAGGTTTTTTTAGCGGTAACGATACCCAAACCTTGGTTATGACAGGTCCTTTTTTATATATATATTTTTTTTGGTTCTCACAAAATGTTAAGAATTCAGTTCAAATTAAAAATAAAATAACTTTATTTCAAAATAAAAAGATCCTTTTTAAACTTATAAAATCAGCTTGGGCCTGAAACAAATGTAAATGAATGTTAGCATAAATACATTATTTTATCTATGCACTACGGTGACCAATTATTTTACTATTTTACAAACCGGGGTTCGAATAGTTCGTATTTTGAAGAAAAAAAAACTGTTGCACTTTTTGTAGAAGCTAATATTTCTATCAAAAGTCTATATTTCTAAAAAAAAATAATAATATTCAAGTTAAAATTTATTAAATATAATTATTTTTGAGAAATTACTATTAACCTATTAAGAAAAATTTTAAAAAATTAATCATCAAAAATTAGATTAAGTTTTAGCATAAACAAAAACCATGACTTAATATGAAAAAAGCATATTTAAATTTTATTGAAACGTTTATGCAACTTAAACTTTTTTTATTCATCTTTAAAAAATTGAGAAAATATTGAATAAAAAACAAAAAATTAAATTGGGTGTTAAAACAAATTTTATACAGGATAATTATATAATTTCAATTTAACCATAAACTATTACCCAATTTACAACCTCGTTATTAATTCAGAAAAAATTTTATATAATTCAACACCCATCTTGCAGTGAATTCTGGTACTTTTCAGAAACTAGAAGAAAATTGTTTTCGAATTAGGGTTGGTCTTAGTAGCGCTATCGCAAAACTAATAAGGGAAGCAGAGGAAAGAATCAAATCAGCTACGATAAGCTATAATGATTAAAGTTACACAAATTAATCATCATCACTGTATTGTGGCTAGAACTAATCTTATCCTCTAGGGGCATGGATTTTTTAATAGAGAATAATTTGACTATATATAATGTAGGAGGTGAATATACTTTTCAAACAAGAAGTAGAAATGAAGTCCTTGACCTGACTTTTGGCACCTTATCCCACGTTTCAAACTGGAAAGTATCAATAGAAACAAGTTTCTCTGATCATACATATATTGATTTTAATATAGAGATTAATTTTAATCCCATAAAAACAACGTATAGAAATCCAAAAAGAACGGATTGGAAAAAATATAAGGAACTTGTTAGTGCAAAAGTTAAAAATAGCAGGCTAGGTAGTTAAATATTATTGAAGGCATTTTAATTTCTTCCTTCAAGCAATCGTGTCCACTAAGTAAAGTGAGTGGAAAGAAAAAACAAACTTGGTGGATGTAAGAAAATAATTTAACAAAGCAATGAGAGATGGTAAAGATGATTTATGGGCTGAGTACAGAGATAAATTAAGAACTTAAAAAAAAAAAATAAGGAAAGAAAAGGAAAATCAGAAAAGACTATAGAGGAACTTATGAATATAAAGGATACGTCAAGGTTAAGAGAAGTTCTTTCAAAGCAAGAATATTCAATGGGTAACCTTCGGACCTCTCAAGGCCTTTGGACTAATACATCAGAAGAATCATTAAAGACGTTATTTCAAACACATTTACCAGGTTGCTCCTTTGATGGACATGTAGATGTAGAAAATATGGACGTAATCCATGATCGTGGAAATTGTCTATTTATAAAGAACATAATAACACCATGTGGTATTAAATGGGCGATAAACACTTTTGGACCTTTTAAATCACCGAGACTTGATGGAATTTATCCAAAAATGTTACAGGAAACAATAGATGTTATTGAGGATGCTCTTATTTACTAAGGGAAAAAATTCGATTCAAAATCAACAACGGTTGTGGTCACATTGGTAATTTACGGTAACAGCTTTTTAGTACATTTCGTTAACAAATTTAATAAAAAACATATGTAATTTAACAATTTTATACCGAAATGGTTTTAACTTGGTGCTAATTAGGTATCGATTTTCAAAAAGAATTGAACGCGCAGTGTTTAATTTAAACACATACGGTGTAGATTCACTATTGACACAGAATGGTATCGTTTTCAACACGTATGTGATTGATATTTCTCTGGGTGTTAAAATATACACCTTTTGTATTGAAAAGACGTATGTACCCAAACCTTGGCGTAAAGTTGAAGTCGTCTTTATAGCAAAGTCTAGTAAAATTCAGCATTTTACGCCAAAGGACTATCGACCAATTAGTCTAACTTCCTTCATGCTGAAGACATTAGAAAGAATCTTGGATGAGACCATTCGTAGAAACATGAGTATTTCAGAGATTTCTGGTAGCAACACGCATACATTAAAGGGAAATCCGTAGACTCTGCTCTACATTCTGTGGTACATCATATTGAGAAATCCCTTTCAATGAAGGAATTCACATTAGGAGCCTTTTTAGATATTGAAGGTCAACTTCACGAAAAAACCTTTATTAATGTTAAAAAGAAAAAAATTTTTATTCAACAGAGCCGTTGATTTTAATTTGCTTGGAAATATGGAATAAATAAATTTGAATGAATTAACTAGTTCCTTACATGTAATAAATGAAAATTCTATTACTCTTTGAAATTTAAATATTTAAGTATCAGTCAAGAAATATTCAAAAGCATACCCAGCTACATACACTATAAGTATTATTAAACATTTTATTTAACTAACCGAAGGTGCGATATTTTTTTGAAAATCTACATATCGTCCCTGCGCTAACTGAATTACCTATGTAAAAATTTTGGAAAATTTGTTTATTGTATAAATTAATAATATAAACAATTAAAAGTTGTGTATAGTGTTGATTGAAAATATTTTTTTTTGGGGTACATACTTTAAAATTGGTCCAGCTCACCAAAGAGAAATAATTGATTCCTAACTTTGAGTCTACATTAGACAAATTTTTATCAAGACAAACGTCAAAATTTTATCAAGATAAAGATTTGTCTAATGTAGACTGAATTTGTCAGTATTATTGCAGTGTTAAAAGAAAATTGTCAACGCTCGAGCTCTGACAACGTTGTCTTGATAATGCTTGGTAAAAGACGCCATCTTGATTGTTGTTGGTACTTTTTGCATGGTTTATTATGACATACGTTTTCCCCATAGTAAAATAATAAAGTACTCGCACATCTACAAAAACAAAAATTGCTTGTATTTTGTTAGTGTAAAACTACTGCCCACAATGTCAAAATGCTTTGAACGGAAAAATGAGAGAACGAAAGAGAGCAATAGAAAAAAAACTCAAAAAAAAATTTACATGTGAATACAAAAACAATTTGACAGTACCGCGAGGTTTGCCAATGAAAAAATTGTAAAACAGCTGTTCTTACGAGTATACTTTATAATTATACTATGCGTTTTCCCCTATAATTGATAATTTTTTCCCCTAAAAATTTGACGTTTGTCTTGATACAAATTTCTCTAATGTAGACTCAAAGTAATATCATAGTATAATTATAAAGTATACTCGTAAGAACAGCTGTTTTACAATTTTTTCATTGGCAAACCTCGCGGTATTGTCAAATTGTTTTTGTATTCATATGTAAATTTTTTTTCGAGTTTTTTTACTTTTGCTCTCCTTCATTCTCTCATTTTTCCGCTCAAAGCATTTTGACATTGTGGGCAGTAGTTTTACACTAACAAAATACAAGCAATTGTTGTTTTTGTAGATGTGCGAGTACTTTATTATTATACTATGAGTAATATTTTGGCAATTAGTTTAAGACATACAGTGTTGGAAAAAATAATAGGGACGACCCTTACTTTCGCAAACAGATGCAAGCAGTTTCTTTATATTAAGTTTTTTTTTTTTTGGGAGGTCCCGCTATTTAACTGTTCCTAAAATAACGGACTTTCACTATTTGTTTACTTTTCCTCTTTTGCGCTTTTATTTTATATTTAATTGCAAAAAAAGAAATCAGTAAAGTTGTAATTTCAATTGGAAAAAATAATAGGGACGCACTACAAAAAATTACCATTAGTCAATAAAAATTATTTTTTTTAACATAAACATATTAAAAATCCGTAAAGCAAAGTTTATGTGATTAATTTAATCATATTGGTGTTTATGATTTATGTCTTCGGTAAATAAATTTGAAAATGGGTCGTGGTGTTCATTGTACTGAATCTGAAAAAAATGTTATTCTTAAATTAAATTCGGACGGGTTATCAATTAGAAAAATTGCACAGATAATGAAGTGTTCCAAAACTAAAGTATTCAATGCCATTCATTCGAAAAAAAGTCATTAAACTAGAGGTAGAAAACCTAAAACGTCAGCGCGTTTTGACCAAAGTTTAGTTCGAGTTTCCAAAAATAACCCCGTTATGTCATCAAGTAGCCTTAAAAATTAATTGTGTGCTTCAGTGACAAGTCGAACAATAAGAAATAGGCTGCAGGAAGTCGGATTAATGGGACGTAGTCCGAGAAAAGTACCACTGTTGAGCAAGAAAAACACACAAAAAAGGTTGGAATTAGCCAGGCGACACCTGTGCCGTAAAAACTGAAACAACGTACTATGGTCAGACGAAAAAAAAGTCAATTTATTTGGATCTGACGGAAAATCATTTGTACGTCGTCCTGCAAATGCTGAATTTGATCCAAAATATACCAAAAAAAAAAAAAAACTCAAACACGGTGGTGGTTCTATAATGCTATGGGGATGTTTTTCGGCCTCTGGACTTGGTCCAATAGTTTGTATTCAGGGAAAAATGAATGCTGCTGACTATATAGACATTCTCTAGAATAAAATGCTTCCATTTTCTGAGGATGAAATGTCACTAAAATGAGAATTCATGATCCGCTAGAAGCGTCAAAACGTGGTTTCAGCAGAATGAGATGACTGTAATGGAGTGGCCGTCCCAATCACCGGACTTAAACCCAATTAAGCACCTCTGGGAAGTCCTCAAAAATAAAATTGGTAGCTTTAAATAAAAAAATAAACAAAAGTTGTGAGAAAAAATTCAAGAAACCTGGTACTCAATTCCGCCCGAGGTATGTGTGAATCTTGTGGGAGGTTATAAAAATGAAAGGATCTTCAACCAAGTATTGAAAAAGTATTTGGAAATTATGGTAATGTTACAAAAAAATTAAATATTTTTTCCAAAACATTAAGTGTCCCTATTATTTTTTCCAGGCCTTTTTTCAAAAAATATATTTTTTGGCAGAACTAGTTAATTATTTTTACTTTATAAGTTAAATATTTGAAGTTATTTAATTTTATGTATATTCTTTTTAATATTTATGGAATACTAAATAAAAAAGTAAGAATATATTAAAAAATTAGAGTGTCCGTATTATTTTTTCCAACACTGTATATATTTTTAATTTTCACAAAAATTGACGAACGTTAATTTTATCTCATTTAAAATATTTTTTCTGAAAATCATGAAATACGGGTTCACTAATTTTTCTTTAGCTATCGTTTGATACATGTAATATTAATATCTGTGAATTTTCTTTTTTGTAATTTTTTTGAAGATTTTTCTGGGATCATCAACAGATTACCGCTTAATAGCATGTTCCAATTATCTTAGGAAGTTTAAATTTTACCAAGATAATACTAATAATACCTCCTTCCATAGTTCAAACTTATATTTAAATAAATGAACTTATGAACCTGCAAAAAGAAAAGCACAATCATATCTTAACCAAAAATTGCTCCACAAAAGTACTTTGTAAAGTTTTCGTTGATTTTCTGCAAAACGCACCAAAAATTGCATTCTTTTTAATAAAACACATAATTTGTGTTACTAAGCCTATTCATAAACGGAAAAATTTTGTAAAAATTAAGTGAAGTAACGAAAAAACCGCGAAATTAACAGTTTTTTAGCTTTCCTGAAAAGTTTTTGTAAATTACAAAAGTAATTCATCAGCACAGGGACGATATGTTTCTAAAAAAATAGTAATTAGTTTTGAACTAGTTATAAATTTGTTTTTAAACTGAAAGTAACTTTAAAGTTTCAGCTCTCCTAAAAAATTTTTCACACATATTACATTTATGATCTCAGCCCTTTTCATATATCGTATGTATGTACAACTTCTATGTGAAATTTTAGTAAGTTCGAACTACTGTAACTATAAATTATATTCCAAAAAGCTAATATTTTTAACCAAAGAATATTGTTTTAACCTACAATGTACCACAATCTAAGTAGAGAAACTTTTTCTCTTTGGGCAATTGTGTTTTATTAGTGCGCAAAAAGTAGCCCTGTGCAATAGATTTGCCACAAATCTCACAACGATTTTTCAATATAACATCGTTTGGGCGATGAATACGCAACATATGACTTTTAAAGTTTTTTACGATCTTGCAGAACTTTTTCACAGTGCATATATTTAAAGTAATCCGGATTTAAATGACATTGTTTCCACGGTGGATAAGCTGCTAGCAAGGTTTTGAAATTAAAATCTAATACTATGTTCACATATAAAGGTTTTTTAAAAAACGAGAATTTTTTTTTAAAAACACAAAGAAATTGACTTGTTTTTTCATATATTTCAAAGCCAGAAAACATCTCGATTTGAGTTGTTTAATTATTTAACACAATAAAAACATACTAAATTTCCATACAGGAAAGAAATTTTTAGTATTTTTAGTACATAGAAAATTGTTGAAAAAAGAATTTGTAAAAATTGTCAAACTGTTTAAAAAGAAAAAATAAAAAATTATGAATGAAATTTATAATTGTTCATAAATTTTATTCGTTTGAAAATTTTATTTTGTTAATTAGAAAGTGCCTGTATGCGTAATTTTTATTTAAATTTAAAATTTGTGAAAATATTTTGACAAAAGAAAAACAGGCCAAAAGGAAAAACACAATAAAATAATATGTGAACAGTGATGTTTATACTCTTTGAGTTTTTTAAAAAACAAATCGAAAACTAGTGTATGTGAACATAATATAACATTGCCACTGCACTAACAGTTCTAGAAATTGTTCATTGGACCAGCAGATTGTAGCAATATTATTAGCTGCTTTTTCGGAGGCATTAATGAGACTCCTTAGCATTTAACGGGAGGTACTTTTGTCACTTATCATTGTTAACTTTTAAGATTTTGTTTAAAATAATACATTGTCAATTTTACGAACACCAAGTGGCATATTTTTGAATATACAATCTCCTCTACGATTACGAAATGGCACCTTTTTATCATTTTACTGGTTACAATGAGTCGAAAAACATGTGTATCTTTTTTATGTCCATAGGATCAGTAACAAATTATGCCATCATGGATGGAAATGAGCCAATGGCCACTAATACCTTTGAAATTTACACTTTACCCCTTTGGGGCAAATTACCACTTTTAGTAACCTGCGGGAAATAGTAAAAAAAATCATAAATTTAAAGAGAATTATATGCTTAAAATTTACTAAAAGTTTGACCAAAAGCGGCGGCTGTATTTGAGTCATTTTAAGCTTTTGAAAAACATCCGGCGGCTCGACTCAGCCGACTTAAAGCCGGTCGGCGCAGATCTCTGTTGCACAAAGGAGAAAACAGTTAACCAGTTGTGATAATTTCATAGTTTTGTTACAAAAAACAAGCGATTTTGAATTTAGTGTGGAAATAATGATTTTTGGCAACTTTTTAAAATTAAAGGGCTTTTTAATTTGATAAAAATTTAAGTAATACTTTTCATGAAAAAAAATATTTTTATGTTAAAATTACAATAAATTTAAAATATAATTTGGAAGTTTTAGTTGGATTCTTTAGAGCCATAAATTAAAAAGGTTTATGAAATATGATTAAAATATGTAATAGCCTTTTTTTAGTACAGATTAAGAGTAACAAGTTAGCAGCACTGTAATTAACTGCAAAAGCGAGGGAGAGTACAAAAAAGAATAAGATTGCCATATTAAAAAATAAGTTAGTCCCATTATTTAAAATTTTGAACTGTTTTTCGTTTGCCAAAATATTTTCACAAATTTTAGATTTAAATAAAAATTTCCCAACACAGTTTCTAATTCACAAAATACAATTTTTAAACAAATAAAATTTATGAACAAATATAAATTTCATTCATAATTTTTTGTTTTTAAACTATGTCAATTTGTACAAATTCTTTTTTCAAAAAATTTCTACTAAAAATGTCTTCCCTATATGGAAATTTAGTATGTTTTTATTATGTTATATTATATTCACATACATTAGTTTTCGACTTGTATATATATATATATAAAAAAAAAACAGAGTTTAAACATCATTGTTTACATATTATTTTATTATGTTTTTCCTTTTGGCTTGTTTTTCTTTTGTCAAACTATTTTCAATTAAATTTAAAATTTTACACACAGACACTTTCTAATTAAAAAATAAAATTTTCAAACAAATAAAATTTATGAAAATATATAAATTTCATTCATAATTTTCAATTCTTTGTTTTTAAACTGTTAAACAATTTTTACAAATTCTTTTTTCAACAATTTTCTATGTACTAAAAATATTAAAAATTTCTTTCTTGTATGGAAATTTAGTATGTTTTTATTGTGTTAAATAATTAAACAACTCGAATCAAGATGTTTTCTGGCTTTGAAATATATAAAAAATAAATCAATTTGTTTGAGTTTATTGAGAAAACGACACGTTTTTAAAAAACCTTTATATGTGAACATAGCATTACGTGTGTCGAACATCGGTATCATTAGAAAAATATTTGAACGAACTTAAACAGTGTTAATATAATTTAAATCAAAACTTTAGAGGCACATAACTCGTAAACTAAGACCCAGCGAGCAAAATTTTTTTCATTATTTAAACAGAAGTAAAAGTACTATTGAGTCATTATAAATAATAAAATTTGTACTCATAAAATATATTAAAAAGTTAAAAATAAAAGGTGTAAGTTAAATGATTTGATTTATTTCCGATTTTTTTCTTTGTATCAATGATAGTACATTTTACTTTTATTTATTTATTTGTTTATTTATTTATTTATTTATTTTTTTATTTATTTATTTATTTATTTATTTTTTTTTTTATTTATTTTTACTTTAAAAAGGAATTTCCCTATTTTTTTTGTTATTAAATATTATGTAAATGTAATAAAATTTTAATAAAAAAATTATTCTTATTATAAATGTTGATTCTTGTTTAGGACGTTCAACTTTTTTTAGTTCTCATATTATTTTTTTAAGGGAGGAAAAAATTGTTTTCCGACCAGTACAATTATACGTTATAGACTAATTGCAATTAGTCTATAACGTATTTTACAAATTATTTGAATTTTTAGATTCCAATAAGAAAACGAATTATGGTGTTAAAGGCCCAACTACATACAATACTTTTGTTTCAACTGCAACTGACAGCTGCAGTAAAATACATGCATTCATATGAAACAGAATTAAATCAGTACGTCAAACTTCTGCGTGAAGTACGTAAATACATTTTGTCGGTTGTTTTATTCTTATTTTAATATTTTTTCATTCAGTCAGAAATTTTAATTTGCAATTCATTATTTCAACTGCGAACATAATTTAATTTTTACATCTTTATATTTTATTATATAAAATTATAATAATAAAATGATGCAATGACTGGGTTAATATTATTTATGCGTTGCGTAGCTGTCAGTCGCAGTTGAAGCGAAAGTATTCTATGTAGTTGAGCCTTAATTGCCGTCCACACGAGCCTTTTTCATGCTCGCACATTGAACAAAGTGTTGTGCGCACATGCATTTGGATAGTGTGGACCCAAGTTGTTCATGTTTTGTTCTTGTTCGCACAATTGTTCGAGCAACCATGTCTTCCATAAACCCTCATTTTGTATGCGGAAGAAGAGGCGCTGCATATAAAAGTATCGAAGCGACACTGACAGCAAACAAAAAATTATGATTTGTTCGACAAATGTTCTGCCCACTGAAAACAAAAGGAAAAAAATTGTGTGTGTTGTTTTGCCGACGTTTTGTTCTTGTGCGAATAACTTTGAGTCTACATTAGACAAATTATTATCAAGACAAACGTCAAAATTTTATCAAGATAAAGATTTGTCTATTGTAGACTGAATTTGTCAGTATTATTGCAGTGTTAAAAGAAAATTGTCAGCGCTAGAGCTCTGACAACGTTGTCTTGATAATGCTTGGTAAAAGACGCCATCTTGATTGTTGTTGGTACGTTTTGCATGGTTTATTATGACATACGTCTTCTCCTATAATTGACAGAGATAAAAAATTCTCTGCAAATCAAATAAAAATTTGACGTTTGTCTTGTTACAAATTTCTCTAATATAGACTAAACGTAACTTTGAGTCTACATTAGACAAATTTTTATCAAGACAAACGTCAAAATGAACTCGAATTTATGGAAGGTGGCAACAGTTGTGCAAAAACAACAATATGGCGAATTCATTAGTGTTTTTTATATATGCAGTTTGACAGCTGTAACAACCAAAAATAATAATCAGCTGTTTAACTGAGGCTACCTTGTATAGATTCGCACTGATTTTGACGTTTGTCTTGATAAAAATTTGTTTAATGTAGACTTGAAGTAATAAAAAGGCTAGTATAGACGGTACGTTATTATTTTTATCGTTGCTATCAAAGAGTAACAAGAGACGAAACTAATTGTCAAAAACCTAAGTCGGTTGTCAAAAACCTAACTCATGCAACAACAAAATACATGTAATCAAATACATTTT
Organism: Protophormia terraenovae; assembly: GCA_951394005.1. Classification (NCBI taxonomy): domain Eukaryota; kingdom Metazoa; phylum Arthropoda; class Insecta; order Diptera; family Calliphoridae; genus Protophormia; species Protophormia terraenovae. The sequence continues at coordinate 95,523,632 of OX596074.1, forward strand.
ATTGTTGCAAAAAGAAAATAAAAACATATTTTTGTTTACAAAACAACAATTTTGTTTAAATGCCAATCGAGAATTTCGTCTCTATATGCTACTCTATGGTTGCTATCATGTTATCATACCATTGTGAATATTATGTCAATATATTTTGACACATTGTATTGTTTTGTAAACATTTGCAGCTCATACGAGATAACTGTATGTGAAATTTACATTAATTTTATTAAAAATGACAAATATTAACAAATATTGGATAATATTAGAATCTTTACATTTTCCTGTAATAGGAGGTTAGTATTCAAGCCTTAATTCTTTAAAATAAAATTTGATATAAAGATTATTTTTTCTTTAAAATTTTAACAGCTCCAAAAGAAGTTACTTTAAGCCAGGATGAACGTATAAAATCAAATATAAAATTCTTAAAGGATTTCATAAAACAAACGCCGGAGGACATTTTAGCAAATTTTATTAACAATGAAAACTTAAAGCACTTCGAAAACAAACAGCTGGAAGTAATTTCTGATGCTGATGATAATTTTTTCTATTGTTTATATTCCCTTAAAGTATTGCTGGATATTATTAAGAATGTTAATTTTAGCAGTGAGGCAAAAGAGGATTTGGTATCGGAAAGACATAAATCTTTAATAATATCAAGTATTACGGATGTGGCTTCAATTGCTTTACAAGAGAACTTGCATAGTAGTTTTTATAAAGATAAAGGAAATATTTTTAAACAAAAAGCTAAAAAAGAAACAAATTTCTTTCAATTAGAATTTGTGCTTGAACTTATTTCACCATTGATGGTTATTCAAGCTTTGCATGTGGGAAAATCATTAGATGATGTACAACTATGGTATATGGCCTCTATATTTAGCCTTTTCATAGCCTTTGATGCAAAAGAATACTATTTGGAAACATCTGTTATGGTTAATTTGCAAGCAAAATTACAAAAGTTATGGTTGGAATTTAGCAAAAAACTATATTATCGTAATTTAATGTTGCTGTATTCCATTTTACCCACGACTCAAAAACCGAGAGTTTTTAAGGAAATGTTACTGAGACTTTGGTCGGCCGGAGGTTTTGTGGCCCTGTTATATGCCATGACAGAATCCCAACGCAGTGAAGAACAATCTTTGGATGAAATGGTAGCAAATCTAGTGTCACAGCCAAACTTTTCTCCAAAAGCTCAGCACTCATTAATCAAACAAATTTTGCAATTTCTTAAAGCCAGTTTAAAAAACAAAGAATTGTCACCCCTTATGGGAGCAGGTATATTATCACTTCGAAAACTTTGCAATAATAAAGAGGAAAATAAGCAGTATTTAAAGCTATGGTTGGAAAAAGAAATGCAACCTTTAATTAAAATAGAAAAAGAAAATTTATTGGCTATGGAATGGTTGGATTTTGTTGATTTGATATCCTTATTATATCACATATTTTGTACTTCTTCAATAGCTAGTCTGCCCAGTGAGCTATTATTACTATATTTTCCGATTTTCTTGGAGCTGCATAGTCAACTAGAATCCTTTGCAAATCAAAATACTGTAAAAACTCATTTGCAAAGTTTAATATTAAACATATTAAATAATCGTTCCAAGGACGAACTTAAAAACATAATTGAATGTCTGGCTTTAAAATCATTTCCCAGTGAGTGGTATCAATTGCCTGGTAATATCCACATTAAAGAAAATCCTTTAAATATGCAAGAACTTAAATTAAGTCAATTGGATGCGGAAACAATTGATTTAGAGGAAAACAATAACTTTTCCTTATCAAGTTTAATTACCATACTTAAAAATTCATCTTACAATCTTTTAATTTATCAACACTTCATAATACTCCTTCAGTTAGTACCCACTCTAATAATGGATACAAATGGCACCAAAGCCTCAAACACGAACTTTGATCTGCTACAGTCAGAAGACGAGATTTACAATAAATTGTTGAAAGACTTTTCTGTCATGTATGAAAGTAAATTTCAAATTCTAAAAGCTTTAGAATGTCTGATTCAACATCAACCTCTTAAAAATTTAATTAATGAAAATATTATGGAACTTTTAAAAGCTTTACAAGAAATATTAACAGCATACTGTGCAATGACCACACAAATTACAGCTCAAACGGAATTAAATTCAAGCGTGCTGATGATTTTATTAATTTTAATAAAAGAAATCATAGAAAACTGTTCAATAAATCTTGAAGATTTACAAAAGAATTTATTTAACCCTTTAAAACAACTTGAGAAACAAATACAAAATGAAAATCTTAAATATCAAATAACTGGTCTTTTGAAAATTATAAAAGGAGAGGAAATATTTAGTAATGATACCTCAAGCAATGAGTTTGAAGAAGCTCGAACACTTATTGAAGCCAACGAATCATATTTACAAGTAGAAGGAATAGAAAAAATGATAAAACTTATAAATAAAAGGGATGCCTGTGCGGTAACAAATTGTCACATATTAACTGCCTTGGCCTTAAATACCCTTAAATCTCCGGAATCTTATACTTTTTTAAATTGTGTAAGATTGTTTGTGGCTTTGGTAAATGTAAATGAAACAGAGGTATTGGACTTATTAGCTGATGAGTATTTAAATGAAGCAGCAGCCATTGATTATAGATTAGTAATAGGAGAAGCTATTTTAAAAACATCAAGAGAATTGGGTGAGTAATGTCTGGAATAGAAATATACAAAGTTGTGATTAACTTTATTACTTCAAGGTCCTTTGTGTTATAAATATAAAAATGTTTTGTTAAACACATACATGACTGGCTGCCGTTCAACTTTAAATGAATTTCGATTTTCTGCTTTTTCTAATCTGGCTCAAATGTGTCGTATTTTGACTTATCAAGTTCACAATTATTTTCAAGAGGTATTTACTCTTAGATTAATAAGTAGATATTTATGTGAGAAAAAAAACCTAATTGAATTGTCAAAAACCTAATTCATACAACAACAAAATACATGTAGTCACATATAATTTGTTTTTGATTTTCAAAAAAATTAGTAACTTTTTTGAAAATTTAGTATAGAATGGCTCTCACATAGTTCTATTCTATGTATTTACTTATTTATTATTTTTAGTGTTTGTTATAAAAATTTTGTTTTTTAGTTACTTAATCTTATAGATTGTGAGTTAACTACCGGCAATTATTTACCTGCCCAAAGAGCTGCTGTTATGGTTTTAAGTGATTTATTAGCCGGCATGGATAATCTTTTCGATTATGAGGAAATGCTTTTGCCTATTTATCGTCTTTTAAAGTACTTGGTGTCTTCGGAGAAAAATGATGAAAAAATACGAATACATGCAACAAATGGCTTGAAATGTTTATCGGAAAAATGTAAGGAACTGTTTAGAACTGCTATAGAACAACAGCAACAGGGTAGATTGGAAAAGGAAATCAAAATAATGGGTATAAAGGATAAACCAAAAAGAAGCTTAAAAAGTCATATTTTAGAAATAAATTGATAATATATATTTGAAAAAATTATGTATGTATATATTTTGTATTATCTTAAAAAAATATAGCGGCTAAATTGTTAAAAATAAATATATATATTTTTATACATTTTCACAAAAACTTTTAATTATTATATGTTTAAAAATATTAAACCTTATTCTACAGACACATTACTTCTTTTCCCTGATATTTTGTTTTTATATTTATTTAATTAAAATTTCAAAAGAATAATTATTTTTCAACCTAACCGTATACATAATATGTATATTTCCGTTTCCTTTTTTTGAATTTAATTTACTCCATAACCCTGCTTTCACATTTCTGCATTTTTTCTATTTCATTTATATTTTTTAGAGGTAAAATATGTTAAAATATAAAGCCCAAATTACAATAGCGCGTAGTCAGCAACAGTATCAGCAAAAATTATCAGCTGATCACTGTCAGCACAACATGTTGCTGCCGTTATAATTACAATTTAGCGTAATCAGCCACAATTTACAACCACCATCTAGCTTTATTGTACTTGTGTATTTTAGCCTCTCATTTATTTGCTCACTCTCTTTGTCTCGCTCTCAATCTGAATGCAGCGCAGTGAATTTAGAAACAGGGCTAAATGAAACAGCACTGCAAACTGCTGCTGACCAAATGTAATCAACATCATAACAAACAGTGCATTCTAAATAATCAGCTGATTAGCAAAAATTATCAGCTGATCACTGTCAGTACAACATCAGTACAACATGTTGCTGTCGTTATAATTACAATTCAGCGTATGCAGCCACAATTTACAACCACCATCTAGCTTTATTCTACTTGTGTATTTTAGCCTCTCATTTATTTGCTTACTCTCTTTGTCTCGCTCTCAATCTGAATGATATTAGGTATGCGTTTATTGTGCTCATCTCGGAAATTTTTTGGACAAAACAAAGATGTTTTACTTAGCATTGAAAGGTTTAATTGTTATATGACCTTTTCTTTTTTACTTCAAAACGTTTGTTAAAATTTTCCGAACTTTACTTTTAAGTCGAAGCTCATGCAAATCCCATCATTAGTATTAGATCTCTGCCGTTACATCTTCATTCAATTTTCCATGTCCAACTTGAACGATACTTTAAATCTCGAAAAATAGTTAATTCACTTTTTGACTCTTTAAAATAATAATTCTGTTAATTTTTAGAAATCAAAGGAAATTTTCCAAAGATAGTCTGATCAAGAAATATTGTAAAGTTTTGGACAGAAGAATTTTTTAACAATTTAGTACAATTACGGCACAAAAAGTTCAATTTTATATTCAATTTAGTACAATACTGAAAACCCATTTATCATCCCTGGCGTACATGCGTTTGGTTAGAGTGGACGAAGGTAGATTAAGAAGGTAACGACAACTCTACAACAACTACAACACCAAAAAAATCCCATGTATTTGTTTTTGCATTGTCATCTCCTGTCAACTTTAATTTTGTCATTTCTCATGTTTCTTTACAAAAAAACAAAAATACATTTCACATTTCATGTAATAAAAAAGGGGAGAAAGACGCAACAAAACAAAAGTAAACAAAAAATGCGACAAAACAATGTAAACATAAACAACAATTCGACACTTCAAATTCTAAAACACAAGCCGCCATATTGATTTCAAAAAGAAAAAAAATTCTCAGCTGTTTTAATGTCGTTACCTTCTTAATCTACCTTGATGTCAACTTTAATTTTGTCATTTCACATGTTTCTTTACAAAAAACAAAAACAATTCATGTAGTAAAAAGAGAGGAGAAAGACAAAAGTAAGCAAACAAAATGTAAACATAAACAAAAATTTGACACTTCAAATTACAAAACACAGGCAGCCATATTGATTTCAAAAAGAAAAAAATTCTCATCTGTTTTAATGTCGTTACCTTCTTAATCTACCTTGGTTTCTTCTATTTCCGACAAAATTAAACAAACTCAAAATAAGTTGGCAACACTTTTAATGTTTTCTTATTAGTTTTCATAATTTTCGCGCTTAAATGTTTACAAATTTTACTTCGTCGTTTTTTTTTTGGTTGTTTTTTAATAAATTAAATAATTTATAGAAACTATAAATAATAGTGTTAATTTATGTTTCAATTCATTTACTTTAATAAGTTCATGAAACATAAAGCAAAATATGAAAAAATTCAAGTGCAAAAAACTTGTTTAAATTCTTAAAATAAATAAATTTTTAAAGAATTTATAAAGAGGCGAATAAATTTACAGTTTAAAAGTGAAGCAAGTGTTTCCGAAGAGAATGTGAGTGATAAAAGAGGTTGAAATAATTTTGCAGGCAAATGATGTTAGCGGAAAGAAAAAAGATTGAAATGCTTAAAATTAATATTTGTTTAAAGAATTTTTAAAATTAGTAAGTAAAAGATTAATTAAATAAAATGTATGTTTGATAACGAGTTACTATCAATCAATGTGCTCTCAAGTAAATAAGAGTGATCGGCAAATGATGATTGTAAAAAAGGTAAGTAATTATATTTAAATTAATCCTACAAAAATGTAGGACAATTTCTAACAAAATTTCAACTAGGAAAGTTTTTGTGTACGTTATTTTTAAGTATTTTTTTAGCCCTATAACACTTACACCGACTTTTATAAAAATAAACACTGATTCAAATATTTTTTTAGTAAAAGTTTTATTATTACTTTGGTTAAAAAATCTAACATTAAATCAAATGCAATTTTCTCTCTTACATTTTACAACACTTATATGCATATAAAAATAAAATTTTAGACGTTAATTAATTTAAAATTTTCTACAAATTGTTCGTTTCTAATATCATTTACCAATATTGAATTCTTGTTCTATTTTATCGGCTACCATTTTGGCAATAGCCAAACTACTGGTGGCTCCAGGAGAGGGGGCATTACGACAATGCAATACAAGTTTAGCCAAAGCACCTGAACCTGTGCCACGATCGAAAACGAAGTCATCTACTAAATTACCATCCAAATCCATGGCTTGTGCTCTTACACCGGCGGGACCGCGACTAACATCATATTCCGTAATATCAGGTATGAATTTTTGTAAATCTTTAACTTGAAGAGGAATAAAGGCGGATTTGCTCATTTCCTTTAAACCGAAACCGATATATTTAGATGCCATTTTAATGAAACCGGGATAGCGCAAGGCATCGAAGAGTTCTAAGAGATTGATATCCCCCCATCTATATGGAAAGAAGAAATATAAAATGTTGAAATTTACTATTTGTAAAAATTTTTACCAAAAAAAAAATTTTTTTTGTCAATATTGCAACAAATTTATGAAGTATTTGAGAAAAAATATTTTATGTGAGATAATTTTTGGTGTAAAAATAATTTATAAACATTTATTTTATCCTTTTTTTTTTTTTTTTTGTAAAAATTTTTTGACTAAAATTTTTTAGTAAACAGTTCCATTTTTTTTAATTTTGTGACATTTTCATATAAAAAATTTTTTGTTACACACATTTTCACAGTAAAAATTTTGTAACAATTTCTATTAAAAAATTTTATGACAAATATTTTTATAAAAAAAATTTTGGTAAATATTTTTATAAAAAAATTGTATTTTTATAAAAAAAAATGCATTTTTATAAAAAAAATTTGTGTAAATGTTTGTGAATAAATTTTTTTTTCAAACAACTTTTTGTGACACACATTTTTAAAGTAAAATTTTTGTGATAATCATTTTTATAGTAAATTTTGACAAAACATTTGAAAAAAAAAAAAAAAAATGGACACGCATTTTTTTGTTAAGTATGTATTTTAACTAAAAATGTAAAAAATTAATTTCATCGCAACCAAATTAAAAAATAATTCCTCCATCATAAATTTTCCATATATCTTACCTGTAACCCTCTCTCTTAAATGCCAAAACGGCATTAGGACCTAACCACACACTGCCATCCATACGGGGAGTAAAGTGTACACCCAAGAAGGGGAATCTGGGATCAGGTACTGGATAAATATTACCCTTAACCATATGCGATTTCTCCTTGGACAATAGAAGGTATTCACCACGGAAGGGTAAAATTCTAGGAGAACGAGGACAGCCTGTTTTCTCAGCCAATAAATCGGACTGTAAACCACCACATGTTAAAACATTGCGAGTGCGTACAACTTGCTGCGATTTGGCACCGTGAATGGTAACAGGATAATCAGGAGAACCAGATTCAGTGAATTTTGAAACCTTAAGGAAAAATAAAATTGCTTTTTATTTTCTAACACAAAAAATTAGTCCCAACTTACATTAAAATCCAAATAAATATCACCACCAGCTTGTTTGAAATCCTGTCCATAGTATTGAGTCACTAAACCCCAATCAACAATACCGGTATGTGGACTCCATAAAGCTTTAACACCCTGACAATAAGGTTCGATTTCCTTGATTTTATTGCCATCGATCAATTGTAAATCGGGTACATTATTCTTAATACCCCTCTCGTGGAGGTCCATTAAACGTGTTACTTCCACATCATCGGTGGCCACAATCAATTTGCCACATTTCTTGTAGGGTATTTTCTTTTCATCCAAATACTTATAGGCCAAATTTAAACCCTGTACACAAAGTTTTGCTTTAAGTGTGCCGGGTTTGTAGTAAATACCGGCATGTATGACACCAGAATTGTGACCACTTTGGTGTGTGGCCAAATTTGGCTCCTTCTCCAAAATGGCAATTTTCAGGGATGGATGTCTAAGTAAAATTTCACGAGCCGAGGCCACACCTACTATGCCGCCTCCTACCACCACTAAATCATAATCTCTAATTAAAGAAAAAATAAATAAATAAAAACAAACAAATGTTATACAATCATTTTTTTGAATCCATAATTAACTTACTTAGTATTTTGATTATGCTGCCATCTTTGTTGTTGTTTTACGGCTACCGCCAAAGGCAATTTAAAGTTGAGGGGTTTTCTAATATTTTTAATTAAAAGTGACATGTTTCCTTTAAGCTCTAGCAAGTCCTTCTTTTCTGGTTGACCTTCTTCTAACCTTGATAGTGTATTTTAATTAATGCGTTTAATAATTTTATTGAAAATATTTTTCACTTTGTTTTATTTATCGCTCCCCTCTTTGGTCCACCAGTGCGTGGTTTTTATTGATATTTACTATGTTGATGCAGCGCGTGTTAAATATTTAACACACATTAAATTGTTTTGCCTGAGACACAAATAAAATAATAATGATAAGACTACTCAACTACTATCAGATAATAAGCATGAAAAAGTGAAAAGAACTTGTTTGTTCTTTAATGCTTCTTCTAGTTTTCATGGTAATTGTTGTTGTTTTTCTATTTTCTATTTTTATCACGGTAATTAAATTTTTCGTCAAAGAATATACAAGAAGAAAACAACAGAAGAAAAACAAAATCAGCTGTGTTATGTAAAGAAAAGACAGAGTTGTCTAACAGGTACTAGATGTATTATTTCCCCCTTTTCCCCTTGGTACAGTGGGTAATAAAGGAAAGATTAAGGTGTTTCTTGAACTTCAAAAAAAAAAAAAAAAAACTATTGCATAATAAATACAAATTATCAAAATAGATAATAAACACATTTAATTTTGTTATCTATTTTAATAATTGCAATTTCTTACTATAAATTTTGGACATTTTTGTTGATGTTACTAATTGGGTATCTAGTTCCAAAAATGTTAGAATTCGGGGAAGAGGATAATAAATAAAAATACTAATGGCTCTTAAAGGTATTAATATTATTATTTTTTACTGAAATATAACGTTACAAAATATAATTATTCTAAACATTTATACCAGGAACCGTATAGATTATGGCCATTATCATATAAATTTATCATTTATTTTTTTAATTTTTAAATATCTTTCGAACTTTTTTTTTTTTTTTTTGGAATTTAAAAACTATTTCGCATTTGTTTGTATAATGTATATTTTTAGACTAAATAATAAGAATATTACATCCCAAGTCGTTTATTATACTAAATATTAACGGCGAAAAAGCAATTTGCTGCGTGTTGCTTAATTTATAGGTTTTTCCTTTCTAAACAAATATGTTACCTTTGTAACAGTATTTAAAGATTGCGCTCACCCTAATAAAATAGTACACATTTCATTATTACAATAGAATAAAAAAACTATGTGATTAATTCTGTAATTAGGTTATTTTTTAATTTTTATAATAAAAAAGTTTAGTAGAAGGATATCGGATTTTTTGAAAAATTGTTTGAATATATTTTTTTTTTTTTTTTTCAATTTATGAATTAAAATAAATAAAAAATAAAGATTGGGTGAAATTTCGAATTTTTAGTGAGAATTCGAATTTTTTTGTGAAATTTCGGTATTGGTAAAATTTCTAAACATTAGTGAAATTTCGAACTTTAAATTTTTCTTTTTTTTTGGATTTTTAGATTTTTTTAAAAATTTAAATTTTCGCAAAATTGTTTTTCTATGCTGTTAATATAGTGCGTATTTTCATGCTCTATTTACATTATAACATATGTCATATTTTTTAAATTTAAGGACAAAATTTCTAAATTTCTTACAACTTTCAACATTTTTGGAAAATGTTAACATTTTCTAACATACATTAACAAAATCAACCTCTTCAAAAAATTTTCCTGTATCATTCTGTTCTAACCAACATTTTTCGACTATTTGGTGTCAGCACTAAAAAAATTACAAAAAAATCTAAAATATCATTGTATTTTTCTTTAAATTTAAATATTTAGTAAACATTATTAGTTATTTTTAATAAATACACAAAGCGTGTCCAAATTTCTTGAACTTTGTGTGTGACTTTTAATTATGAAAGATTTCAACATCTATCATTTATTTCACAAAGATATTTTTAGTGTGAAAAGGGCATAAAGGATAGAATAAAGACAACATTTTAGTCACCAAAGATACTGCAACTCAATCTCTTTACTTTAAATGCAAATTAAATCAACAGGAACATATTTATTTTGTAAATTTAAATTTGATTATTCTCGAAACTGTCATTATGTATCTGAATAATTTTTGAACACGTTATAAGAGAAGTAATGTAGAATTCTGAAATAAAAAGCTCAGAAAAAGTTATATAATTTTACTGCATATTTTAATTGTCAAAATTTTTATTATTGAAAATGTGAGCTATTTCAGATAATTAGCTCATGTAGCTAAATTTACTAGTTTAAAATTAAATTTTCATTTAGAAATTTCAAAAGTAAAATAAAAAACGAGATTTTTAGTATTAAATTCAGAAAGTAATAAAAATTGGAAATTATATTTATAATTTAGAAAATAACAATAGATATTGAGATATTCTGTTTAAAATTAGAAAAGAATAATTAAAAATTTGAAAAAAATAAAAAGTCAAATTGAGAACACTAAACATCTATAATTAAAAATTAAAATAATAAAAAAATCGATACAAATTGATCAACAAAAAAGCTAAAATGATGAAGCGTTCACGTAAATAACATTTGGAGATTAAAAAAGAGCAATCCAATGTACGATATTCCGAATTCTTTAGAAATATACACATAATATAACATCATTTCAATTTAATTTCTGCTCGAATTGTCCTTTTCTAATATTCAATTGTTTTATAGAAAGTAGTAATTTAACTTAAAAATGGTGTAGATGATACCAAAATCAACAAAGTTTTTTACAGAGTCAGAAATTTGAAATTTATTAAAAAATGTATCCTTTTCTACAATTGCTTGGTTCAATAAGGTCTTATCTATCAGAAAAGGTCAAAAACATTAAACTTTTTAGGAAAATAAATAAAAGAAAAAATTAAAATTATTTTTTGGTAAAAAATTCATTTTTTGTGGTATATCTTAAAATGTTTACTTTAAATAATCATTTCTACTTAAAGAATTGAATTATTAATATACTACACAGTTTAATGCTATGTTCACATATAAAGCCAAAAAACATCTCGATTCGAGTATTTTAATTATTTAACACATAAAAAACATACTAAATTGCCTCACAGGGAAGAAATTTTTAGTATTTTTAGTACATAGAAATTTCTTGGAAAAAGATTCATAAATTTTATTTAAATAAAACATTTTGAAAATATTTTGGCAAACGAAAAACTGGTTAAAAGAAAAAAACACAATAAAATTATATGTGAACAGTGATAATTAAACTCAGTTTTTCCAAAAACAAGTCAAAACTAACTTCAAATCAAAAACCAATCAAGGCAATTAAAGAAAGAATTGCTGAAGTAAAATTTTGTGTGTGAACTTAAATGCAAGTTCATAAGAAACAATAAAACAATTTCAGAAAGAAAAATAGCTGTGAGTGAAGTTGGATTTAAATATATTTTAAACAATAATATATTCTAGTAATTCATAAATGTAAAAATATTAATAGTCGGTTCATATTTGTAAAATTAACAAGCTCCAATATGGTTTTCACACTCAAGGTGTTAAACTTTAGCCCGTCTGTGCCAAAGAGTAACAAGAGATGAAAGTAAACCTAAGTCGGTTGTCAAAAACCTAACTCATGCAACAACAAAATACATGTAACCAAATACATTTTGTTGTTGCCAAAAGGAAATAAAAACAATTTTGTTTAATTGTCAATCGGGAATTTCGTCTCTATATGTTACTCTATGGTCTGTGATTCAGTTACACACTCCAGCTGACAATATTCTGATTGTCTAACTCCTCTATAGATATCCTAATTTTCATCAATATCGGTCTAGCGATTTTAAATATCCCACTGAGCACTGTCAATATTTTTATATATAACTATTTCTATCCGCAAAATATCTTAAATTAATTTTTATCTACAATTTAATAATATTTAGCTAAAAAAAATATTATAATATTTTTACCTATGATTTTTTTTGTGTGTATAAATTCTAAAAAAAAAAACAAAAATCCAATTTTTCCCATATCATCATTAATTATAATCTGGCAGCTCTATGAACTGTAAGCTTAAAGCCCAAATTACAATAGCGCGTAGTCAGCAACAGTATCAGCAAAAATTATCAGCTGATCACTGTCAGCACAACATGTTGCTGCCGTTATAATTACAATTCAGCGTAGGCAGCCACAAATTACAACCACCATCTAGCTTTGCTCTACTTGTGTATTTTAGCCTATCATTTATTTGCTCACTCTCTTTGTCTCACTTTCAATCTGAATGCAGCGCAGTGAATTTAGAAATAGGGCTAAATGAAACAGCACTGCAAACTGCTGCTGACTAAATGTAATCAACACCATAACAAACAGTGCATTCTAAATAATCAGCTGATTATGGCAGCACACACTGCTGCTGATTATTTAGAATGTACTGTTTGTTACGTTGAGTCTATATTAGAGAAATTTGTGTCAAGACAAACGTCAATTTTTTGTTTGATTTGCAGATAATTTTTTATCTCTGTCAATTATAGGGGAAAACGTGTCATAATAAACCATGCATAACGCTGCAATAATACTGACAAATTCAGTCTACATTAGACAAATCTTTATCATGATAAAATTTTGACGTTTGTCTTGATAAAAATTTGTCTAATGTAGACTCAAAGTTATGGTGTTGATTACATTTAAAATTACAATTACGCGTAATCAGCAGCAGTGTGTGCTGACATAATCAGCTGATAATTTAGAAAGCACTGTTTGTTATTAGAGCCCTGCAAACTGTGTCTTATAAGGCTGTACAAGCCACTTGATATTTTTCAAGTGTTGTTATCAGTGTGTGTGCGGAGTAATAAATACTGTTCTGCAGGCACTTAAAACCATACAAATACTGCGTGTGTGCTTCAACTTTATGAACAAATCATGAGTGTGCTATGATAGCGACTAGAGCCCTGCAAACTGTGTCTTATAAGGCTGTACAAGCCACTTGATATTTTTCAAGTGTTGTTATCAGTGTGTGTGCGGAGTAATAAATACTGTTCTGCAGGCACTTAAAACCATACAAATACTGCGTGTGTGCTTCAACTTTATGAACAAATCATGAGTGTGCTATGATAGCGACCAAACAAGCCTCTCAAAGGCTTGTATAAAAAAATACAAGCCTTTTGACCACTTGTTTGCTTCAATAAGGAAAAAAATTGTGTTTTCTTTTTTATTAAAATTATATGTGTGTGTGTGCGTTCATGACTGTATAAAGTAATTTCGTAAGTAAAACAGTCGTTTAAAAGTATTGTTTATAAACTTATTGTTATTTACGATCAAATAAATTATTAATGTTACTAGTTATAACAATTTAAAGAAACATGCATTAAGTTTTATTAGTAAACAGATTTTATTAAATATTTAAAGTTTTTTACAAGGTTTTTTTATATTATTACTTAAAACAAATATATACTTAATTACTTATATACTACTTTCTTATACATATGTATATAAATACTTAAACTATATCACAGATAATAATGTTGTCTGTATTCATGTGAAGAAACATAATCTGTGAAAAGATGGTTGAGTTGAGTTGAGTTTTAAAATAGAATGATTACTTAGTAAATATAAATTAAATGCAATAAAATCTATCATAATATAAATAAGTACAATTTTAAAATTTTTTATAAACATACAATTAATAATAAGACTAACTTTATTTAAAATATAAATAAATACTAAAGATAACAATTTTCTAACTTACATATGTAACTGACAGTTTCAAATGTCAACTTTAATTTTTTTACTTTTTTAACTCTTAATAAAGAGTATTTTTTAATAACTTTATGAATTCACCCTTATACATTTATTTAGAAAAGAAGAACCAACAATAAAATATAGACATACTGTATATATGTGTGTGTATGCAAGAATATTTATAAACAACCACTTTTTACACATTATGAAGATTTTTTGCCACACACAGCAACTACGTATTACAAAAAACAAACAAATCATTAAGCCCACTTGAAATCTTTAAATCATTTCTCAACGTCTTGTATGATTTGCTTTTTTTTTTTTGCCACACCACTTGCACCATTTGTTTACGATAAATGATTTGAACGCACGGATTTGCAGTCGCTCATACACAGTACACACTTGCTTTGCTTCGGGCAGCGAACAGTACGAACAGTATTTATTGTTGTTTTTTCACATGTTGGCTATGAAACACACACTTGAAATTCAAGTGTGTTTGCTTTTCAAATCATCTTGCGCAGGAGACTAATAGCGACCAAACAAGCCTCTCAAAGGCTTGTATAAAAAAATACAAGCCTTTTGACCACTTGTTTGCTTCAATAAGGAAAAAAATTGTGTTTTCTTTTTTATTAAAATTATATGTGTGTGTGTGCGTTCATGACTGTATAAAGTAATTTCGTAAGTAAAACAGTCGTTTAAAAGTATTGTTTATAAACTTATTGTTATTTACGATCAAATAAATTATTAATGTTACTAGTTATAACAATTTAAAGAAACATGCGTTAAGTTTTATTAGTAAACAGATTTTATTAAATATTTAAAGTTTTTTACAAGGTTTTTTTATATTATTAACTCTTAATAAAGAGTATTTTTTAATAACTTTATGAATTCACCCTTTTACATTTATTTAGAAAAGAAGAACCAACAATAAAATATAGACATACTGTATATATGTGTGTGTATGCAAGAATATTTATAAACAACCACTTTTTACACATTATGAAGATTTTTTGCCACACACAGCAACTACGTATTACAAAAAACAAACAAATCATTAAGCCCACTTGAAATCTTTAAATCATTTCTCAACGTCTTTTATGATTTGCTTTTTTTTTTGCCACACCACTTGCACCACTTGTTTACGATAAATGATTTGAACGGGCAGCGAACAGTACGAACAGTATTTATTGTTGTTTTTGCACATGTTGGCTATGAAACACACACTTGAAATTCAAGTGTGTTTGCTTTTCAAATCATCTTGCGCAGGAGACTATTTGTTATGGTGTTGATTACATTTGGTCAGCAGCAGTTTGCAGTGCTGTTTCATTTAGCCCTGTTTCAAAATTCACTGCGCTGCTTTCAGATTGAGAGCGAGACAAAGAAAGTGAGCAAATAAATGAGAGGCTAAAATACACAAGTAGAATAAAGTAAGATGGTGGTTGTAAATTGTGGCTGCCTACGCTGAATTGTAATTATAATGGCAGCAATATGTTGTACTGACAGTGAACAGCTGATAATGTTTTCTGATACTGTTGCTGACTACGCGCAATTGTAATTTGGGCTTTAGTCAGCAGCAGTTTGCAGTGCTGTTTCATTTAGCCCTGTTTCTAAATTCACTGCGCTGCTTTCAGATTGAGAGCGAGACAAAGAGAGTGAGCAAATAAATGAGTAGAACAGAGCTAGATGGTGGTTGTAAATTGTGGCTGCCTACGCTGAATTGTAATTATAACGGCAGCAACACGTTGTGCTGACAGTGATCAGCTGATAATTTTTGCTTATACTGTTGCTGACTACGCGCTATTGTAATTTGGGCTTAAATGTCAAATATTTTTTCAAGCTATCAAACCAAAGTGAGTGTTTTGTTTTAACCAAAAAATAAACAATCGCATTTTGTAAATAATATTGCTAATAATTTTATAAAATATCCTTAAGAATACAACAATAATTTAAACAAAATCAATGCCCTCATTTTGTGCGGTAGCCAGTTGTAATGATAGATATGGTCATTCTGAAAATATATCATTTCATAAGTGAGTAAAAACATTGACTCATTCAATGAAAAACTAAAATTAATTTGTGTGTATTTTACTGCTTTAAAGATTCCCTTTAAAACGTTTATATTTACTAAAACAATGGGAAGCATTTATACAAAAACAACGTGGGGAAGATTGGCATGCTTCACGCTGGAGCTCCTTGTGTAGTCGACATTTTCGTGAGGAAGATTTTCGTTCTTTAAATGAACGGAGAACTTTAAAGAAAACAGCAGTGCCTACAATATTGGGAGATAATAATACACCGGGAATTAAAGATTCGAATAAATCTAAAAATAAACAAACAACTAAAGTTATAGAAACTTGTGAAAATACTAGAGAAAAAGAATTTAAAGAAATATTGGCTATAAAAGAACGTTTAGAAGATGCAGTGGTTGAGCCCTTGATACCCAAATCAAACTGTCGTTTATGTGGTATAAATTCTACTCCTTTTGCTAATTTCCTAACAAATTATGAATTATATGGCTTAGTGCAAAAATGTTTTCCTACATTAAATATACAACAGGAAGATGCTTTACCCAAAGTTATGTGTGCACCCTGTCACAAAAGTTTAGAGGAATTTGGTACATTTGTAGATCGGGTTTGTACAGCCCAGACTGAATTGCAAAGAAAATTTCGCACTAGAACTGTAGAGAAACCAGTTAAAATTAAGCAGGAACCTTTGGTACGAGTTAAACAGGAAGTGGCTGAATCGGGCTATGAAGAACAACATGAAACCAATGGTTTTGGTGGAGTTAATGAAGATTATGATGCTGCAATGGAGGGAGGTGTTCATGATGAGGGTGATGATCAAAAATACGAATTTTGTGATTTTCCTATTATCAACGATTGTGATATTATGGAAATAATTAATTTAGATGATCCCTTCATCAATATACCCGATGATGATAATACCACCACCGTTAATGAAGAAGAAGAAATCCTACAGAAACCCATACAAGAAACAGTAATGAATTATATGCCCACTGCACATGAACTACTACAATCTCATTTACTAATGGAAGAACATAATTATGCCGTCATTGATGCTGAAGAATTTAAAGAAGAAAGGCAAATTTATAAAACAGAAAAATCCGATAATGATGAACGTTTAATTGATTATCAAAATGTAAGAAATAATCAAGAGCAACAGCAGTTATCTCTGCCAGTTTCCTATAATACAGAAAGTAATTTTAAACGAGATCCTCAGCTACAAACTAATAACATTTTGGAAAATTCGAATGGATTTGAAAAGCGTGCTTTAAAACCTATTGTCACTTCTGTGAGTGCTATACAGCAACCCACCAAATCATCTTCAAATGGTATAGTAGTACTTAATGAAAGCATTGTAAAATCTGGTTGTGGTTTTCAACTTCACGCCTGTATGGTTTGTCATTTGAAATTTTTCTCTGTGGAAAGTCTGAAACAGCATTATACCCAAACTCATGGTACTCCTATGGTAACGGTACCTGGTGCAAATATACCCTTGGAAAGAGTTACTCAACAAACTTGTAAAATGGAAAAGGAATTTCAAGAAAATAATCCTGAGCCACCACAGAATAGGGAAAATATAAAAACTAATGAAAATGAATTTCAGAAAGAGAGTAATAAAAACTCCATTGAAGAAAATAATTTCCAAGAAACAAAACAAGAAACTCCCGATAATTTGGCAGAAAAAAAAGATGTTGAAAATCAAATACCTAATCAAAACAATAGCAACAACTTTCAGGATACTTTTACTAACAAAAATATCCAAGATCATTTACCCATGAACAACTCGAATGAATCCAAACAAGCTGCTGTAAACATAAAAAAGAAAAAGCTTAAGATACCCCTAAAATGCCGCAAAACACAAAATGTCTCCCTTAATACTATGGCCAATCAGTACCAACAGCTTAGAAAACTCTATCAAAAGCTACAAAAGAAATGTACAAATCTTGAACAAAATGTAGAACAATTACAATTGTTGCCAACAACAGCTCCTGCAACCCCTAACAAAAAAGTAAAATCAAAATCAATACCCTTAATCAAACAAAAAATCAGTAAAACAAAAGTGACATCATCGTCATCATTATGTAATGAAAGTTTAGAAAACAAAATACCCTTAAAGAATGTTTCCTTTACCTGTGCCGAATGTTCTAAATCTTTTTCAAACGCCAACAGTTTAAGGCAACATAAAATTACTCATACGGAAGAGAGAAAACATCATTGCAGTTTGTGTCAACGCACTTTTAAGCGACGTAATGGTCTTTTACAACATTTAAAGGGATTCCATTTGCAGGTTAAACCTTTCTCCTGCCCAGTTTGTAATCATAGTTATGCTCTAAAGTGTGATATGTTGCGTTGTAAACATTCAACATTGCGGAATTTACAGGTGACCTCAGAAAGGTCAAGTGTTTTTAAGGGACGTTTAGTATTAAAAAATTTGGAAAAATAAAATAAGTTATTTTTTATTATTGTAAATTTACTTAATGCAGAAGTTTTATTATTTTTCTTGGGGATTAAAAAACCAGTACAAATATTTAACAAGCGTGAATGTTATATTCGGCTCGGCCGAATCTATATATCCACTAGGGTGGTCCTCTTTTATATGGAAGAAAATATAGGTATTTGAATTTTCAGTCTCACCCCCTAGAAATGTTCGAATATCCCAAAAACCTTGAAATACAAAGTTTTAGATTAATTGGAATAAATTTAGAGGTGGCTCAAAGCGATTGAAATATTAAAAATTTTAGTTTTTTTATTCTGTTCATCCATGAGTAATTCATTAGAACTTAAATTTTCATCGTTTTCATCTTTCTAAATTCTTCAGTTTATTACCTTTTTAAAATCTCCAAAATGAATAAAATTTAATGACTAATAATATAATAGTTATTAAAATCAATTTACATAAAACGCGTAATTTTCGACCAAATACACCCCAGTAAAATAAGATTTCATCCAAAAGTTTAGGGAGAGAAACGAAACTCGGCATATAGTTTTGTCTTGTTTTGGTATCTTATAAATCATGTCAAAATTGTTCGGTAATTACTTGTGATATGCGACCAAAATTGACAAAAATGTCTTGTTTTTCATATATCTGAGTTACGTATTTTTTGCTATTACAACAATTTTGGATAATAAAATTATTTGCAGGATATATGTATAAAATGTCAATAGGGAACTACATGCCAAGTTTCGTTTCTCTCCATCAAATTCTGGTTGAAATCTTATTTTTCGGTAATTTTATTTTAATAACCAGGGCAAGTTTTTCAAGCTTTTCGCTTGGAAAGTAAGCAATTGCATATTTCAAAAGTATTTCACAAAAATACTTATTTTTCAAATCTTTGCATAAACTTGCATAAAATGGGTACAAAAATTAGTTTTCTTAACAAAAATGCCATTTTTTATGATTTTTTTTGGAGTTCAACGTAATGATTTCTAAAATTTTTTTGTGAATATTTTCAGTACATTGTAAAATTTGTAAAGAAAAAAATTCAGACGTGTCAAAAATGACATTTAAAATTAATATAGTTATATTTTTATAAAAATCGAAATCTATCAGAGATTTAAAGTTAAAAATGCATATTTATGATTGATTTTTGATATATTAATATATAAAAAAGCATAAATTCGTTGGTTTTTCTATGCATATCCATGCTATTTTTGCATGCGCTTTTTCAAGCGCATATTTTAATTTTTTTCGTACATATTTATTAAAAATAAACGAGGGACTTTAATCTGACCAACATATTTCACTCGCAGATAAAATTTGCCGGAATAAGGACTTGAAACGTATGTCGATCTGACTTCCAGAAAAGGGAATATAACGTCCAATGTGGACATTTTTAGACAGGTATTTGATACCCTAGCGTTTTCATGGTTTTCAACATCTCATATAAAAATCGCAATATTTGCCGTCAAATGTTTGCAAATAGCAAAGTCGCTAAATTTCATAAACTGTTATACAACCACTGTCCAAATATTTATTACATATTAAAACCATTATACCACTTATAGTTGTTTCTTGAACCTATTTTTTTTACTAAAATCGATATGCTGAATAAAATTTGTAAAATGTATTCGAATAACGAACGACTTACTTTTTCGATTATCGAAATAATTTCCTCAGTTGAAAGTACTAATTTTTCGTAGTTTCATTCAGTGTTACTTTTTTGTGACAAAATTCTTTATATTCTAAAACCGAAATTTTCCAACGCTTGATATATTTTAAATATCGAATGCGAATTATGGTACCAAAAACTTCGACAAAAGGAAAGTACATACATACATATTTCCGAAAAGTTAAAATACTTAAAGCGTTATAAGATTTTTAGCTTTAACAATGATATAGCTTTAAATTTCAAAAAAAAAAACTTTTAAAGATATTTTTTTATTTGAATTCATTGTTACAATAGGTTGACTGAATTGTTTTTTATACTTTGTTAAAGGGTTTTAAACGATTGAATTATACAGAACTTTTTTATGAAAATTATTTTAAAAATATTGTTCACAATTCGGAAAGAGTAATTTTCAATAATTATCATCATATCGCTCAAGTCATAAAAAAAAATCATTTCTATTTTTGAAAAAAATAAATTAAAAAATAAAAAAAAAAACGCTTTTAAAGATAAAATATTTTTTTCAAAATAGCAACTTACATACAAATGTATGTCGTCCATTCCATGAAAGAACGCCCAAAAATTTACCAAGTGTTCTTCGATTTTTATAAAATTTTGCACGTAAAAGGTCTATGGATGTCTATATAGATTTCCGTTTTCAGATTCGCGAAATTCAAAAAATTCGCGATTTTATTTCGAAAAAATCTAAAAAATTTCGAAAGTATACAACTTTAAGTAACAATATTTCTGGGAAGGTTTTGAGGAAATCAATGATTTAAACGGCGTTTCAATTGTAATTATATCAGCTTAAACATGAATATTTTACAAATAAAAAATACTTTTAAAAAATGCATTTTAATGCAATTGCATTTTTCTTTAAATATGCTATTAACTTTTTTTAATTTTTTTACGTATTTGGAAAGCATGGAATCTTTACATTAAAATAAAAATCTCAAATTTTTGGGACGCACACATGTATTGCGCATAATTTCCCCTTTTCTTCAACTAATTTAAATTTTTTCATATAAAAATTATATTTTTCTGGTATTATGAGTAGCTTTACGTATTTTGTTAAAAAAAAAATGTATTGTGTTATTTTTTAAAAAATCGTTAAAAATAGTAAAACTTTATGTATCAGACTAATTATTGTTTTAAGTTATAATAAACAAAGCATTTTTAAATACACTTTTGAAAAATTAAAATTTAATAAATTCGCATCTAACAAAAATGCATCTAAAAAATGCATTTATATTTTTAAAATATTATGGATCGAAGAGGTGGTTTTTGAAATGCTGACTAAATTACACAAAAAATATACAATGGGCTTTTAAATACTTTTTAAATTACAGAAATCCATCAATAACTTCAAGAGATATGAATATTTAAAGTTACATACTTTTTATATTTTGTTAACTTTTATACAAATTTTAAAGAAAATTTCAAAAACAAGAAAACATTTTATTTTTATATGAAAAATTTGGAACATGTTTTTATAAAAATTGGATTATGGATATAGGATTTTCGCGTCCCAAAAATTTGACACTTTTATATTAATGTAAAGATTCCAAACTTTTCATTTATGTTAAAAAATTCAAAAATTTGAATAGCATATTTAACGAAAAATGCATTTGAAAAATGCAATTACATTAAAATGCATTTTTAACAAATCTTTCTTATTTTTGAAATGTCCGTCTTAAAGCCGCCATATGCGAAATTTTAAGGCCATTTAAATCATTAAAACTCACAAAGTCTTCCCAGAGATATTGCTATTCAAAGTTACATACTTTTGAAATTTTTTTGGTTTTTGAGAAAATTAAAAAGCGAAATAAAATCGCGAGTTTTTGCAATTTCACAAGACTGAAATTGATAAAAGGCTTAATGGATTTTATGCATAAAAATTTTTATCGAAATTGAAAGACATCAAGTAAAAAAATACACTTTTTCGGGCGTTCTTTCATGGAATGGTCGATATATATGTACTTATTTTCCAATATATAGTGGGTAATAATTTTCACAATAGTTCTAATTTATTAAAAAAAAAAAAACGGTTTTAAAATAAAGTATACTTTTTCCTAAATTCGAAATTTTACCAAATATTTAAAAATTACATCAATAATCACAACAGCCAAAAGTCATCAAGATATCAACACAGACGAAACAGTTGTAAAATTTGTTCCATTTAAGAAAAAATTGGTTCGAGGAATATTTTATGCTTTATCGATTTAAGTTTTAAGTCAACGATTAACAAATCAGCCCTGCGCTGACTGAATAACCTATGTAATTTTCAATAACTTTTCAGGAAAGCTAAAAAACTGTTTAATTTCGCAGTTTTTTCGTTACTTCGCATAATTTTTACTAAATTTTATCGTTTATGAATAGGATTAATAACACAAACTATGCGCATTATGAAAAAGAACGAAATTTTTGGTGTATTTTGGAGAAAATCAACAAAAACGTTACGTTCGTTTTTGCTTATCTTTTTGTAAGTTCTTAAGTTTATTTAAATTTAAGTTTGAACTATGGAAGAAGGTATTATTAGTAATATATTGGACAAGTTTCAACTTCCTAAGGTGATTGGAACATGCTACTAAACAGTAATTTGTTAATAAACTCAGAAAATTTTTCCAAAAAAATAAAACAAAAATTCTTTCTAATATTAGTATTATGTTATACATAGTATTAACTATATTATTTTGAAAATCCTAAACCAGGTAAAATATCGGCAAATGCTTTGGTGGTTTTATGTATGACCACACGCAGAGAAAAAACATGGTTACAGCATGATCACCACAACTATTCAATGATTATCTAGCCGTTTTTCATTGATTTAAATATACTGTGTTCATAATAGCAACGTTTATGATTCTGTTTAATCATTTAATGATTACCCACAATCAAAATTTTAATATGGTTCACTGAATAATAATATGTATTTAAATATGTTTATATGAAATCATATTTATGAATAAATCCAATCATTTAGTGAATTCTACAACAATTTATTTAATTACATAACCATTCATTTCATTTTACAAATTTAGTTAATTCTACAACCATTAAGCCATTAAGTTTTAATGCCTTTTTAATACACATTTTTGTGTATCAGTCCAGTAGTTATAATTCTCATTTTTATATATGAACAAATATAAATTGACAAGTTTTGTTTTTATTCAGTATGATGATTGTACCACATATCGTGGTACAAATTAATATAAATATGAAAATATGGGATCATATTTATGATAAAATGGGATTATATATATGATGAAATTTGTTCATATATATGATAAAATGGAATTATATATATGATAACATGAGATTATATATATGATAAAATGGAATTATACTTATGATGGAATTAGTTCATATATATGATAAAATGGAATTATTAAATGATAAAAACATGTTGAAATTTAAAGCAATACTTAAGAAAAGGTTATAAAATTTACTAAAAGTTTTTAATAAGGTTATGAACCTTACTAATAAATTATAAATTGGAATCATAATAATGATTACGTACAAATATACTTATTGTAACCTGGAATCATATATTACAATCATAGTATGTTGCTCTTAGTTTATGGTCACAGGAACCATATTTTTTCTTTGCGTGCAGTAGGTTCTAAAAAATTTTTACATATGTAATTTAGTCAGCGCAGGGACGAAATTTTACTTAATTGCTTGATTTTAAAGCAATAAAAGTCGAAAATTATTGTTACGGCTTTTTGCATTTTCATATCGTTTTTTGTTTCTGGTGTAAAAAATGAAAAAGTGTGGTTACGGCCTTTTGCATTTTAGGTGTCGATATATAAGTTTGTTATTCCGTTTGTAATATCTACAAAATTCATCTAAGACCTACAATATTCATATTTTGGATTCTTATTGATGAACAACACAATAGTCATTGCAATGCTTAATATAAATATTTCTGTAGATTTTTAATAATTTTTTTTTTAGTTTTTTTTTTTTCCTAAAACTCTATTGTTAATGACCCAATTTTGTAAGTTCAAAAAAAACCAAAAATTAAAAAAAAAAAAATAAAAATTGTAACCGATTTGTTCAAAAATAAATTCCGAAGCTTATATAGAATTTCGAAAATGCATTTTAGTCGATATCTCAGATTCCAATGGAAAAGACTGAATTGTTTGTGTAAAAACGAAGTCATTATCTTGTATAAGAGCTGAGAAAAGCCAACAACAAATACAAATTTTTGGAAGTATCTTCCAGTTTTTGGCGATATCTTGATTACACTGGCCAAAAAAAAAAAAAATTTTTTTCGTGCTCCTTTAAAAAAAAATATATGGACTAGATGAAATTCCGCATGCTAAACTCGAATCTGCTTTCAGTTTTTTCCCATCAGGTCGAGATTTTTTTTATGGGCGTGTCTAATATTGCGCCCTAAATAAGCCGATTACTCGAGTATTTTCAACTATACACAAAGAAAAAATATGGTTCCAGTGACCATAAACTAAGAGCAACATACTATGATTGTAATATATGATCCCAGGTTACAATAAGTATATTCGTATGTAATCATCATTATGATTCCAAATTTATAATTTATTAGTAAGGCTCATAACCTTATTAATAACTTTTAGTAAGTTTTATAACCTTTTCTTAAGTATTGCTTTCAATTTCATCATGTTTTTATCATTTAATAATTCCATGTTATCATATATATATAAACTAATTTCATCATATATATAATTCCATTTTATCATATATATGAACTAATTTCATCATATATATAATCCCATTTTATCATATATATGATCCCATATTTTCATATTTATATTCATTTGTACCACGATATGTGGTACATTCATCATACTGAATAAAACCAAAACTTGTCAATTTATATTTGTTCATATATAAACTAAATGAGAATTAATATACTAACAAACTACTGGACTGATACACAAAAATGCGTATTCAAAAAAGTTAATGGATTAATGGTTATAGAATTAACCAAATTTGTAAAATGAAATGAATGGTTATATAATTAACTAAATTATTGAAGAATTAACTAAATGGTTGGATTCTTCATATATATGATTTCATATAAACATACTTGAATACATATTATAATTCAGTGAACCATATTAAAATTTCGATTGTGGGTAATCATTAAATGATTAAACAGAATCATAAACGTTGCTATCATGAACACAATATATTTAAATCAACGAAAAACGGCTATATAATAATTTAATAGTTGTGGTGATCATGCTGTAACCATGTATTTTCTCTGCGTGCAGTTAACAAAATTCAAAAGGAGTTGTCATTGGTAGGATAAACATGTGTTAAAAACACTGTAGTGCTATTTTTTTATATTTTTCTATTAAAATTTTTTTAATTAAAATTAATTAATTTTTAAAAAGTTTACATTTTTGTGCAATTTTTTAATTTTTGGATA
Source organism: Protophormia terraenovae (assembly GCA_951394005.1). NCBI lineage: Eukaryota > Metazoa > Arthropoda > Insecta > Diptera > Calliphoridae > Protophormia > Protophormia terraenovae. The sequence goes on from OX596074.1 coordinate 95,549,211, forward strand.
ATTTAAAGGCTTTGGTTGTGTAATACGAACTATAGACTCCGGCAACACTGCATATTACTCACTCACGACGTATACATCTCTGATAAAAGCAGTCACGTTGCTCATTTAACTTTTATAACAAATTGTTATACTTTATATCACACCAAACACTTAAACCTCAAAAAAAATTTTCTTCACTTAAAACAAACGTATAACAAATATATAGTTAAGTCTCTTACCCCATTTAGCATAGACAATAACCTACAAGACCCCCCTATTTAGGGGAAATCCTCAAAAAGGACACTTGAGCTAACTGGGGAAACTGAGAAGAGGAGAATATTTAGCTTATAATTCACCTTAAAAACAATATACCCCAACTTTTTATTAAAGCGAATTTGCTAAAAAGCTTTTTATCGGAGTCTAAAACACACATTCACAAGACACAACTGTTACATTCACACTCAACGACAGACCAGTGCAGACCAGACCTAACCTAGAACAAGAAGAAGAACTGAAAAACAGAAATAAAACAAGAACAAGCATATTAATAAACATAGAAGAACAAGAAGAAGCATCAGCAGCAGCAAATATATCGTTTAGTAGTACCATCAAAAACAACCAACAAAAATTCTACTACAACAGTAACACACATTTCAATTTCAGTTGCTTACAAGAGTTTTAAAACTACGGTACACAAAATGAAACTCAACGGTTGAATTAAAAATTTCGTACGAAATATTCTTCTTTCATTTGTTGTTATTGTTATTACAACACACATATGAACGTATTGTTGTTGTAGATTTCGTGGAGTTTGAAGCATCGCCTTTTGTTAAACAATAAAAATTAAAGAAAAAAAAAAAAAAAAAAAACGAATGATTTAAAACGGATATTAAAAGGAATATTAAGTGTTAAAACAAAAAAAAAAAAAACAAAACCACTATTTAAAATATAAATAAAAAGAAAAAAACGAAGGAAGTGTATCAAGTTCTTTTTTGTTGTTGTTGTTGCATACAAGAGTCAAAAAATGTTTTTAATGTTTTAAGTAAAAAATGTAATTATTTATAATTTATCTGAAAAAAAAAAAAAAATAATAAATAAAAAAAAAAAAAATGAAATAAAAATAAAGAAAAATGAAAAAATATGCTTAATAATAAATTATTTACCTTTATATTAAATGTGTGTGTGTGCGTTCATTTTGTGTAAAAGTATTTGTATGTGTAAACAATGAAACTTCCGGCCAATATATTCAAGTTAATTATGCCGGGTTTTCTTGTTCTTTTTTTACTTTCTTAATGCAGTAACAATTACGTTAAAAAGCTAAATCTTTTATCATTCTTAAATTATTGTAAAAATTTTGGAAAATTTCATTTTACCAAAGAATAAGAGTATGAGAGAAATAAATTAATGATAATCTAAAAGAAAACGTATACAATGGCCGAAAACCGAGGTCACTTTAAACAGCATATGTAGTATGGGTGTGTGCATCATAGGATTACTTGCACATACATTACACTACTTGTGTGTGTGTGTGTGTGTAATATTAGTACTTAATACATATGTCTATAGTACATATACTAAGTACATGTATGTACATTTTCTACTTGCATATATGTTTAACCCTACGATCCATACCCGGGTACCATTTTTAACTTTAAAGTGCTCGCATTTCTTTATTAATAAAGATATAGCCACGAAACTTCAGATCGTCGTGATTAAGGTGCTTATATAGCATAAAAACTGAAAAAACCTAAATTCTGTTAACTTGGTCTATATGTAAAATGGATTTATAGTTGATACCTACGGGAGCCAATACACGCAGAGAAAAAACATGGTTACAGCATGATCACCACAACTATTCAATGATTATATAGCCGTTTTTCATTGATTTAAATATACTGTGTTCATGATAGCAACGTTTATGATTCCGTTTAATCATTTAATGATTACCAACAATCAAAATTTTAATATGGTTCACTGAATTATAATATGAATTTAAATATAGTTATATGAAATCATATTTATGAATAAATCCAATCATTTAGTCAATTCTACAACTATTTAGTTAATTCTACAACCATTTAGTCCATTTTACATATTTGGTTAATTCTACAACCATTAAGCCATTAACTTTTAATGCCTTTTGAATAAACATTTTTGTGTATCAGTCCAGTAGTTATAATTCTCATTTAGTTTATATATGAACAAATATAAATTAACAAGGTTTGTTTTTATTCAGTATGATGAATGTACCACATATCGTGGTACAAATGAATACAAATATGAAAACATGGGATCATATATATGATGAAATTATATATGATAAAATGGAATTATATATATGATAATATGGGATTATACATATGATAATATGGGATTATACATATGATAGAATGGAATTATATATATGATAAAATTAATTCATATGTATGATAAAATGGAATTATATACATGATAACATGGGATTATATATTTGATAAAATGAAATTATACTTATGATGGAATTAGTTCATATATATGATAGAATGGAATAATATATATGATGAAATTGGTTTATATATAGATAACATGGAATTATTAAATGATAAAAACATGATGAAATTGAAAGCAGTACTTAAGAAAAGGTTATAAAAGTTATTAATAAGGTTATGAACCTTACTAATAAATTATAAATTGGAATCATAATAATGATTACGTACAAATATACTTATTGTAACGTGGAATCATATATTACAATCATAGTATGTTGCTCTTAGTTTATGGTCACTGGAACCATATTTTTTCTTTGCGTATACCCATGGTACCCGGGTACCCCATATAATTTTTATATTTTGCACTACAATTAATATTTTTTTTTTTACTATTTATTATTTAAAATCTTATTTTTATTGTCCTTTGATTCATATAAAATTAAAATTTTACATATTTATTGTTTTATCTAGGGAATAAGCATGTCCATGACAGTCAAAATTACCAAATTATATATAATGACTCCATTAGGATTTGAAGGAGAACTAGTTTCAGAAATAAGCTTTTTTTTTGGATATTTCTAAGTTATTTAGGAGCTTCAGAAAAATAAATAAAGGATAATATGTGACAAGTTAAAATATTTTCGTATTATCGCTGTTTTGAGCCAGTATTTATGAATATGAATATGATAGCGCACATTTCAGCCGTTTTTACATCTTTCACCGCATTGACTTTGGTTTTTGTGAATTTCTTTCAGTTTCTCAATATCATGTAGTAATGTCCACCACTTTAAATTCAAAGTATCATGCAAGTGCTCAAGATATTGAAATTATTTTCTATATTCGTGCTAAGAAACGTAAGCTTTCTATATTGTAGCTCCAAACATGATAAGACACTGTGATAACATTCCTTAGTATTGTAAAAAAGGTTATTCTTAGACGTGACCTATTTTCGGTCAGAATATTTTATGGATCCTGTGCTTAATTGTGGATGAAGTCACTGCTAATATTCTTTAGGACTGTAAGAACGTTATAGTCTTTCTTGACCTATTTTCTCAGAGAGTTTATATGCACGCAAAGAAAAAACATGGTTGGTCAAATCATAATCGGTAACTATCATTAATGTTTAGGTTTATGATTCCCTCAATCATATCAGTTATTATACCCTTTTGTGAACATAATATTGTTCTATCCAATATTAATATAATATGAACCTCACAATCATAACATTTATATGTGATAGTCCTCACAACCATACTGCATAAATATAACATTATCCCTATATTAAATATTATAATAACTCCAATCATAATACAATGCATACGGTTAAAATGTATTTTTATTTATTATTATTATTTTTTTAATTAAAATTTTGCGAATAGAAATTAATTAAAAAACAAATACCACAGCCTTCACTGGACGATGTCGTTCAAGAAAATTCATCTTCACATTCACACACCTAAAAGAAAATTTGTACAAATACATTTTTTTATTTTTATATTTTACCGCACAGAATTGATATTTATTGTACTTACCGAAAAATATTTCCAATTTTAAATTTGGCCATTGATGATTTGCTCCGTCAGCACTCCGTGGATCTCGTTATTAAAAAATAATAATAAAGTTTTTTAGTAAAAATTTTGTGAACCTTTTTAAACGTTTTTCTTCACTTTACGTCCGTCACATTTAAGATTTCATTACCGACTGAGTAAATTATTTCGAAAGAGAGATAACAATAAAGACGAGCATATTATTGTCACCCCTCGCATTAAAATATTACATACAAATATTTCATTGAAATAATATGTTACTATGAAACATATTATTCTTTTAGTACACCGACTTTATATTATTACAAAGTACCATATGTTAAAATGATCAGAACAAAAAATAATTGATTCAGTTTAGTCAAAAACACAATAATTTGATTGTGTTAGCCATATAAACTATTTAGGAACATCACCTGATTTCCGCGAGCATTTCGGAATCATGTTTTTTCTTTGCGTGTGGAACGTGTGTTTTATTTTAGCTCAAGTCTTGTTGTAAAGTATAAAATTTAAATTTATACTTTTTGCAATATTTTGTAAAAAAAAAAAACGTGATGTTTACCAATACTATTTTATGCACTTTATGATGATTTTCGGAAATGGGTTACATATGGGAGCTATGGATTTTAGAGGTGCGAACCTGATAAAAAATGTTATAGATTAGTTTTTAAGTTAATAAAAATTATTTTATAAAATTAAATAGGGTTTCTAACGTCCATAAAACTTTTATATGTACTAAATTATGCAATACTAAACAAATTTTATGGACGTAAAAACCCGATTCTAGGAGAAAAATTGTATGGGTACTTGATTGTAATAGATAACTATTATAGACTAATTTTAACAGAGCACGTGTCTGCATCATATAAGGCTAAATTCATACAATTATTTCAAAAACTGCAATTTGTAGCTTCATTAAAAGTTTATTATGATCTGCAAGACAGAAGGACGGACATCGCTTAAATACTCAAACATGTTTTTCTACATGTTTATCGATTTACTTTAAGATCTAGGGCCAATTAAATAGTCGTAATAAATAATTTGTATAAAATTATATATTATTTGAATAAAATCAACGAAAATTACACTGTGGTACCCGGGTACCACGGATATTGACTAACGTTAATTTTTTGGGTATGTGCCGTAGGGTTAACATCCATGTGAATTTTCAGTTTTCATATGTTTGCGTATAATAGGATTTTATGTTTGGATTCATATGTGTGTATGTGCATGTGTGTTAGAAACATTAACACTTAATGTTTATTATCGCTGTCAATGTGTCAAAAGCCATCTCCCTTTCGTTTTATGCGGTCACATGGTAATTTGGTTATATCGTACACTCACTTTATACTCCAGCCAGCATCGTTTAACTAACAATATCCCATCCCATCTATTGGTAATGTAATGTAATGTAATAATTGTAATAACAATATAAGAATAAAAATAAACTTCAATGTTCCGTATAAAAAAATATATATAAATGGACTGTTGTTATTTTTTATAACTTTGTATCCTAATTGTTGTATTTGTTTTAAAGGTGTTTTTCTTTTCTTGTAAAAGTCTTTTTCAAATTACAGATATTTTTTTATATGTATTAGGATGGCTCTAGAAATGGTTGAACATTTTTTTTAAAGCTGTTGGTTTGTGAAAAAATTATTTTCGCTCATTAAAATGATTTTTAAAAGAGGGTCTTATAGAGTATTAATTATGTATTAATTATGGACCGTTCTTCATGAAATTTGCTCAAATATATTGAAAATGTTAACATGTTTAAGACATTAGTGATCGTTAGATACTTTTTCCTAAGTTAGGTTATATTGGTAGCCGTCTTATGCTAAGCTCACTTGGGTCCAAGTAAGGTCCTGTTGTGGTAAAGTTCCCGCTGCATCAAGATCTAATCTTTCCGACTATCTGATTCCTCGATCCATTTCGTAATCCCAACAAAGGAGTTGATCTTGGACGGTTTAACTCTACACGCAGAAAAAATAAAACATGGTTACAGCATAATCACTACAACTATTCAATGTTTGTATATCCGTTTTTCATTGATTTGTATAATACCGTGTTCATGCTAGCAACGTTTATGTTTCTGTTTGATAATTTAATGATTACCCACAATAAAAATTTTAATATGGTTGACTGCAATTATAATATGTATTTAAATATTTTTATATGAAACCATATTTATGAAAAATCCAAACATTTAGTAAATTTAGTTGTAGAATAGTTAATTCTACAACCATTCAGTTAATTTTAAAAATTTGGTTAATTCTACAACCATTAAGTTAATATTTTTATTTGCTTTTAATAACTATTGAATACACATTTTTGTGTATCAGTCCAGTAGTTTGTTCTCATTTAGTTTAGATATGAACAAATGAAAATTTACAAGGTTTGTTTATATTCAGTATGATGAATGTACCAAATATCGTGGTACAAATCAATATAAATATGAAAACATGGGATTATACATATGATAAAATGGGATTATATATATGATAAAATGGAATTATATGTATGATGAAATTATTTTATATATATGATCAAATGGGATTATTAAATGATAAAGATATTATGATGAAATCGTAAGCAATATTATAAGAAAAAGTTATAAACCTTATTAAATTGAATCATTAAATGATGAAAAAATTATAAAAAGGAATTATAATAATAATTACGTACAAATATACTTATTTTTAACTGTAACCATATATTACAATCATAGTATGTTGCTCTTCGTTTATGGTCACCAGAACCATATTTTTTCTTTTCGTGTGGAGAGACAGGGTTTGTTTATTAATATTCTTAGACCAAATAGCCATTGACGTTGGTCTTCAAAGGATGGGCAGTGTCATAGAAGATGTTTCGTGGTCTCTTCTTCTTCCTCGTTTTTGCAACTCCTATAAAAGTCGTTGTAGCGTGTGCGCCGATGGGCCAGTGACCTGTAATGACACTAATAAGGTTCCTTAGATGGGTTCTTGAAAGCTTCAACAACTGCATTGTTCGCTGTTCTTCTATCACGGGTCAGATTTTCCTGGACTCTACACAAGTGGGTTTCATGGTTCATCTTTCTATAGATTCAAGATTCAAGAACTTTGCGTGATATTAGCTGCTTACCTATTAATAACGGAGCGCCTATATCATCAGTGTAACCATATTGGTTTGAACTTGCTCCTGCACGCGCAAGTCTATCGGCCTCGCAGTTGCCGTTAATGTCCTTATGTCCTGGAACCCATGAATGTCTAGCGATCTCCTCCAGAGACAACCGGCATTTACGAAAAATCTTTCATGGGGTGTACACACTTGATGGCCGCTTTTCTGTCGGTAAATATGACAATATCCTTATTTGATATTCCATTATAATGCACCCATTGTGCGGCTATATTTATGGTTATCACTTCGGTCTGAATAATGCTACAGTAGTCGAGTAGCCTGTGGGACAGTTACAGGTCAAATTGTACAGAGAATATAACAATTCCGAACCTATCTTCTGTTTTCGAACCAACTGTGAAGATTTTAATCACTACTTCGGTTATGTGGTGACTATTGTCATAGTATGTTCTTTCCGGTACGTGTACCATGAACCTAGGGTCTAACAACGGTGTTGGTGTTGAATAATCAATCTTAAAGTCTCTATATATGACACTGATAATGTTTGCATGACCATATCCTTAGTATTTCCATGCTTTAGTTGCCTTATTTATGTTACTATTTCAATAAAATTCGGTATGAATAAGTTCCAAACAAAGATAGCATAGCTCCCATATAAGGCCCACTTTTGGAAATCAATAACTCGCAAAAATTGCACATAAATGACAGTATCATGGTAATATTTGACACAAATAAGTTTAATATAAGCGGGAAACATATTAACTAATTTTATATGGACCGGTCCATAAATCACCATAGGTCCTATTTTAGAATCCTTTCCATTGGTACTTTTTTAAATTTTAAAATTTAAAATTCGTAATTTTTTACAAAAAATTGAATTTAAAAAAATGGTAACTTCTATTTGGAACTTTTAATTTTTTTGAAATTTTTAATTTAAGGCCCCAATTTTTAAACAAAACGACAAACGTTTGAAAAAATTTGTATGAAAAGAATTTAAATTTTCAAGTATTTTTCATACCAATTTTAAAAGTTTGAAAACGTTTAATTTTGCAAAATGAAGCCTTAAATTAATCATACTTTTATTTGGTGGACAAACTTTTTAAAAAGATTTTCTTTCTTAGAAAATGGTGCCATCCTAATATTAAAGTACATACACACATAAATGTGTTTATTGGTGTGTATGTATGTACAAAAGAAATCTTTGCGTAAGGATTATTTGTGTAAATTTTATACACTTAAGGTATTATTCGATATTAAATGAATGGTCTTTTCGGGAATCGATTTACTTTAATATGAAAACGTTATTATAGAACAATACTCATAAAGAGAAGATTATCATATAGAGAATTTAGTGAAGCATAATGTTTTTTTTTTTTTTAATGCAAAAAATAATTTGCATAAAAGGTGTATTGCTTCTTTAGAAATGTAAATAATTTTAAAGATTTGGTTTTAAAACGTTTTAAAATTTGTGTTATTACGTATTAGGATTTGTACAATTTACATAGCAAAATTGTTAAACTAGATTATAAATTCATTATTTTTATTATATAAAATTTACTTTAATTAATGTAATCTCTCTATTCCAAATAATTTTAAAACTGAAAATCATTTTTTATAATGTCATTAGTTTTAACCTACTACATATTGCTGTCATAATAAATTCGATTAAAACTTAAAATAAACTAATCTATTGTAAATAATTAATATTCTAAACAACTATAACTAAATTAATATTAATTAAAATAATAACTACATATAATGTTGTTCTCACATGCTTACATATTTTAATTTAAAAAGCAATTAAATTCATAATATAAAACCAATAAAAAAAATATATAATAATAATTTTCCCTAAATAGATATAAAATAATTTAATTAAAATTAAAAAAAAAACAAACCCAAAAAAATTAAATAATCATTAGATAATGTGAAAATAATATTAAATTTATTATAACTAAAAAAAAAAAAAAAAAATAATTATAACCAAACAAAAATTATATAAAAATAATATAAATAAACAAAAACACATCATGTTGTTGCAATTAATGAAACGTCTTCAAATAATCATATGGCTGCTGTTGACATTTAATTTAACTTTGCTTTATACAACAGTTATTTCAACAGTTTACTCAATAACACCAACGGCAGCAGTTAATACACAAACATCAACAGCAGCAGCCGCAGCAGTTGACGCTTTAACAGCAACATCGTCATCATCACCATCATCAACAACAACAATAAAATCATTATTGACAAATCATAATAAACGTTTACATTTACAATTAGAACATCATCAATATCAACAACAACAATATCCCATTGCATCATATCAAAATTATCCTTATTCACCGCATATTGCAACTGAATTAATGGATCCATTTGATACTTCAAATCAACCGGGTAAGTAAGTTGATGATATTAAATATTTGCATAAAATGCCTAAGGGGTCAGAGATGTTTTATTATAATTATGGAATATAATACATACACGCAAAGAAAAAATATGGTTCATGTGACCATAAACTAAGAGCAACATACTATGATTGTAATATATGATTCCAGGTTACAATAAGTATATTTGTACGTAATCATTATTATGATTCCAATTTATAATTTATTAGTAAGGTTCATAAACTTATTAATAACTTTTAGTAAGTTTTTTAACCTTTTCTTAAGTATTGCTTTCAATTTCATTATGTTTTTATCATTTAATAATTCCATGTTATCATATATAAAAATTAATTTCATCATATATATAATTCCATTTTATCATATATATTAAATAATTTCATCATACTATAATTCCATTTTATCATATATATTATTCTATATATATTATATATATGAACTAATTCCATCATAAATATGATTACATTTTATCATATATATAATTCCATTTTATCATATATATGAACAAATTTCATCATATATATAATCGCATTTTATCATATATATGATCCCATATTTTCATATTTATATTCATTTGTACCACGATATGTGGTACAATCATCATACTGAATAAAAACAAAACTTGTCAATTTATATTTGTTTATATATAAACTAAATGAGAATTATAACTACTGGACTGATACACAAAAATGTGTATTCAAAAGGCATTAAAAGTTAATGGCTTAATGGTTGTAGAATTAACCAAATTTGTAAAATGAAATGAATGGTTGTGTAATTGCCTAAATAGTTGTAGAATTGTCTAAATGATTGGATTTATTCATAAATATGATTTCATATAAACATATTTAAATACATATTATAAATCATTGAACCATATTAAAATTTTGATTGTGGGTAATCATTAAATGATTAAACATAATCATAAACGTTGCTCTCATGAACACAGTATATTTAGATCAATGAAAAATGGCCATATAATCATTCAATAGTTGTGGTGATCATGCTGTAACCATGTTTTTTCTCTGCGTGTACAATGATGGCAAGGACTAAAAAAATTGGAAGTTATTATAACAAAAAGCTTTTTTTATGGTTAATGGGAAATTTAAATATATAATAACAGCAACCATATTATGATTATACATTCGTTTGGTTACGGTAATGACATGTTTTATTACTACAACTATTATATTGTAGGTTTACTTTTATAATATAAATTACACTGGTCAACAAACAATTTTTTTCGTGCTCCTTCAAAGAAAAAAAAAAAAAAAAAAATAAAAAATTGTTTCTAGTTTTATAAAAGTACAAAATTTTTGAGATACCCTTTATAGATAATTAAATATTTGAATTTGAAAACGTAAATTTTTTTTCATTAAATGCTTTATTTCATTCTGAGTTATTGCACTTTGAAAATGACAAAAAGCACTTCGGACCACACTTTACCAAAAAGAAAAAAAAAAAAAAAAATGTGATATATTTAATTTTATTTCGATGACCGTGTAGGAAATTGAAATTAGTTCTATATGATGTTCAAAATTTTATGAAGGTACGTTAAAATTTGATATTTTTATATAATGTTAGATCACCCATTGAAGCTACAAACAATTTAATATACATAGTTTTAACACACATTTGAATTACCCCGAAGGTTTTCGGAAAACACGATCTGCTTAATACTGTGTCGAAATCCACAAAACTCTTTCACAACAGCATTCTCTCAAGTTAATTGATCAGTAGATTAAGCAATTGATCAAATTTCTTTTCCTAAGTACATTTACAATTCTGTTTTAAATCTGCTAATACAAAAATACATATCGCTTTAAGTCTAAGTTGTTCAACTAATGAGAATAGTATTACTTATAGTTTTTAATTCAGGATTCCCGGGAAGTCGAAATTTTTTCCCGCTATCCCGGGAAAACAAAAAGTCCGGGAAATTGCGATCCCTACTTTAGACAATTGTTACTTTTTATCAATTTGTTACCTTTTTTCATAACTGGTACTTTATTTGAAAGAATAATACAAAGAATACTAAGAAGAGAAGGCTTGTCGAAAAAACCTAACTCTATTGTCAAAAAAAACCTAACTTTAAGATTGTGTTAGTCAAATTTTATTAATATGTATTCGTGCTGAAACAACTTTCACCACACATCATAATCATACATAGTTGCACAAAAGAGTATTTACAAATTATTAAATATAATTCATCACAATTATATTCGCAGATTTTTATCTCTTGGTGCGGGTAATATAATTACATTTTTTTGCTTTTTGTTGATAAATATGAAAATAATTTAAAATTGTTTTAAATTCAGTTTTATTTTTAATACCAAAAGTAGCAACACTGTTCGTTCAATTTAAATTTCAACATACAAAAAAGGAATGTCAAAAATAAATTTAAAAAATATATTTTCAGTTTGTGGAAAATATTCGTGTTACGGGAGTAAAAATACAATAAAAGTGAGTAAAAAAAATATAAAAGTATGGGTGATAGTGAAAAAGTGTGTCGCGAGTGCAATTTTCCTTAAATTTTAAAGGAAAGGTTTGTTTATTTTCTGTTGTTTTTCTCTCTCACAAGTGTGTTGAATTCACACAGAACTTGTATGTGAAGAGAGAGAAATGTTGTTGTTGTAGGAAAGGGTACTATTTTCTATTCTTAGTATTCTTTGGAATAATACATTTTATAAATTAAAATAGTTTTTTCTCTTAATTTGTACCATTTTGTTTTTTTCTACAAATTTGTATCTATTTGGAAAATTGGTACCAGTTTAGAATTTTTTTTACTTTTTTCTAAACCGGTACTTTTTTTCGAAGAATTTAACTTTTTTTAAATTAATTGGTACTTTTTTTTTTGAATTTGTATTTCTTTTGCAAATTTGTACTTTGTTTTAAATATATATTTTTTTTTAAATTAGAACTTTTTTCTAAAATTTGGTACTATTTTGAAAATAAGTACTGTTGAAACGGGTTTGAAGGTGAAGGTAAATAAAATTCAGCGGGTTATTTCAAAACAAAAAACAAAAACTTTTAAAAACGTATTGTATTAATTTTATTAAAATGTAATATTTTTAGGGTTTATTATTAATTTAAATTTTAAGGGTACAAAACACTGGGTTGCACACTATTTCGGGTATTCTCTTCGGGTTCTTGATTACGAGTGATAATACTCATCTGTTGGGGATGAAGTTGGCTGCAGTTGGGGGCGTTTATATTTAGCAGCAGGGTTAGAAAATTGTTCACTGGTGTGAACAAGTACCATATTTAAAATTTGGTCATTTTGTGAAAACTTTTAAATTGTTTGACATATGGAATTTTTTTAAATTGGACCTTTTTTTCAAACCAGTAATTCTATATTAAAATTAGTACTTTTTTAGAAAATATGTATTTGTGGAAAATTGGTACTTTTTGGGAATGTTATAAGTTTTTCTTTTGTTGAAAATTTGGTACATGTTCTTGTAAATCAGTACTTCGTTTTAATATTGGTAATTTTTTAATTTGGTACTAATTTTTTTTTAAACAGCTGCTTTTCTAAAAATTTTTAGTTATTTTAAAAATTGGTACTTTTTGCTAATTTGTTTTCTTATTAAAATTAGTACTTTTTTTAAATATATATTGATGCTTGTTACTTTTTTTGAAAGTTGGTACATTCTCTTTTAAATAAGAACTTTAAATATTTAAATTTTTTTTAAGTACATACTTTTTTTTTAAATATTGGTACTTTATGAAAAAGTACCAGTATGTTGAAGTTTGTTGAAAGTTGGAAATTTATTTTAAAATTGTTTTCTTTTTTAATTGTACTGTTTTTGATTATTGGTACTTTTTTCAATACGTTTTTATAAATTTTTTTTATATTTTTAAATTGATATGTTATTGGCACTTTTTACAAAAATTGTCACTGTTTAGAAATTCCAAACGTTTTTGGTGCTTTTTAGAATTTTAATACTTTTTTTTTATTATGGGTACATCTTGTAATATTAGTATACTTTTATTGAAAATCTATGTATTTTTTTTTTTAAACAGATAATTTTTAAATTAATACTTTTTGGAGTTTTTTTTTTTTTTTTTTGGTGAAATTGGTACCTTTATTTATTGTTAATAAGTAATTTTTTTAAAATTAGTATTTTTATTGAAGATTTGCAATTAAAAAAATTGTATTGCTTTTTAATGTTGGTACTTTTTTTAAAAAGTACTTTTTTCTAAAAAATACTTTTCATACCCACCATCAAAAAAATGGGGGGTATATTGATTTTGTCATTCCGTGTGTAACATGTCGAAGGAATCATCTAAGACCCCATAAAGTATATATTTTCTGGGTCCTGGTTAGATTCTGTGTCGATCTAGCTATGTCCGTCCGTCTGTCCGTCTGTTGAAAGCAGGATAGGGCTCGAACGGAAAAATGTAGGGGGACGAAATTTGGCACAAATGTTTGTCTTATGTAAGGTTTGTTTGGGATTGAAAATGGGCAAAATCGGTTAATAAACAAAAAAGTTATGGGCTAAAAATTAGAAACACAGGGTGTCCGTTTTATACTTTTCTGTGATATTTCTTCAACAAAAGCATGTACGACAACGAAATTTTCGGTCGATATAAACTTGGAAACCAAAAATTGAAACCAAATTTTAAAAAGTTAATGTTGGGTATATAGATTCGGCCGGGCCGAATATAACATTCGCGCTTGTTTATATTTTATTACAATTTGATACGTTTATTGTAAATTTTTCGAAAATTCAAACTATTTTTAAATTTTATACGTTTTTTGGTACTTTTTTGCGAAAATTGGTACTTTCTTATATTTTGATACTTTTATAGAAAATTTATAAATTTTTATTTATTGAAGATTTGGAATTAAAAAAAATATACTGCTTTTTAATGTTGGTACTTTTTTTAAATAGTACTTTTTTACATTTCATTACGTTTTTTGTACATTTTTCGAAAATTCAAACTATTTTTAAATTTGATACGTTTTTTGGTACTTTTTGCGAAAATTGTTACTTTTTTTAGTTTTGATACTTTTATAGAAAATTTATATATTCTTTTTTAAATTGGCTTTTTTGATTTTTTTGCAAAATGGTCCTTTTTTTGATAATTGATGCTTTTACTTTTTTAATTTAATTTCATTTTATTTTAGAATAATTTTTATTCTAAATTTGAAACTTTTTTGAAATAATTTTTTTTGCTTTAATTTACACGTTTTTTGGTACTTTTTTCTTTTTTTAGAAATGAATACTATTTCGAAAAGTGGTAACTTTTATGCAATTATTACCCCGAGAGGAAAGAGAACCGGTTCTAAACTAATCACGTGACAGGTTCTCTGGGCTAGTGAGCAGTCCCAGTTCCGTAACTTTATATGAGAGGAACCTATAATTTTTACATGGGGTTGTCATTGGAGGTGGAGTGTCGATTAATATAATAAAAATTTGATAAAAATTCCGCAATTGTTTACTTTTAAATTTTTTTTATTATTATTTTGATTAAATTATGTTTATTTTTTAATTTATAATTTTTCGTTAATGTCGATGACGGCACTCTGTCACCAACGCTAACCACTCAGCGAGAGATTGTTCTTGCGCACGTGTTGCTAATTGCTCTCTTAACAAGCATGTTATAAATTGACTCTCAACTGTTATATAGTGAGTGTATTTGTGTCAACTTGTTCTCAACTGGAACTTTGGAGACGAGTTAGGTGTCAATTGGTACTCAACTGGTATTGATGGACCGGTCATTTACTGCAATTTCCACAAATTTCCCGCAGCACAGTGGACCCAAAACGAAATTTTTTGGAAATAATTCTATAACTTTAGAAGTGCTGGATGTATTTGAATGAAATTTCACATGAACAATCCTGAGATTTATGCCAACTGATTTGGAGGAGGACAGGTTTTTAGTGAGTCTGAGGGACGGGGGGCGGACCTCCAAAGTTGGTCACCTAGGGTATGAAAATTTTTTAAAAAATCGCAAAAATTTAATTTATTATTTGATTGAAAAAAATTTTTGCGCATAGATAGTCCTTATAATTCTCTACAAAAAATACGCTTACATGTGTGGGTTATCTCTTTTACTTTAAGAGATATTTGGACCAAAGTAAAATTTTGACTCATTTTTGGAAATGTTTTTTTTTAGTTTTTTAAACTTGGCGGGATTCTGGATTTTGTACAAAATTCTAAACAATTTTCGTGCAAGGATTATATACATATGTGGTATAGATAAAAAATTATATTATTTTGAATTAGAAAATTTGAAAAAAAGGAGGTAACATTTTTTCATTTTATAATCCATTATTTTCCTATGGACCATATATTTTTTTCATGTTTCTAAAAGAATACTTAACATAAATGCATGTAAAATAAATCCGAGGGCAGTTGGGGTAACAGTCTCCCCGCTAGCCCTATCAGAATTTCGTTAATTTTAATTTTTGTTTTCTTAGTTTTTTGTGTAGCTCAAAAATGTCAATTTAAGTTCAAATATAAATTTTTTTTTTGAGAAATAACACTAAATACAAAAATTTTTAGTTTTTTGATCAATTTAATGGACAAACTTGTTCGAATACTTTAATATTTATATATTATTATTTTTTAAGTAATAACCTTTCCAAAAATACCAAATACTTGGGGCAGGGGAAAGGACCGCCGAAATGGGTCACCTCGGATATTATATAAGAAATAATTAAAAGAGTTGACCATTTTCGGATGTTCTCCTCCTGCCCACAGACCAGCTAGAAATTTGTTATCCTTCAAAATATTTGGAAAATACCTCAGTGATTAATAACTATGTTAAATTTCATTGAAATATATTTATCCGTACAAAAGTTACACAATATTATTTTAAACGAGAGAAGAAGATATAGTCGGTCAAGACCGATTACACCATTTCGATCCACATAATATTGTTTTTACGTATATACAACTTACTTGTGTTAAATATTAACATAATACTAACATTTGTATGGGATTTATGCACGTTAGTGATTTTCGGGAGAGGAGTTTATACCGATCTTCATATAATTTGGCAGACAGATTTTTGCTGACATAAAACTTATTTGTACTAAATTTCATTAAAATATTCCTATTTTTAAGGCATCTATAAGTGTTAAATCTCTATTCCGGGAGGAAATTTCATCAAATTATCTCCAAAATTGCGACCTGTACTTTGCGCATAAGCTTTACATAAACAGCCAGCCAGCCAGCCGACCAGACGGACGGACGGACATCGTTAAATCGACTCAGAAAGTGATTCTGAGTCGAACGGTATACTTTAAGATGGGGGTCCGAAGATTTTTTCTCTGTGTTACAACACATAATACTCCAACCACCTTTGGTGGTGTAGGGTATAAAAACACGTTGAAATATACATATATAAGTGCACAGCAGTTTCAATGTGTTTTTTAAAATAATATTGTGTAACTTTTGAACGGCATACACCTCAGGATTGTCCATGTGAAATTTCATTCAAATACATCCAGCAGTTCTTAAGTTACATAATTATTTCCAAAAAATTTCGTTTTGGGACCACTGTGCGCAGGGAAATTTGAATATGTATCACTTATGCGTATGAGTAATTTACAAATTTATAACCAACAATATTCCTCATACTCTTTCCCAAGTGAAAATATTTAAAATTTTTAAGGCCTATGAACTCTCTTTTTTTATATCCATTAATACATTATTAATTTGCTTAAAGGAAAAAATTTCCAAATAAGTTTATTTGTGATTTATTTACAGCGAACCTAAAGTATTTGTAAATCATGAATGAGATTAAATTCAAATGTTGGCTGATTTCTGGTTCGTTATTTTTATTGTTCACTCATAAAAATTCATTAGTTTTTATTTGTTGTTGACAAATTTTCATATATTTTACGTAGTTGTTGATGTTGTTGTCGTTGTAACCAAACACAGCAGCAAAGAAAGGGAAAAATTATAATAATCACAGTAAGAATAACAACAACAACACAAGCGAATAATAATATAAATACAAAATAAATTGTTTTTAAATTTTGGTTTAAAACTTTTTTTGTTATTGTTGTAGTAATAAACTTACACACTCAATGTTGCTGAGGACGGAAATAACTGAGAATATTTGAATAAAACTTTTTTTTGACGTTTTTTTGTATTTGTATTTGTGTATGTGTGTGTGTGGGTTTTGTTCTTGTTTTAAAAAGAACAAGTGTTTCAGTATTGAGTAGTACATATTATTACAATAATTTGTTTGTTGTTTTCTTTGTGAAAAAAATAAAACAACTTTTGAAAAATTTTCTTGAAAAAAAAAAAAAAAACAGAAAATTTTACACAAACAATTGTTATTTCATTTCATTTAGCTATTTATTTATCGAGACTGGTTGGCATTGTTGTTCTTTTTTTTTTTGTTTTATTTTACGCATTGAAATCTACTCAATTCAAAGTTTATTTTTTATTTCAATTTGTATGGGGCATGGCATCGTAAAATGATTTTATTACACCGTCACATTGTATGCCATCATCATCATAACCATCATCATCTACATTATTGGCATCATAATCATCATTGTATAGTAGTTGTCGTTATTGTCATAATCGTCGTCGTTGTTTTCGTCTTCATAGTCGTCATCATTATTATATTATTATAATAATTTTATACAGAACTTTATAAGAAATAAATTTATTTTTATACATACTTACTTACATGCGTACACACTTACACACACATTCAAATATTCATTCAAGTAAAAGATATCTGTGTATATATATGTAGAGTACTTACAAGCTCTTTCAAATATCATCACCATCACAACAAATTTACTTTACCAGTGCCAGCAACAACAACAACAACAACAACAAGAGTAGCAGCATGAGCAATGCCAGCCATGAAATGGTTTCCTTGTTATAGACTTATATTAACTGCACTTGTTTACGCGTTATTATTGTTCTTGTTTAACACGAGACTTTACTCTTTTCAAGGATAATAATTAAAAATACTTAAATACAATGTTGCCATATACATTTTTTGAAGCTTTTTGTCTTTAAGGGCGAATGTCAGATTTTATTTTATTTTTTTTTTTAAAGAAACTGAATATTTATTAAATTATCATAAATCTTTAATACCAAAAATTAAATTTTTCTACAAAATTATTTTAGTATTTCATAGAACTTTTTTTTTTTTTATTAAAGAACAAAAGCTCTAGCCTCTTTCGGTACAAACACTAACACACACTAACAATTTCTTTATTACCACTCTATTGTTTTTGCTGTAATGAGAAGAAGTGAGAACAGGCCAGAAAAAAGCGAATACCACCCTGTATTTTCTTAAGAAAGGGAGAAGTCTTTTCTAAAGGCACTAATTCACGTATATTTCTGTGTTATTGGAACCATTTTTATACCCACCATCATAAAGATGGGGGGTATATTGATTTTGTCGAAGGAATCATCTAAGACCCCACAAAGTATATATTTTCTGGGTCCTGGTTAGATTCTGAGTCGATCTAGCTATGTCCGTCTGCTGATATCTCTTAAACAAAAGCATGTACGACAACACAATTTTGTATAAATAGTAGGGTGATCGACTCAGTTTTCCAACCGGTTTTTAAACCGGTTTTTTCAGTCAATGTGCTGTCGGTTTTTTAAAAAAAAAAAAAATCAATTTTCGAATGTCGAATAGACCGGTTTTTTTAAACACAAAAAACCGGTTTTAAAAATACCTTTTTATTTCAAAAAGCATGCACTAAATATTGATATTTGGATCGAAATTTATGATTATTTTTTTAATATTCATAAAGTGTGATTTTTAATGGCTTTAAAATATAGTTTAAGATTAAATAAATAAGTTATAATTATCCTTAATTTAATATTTTTGCACCTAATTTAAATGTTTTAGTTTTTTTATTCAGCAAAGAAATTGTTTTTCAAAGATTTTGTTTTAAAAGAGTTTCACCTGTAGAATCCTTTCAATAAAATTGATTCTTGCTTTTTTCATATTAACCCATGGTTTCTGTTTATGCTAAGTAAATGTTAATATCATTTTTGATGATTATTTTCTTAACATTTTTATACCCTACATGCCTATTATGCGTTTGTACTGATGTTTGTAACACCCAAAAATATTGGTCTAAGACCAACCTTCATTTGTACCAATCGAATTTAAGTCGATTTAACGATGTCCGTCTGTCCATTCATGTAAAACTTGTAATCAAAATACAGGTCGCAATTTTGGTTTATAGTCCAAGAACGAAGCGTGTTGAAATTGGTTATGATAGGTCCATTATTTCCTCTAGCCCCCATACAAATAACCTACCAGAAAAGGGGTTTAACGATCATAAATCCCTTAAATGTAGCAGTAATTTTTGCACATCTAAGTTCCATATACGTTTAAACCTGTATGCCGAATTTTATGAAGATCTGTCCATAATTGACCACAGTACTGGTCCATAATTCCACAGGCCTAGAAAAAAGACCTCTACCCGATATTTTGATGCACACAATGGTGTACGTTATTGTCGGCCTTGACCGACCATATCTTTTTTTCTCGTTCTTAATGGGTTAATAGTTATTTCCAAAAATAAAAAAGATTTATTGATTTTTCTTTAAGAAATGTAGTTTTTTGATAGAAATATTAACTTCTGCAAAAAAGCCGGTTAACCGGTTTTTTCTGAATTTAAAAAAGTGCAACCGGTTTTTTCAAAATACCAACTATTCGAACTATTCGAAGACCGGTTTCTCCAAAAAGTCGAATAATCGATCACCCTAATAGTTTGAGGGTCGATATAAACTTGGAAACGAAAAATGGGCGTGGTCCTTCCACTTTACCGCCCACTTCCCATATAATGTGAAATTGTGTTAAAATATTTCAAGGACCAATGTAAACACGAAACAAAAGATAGGCGTATTCCGCCCTCTTTACCGCCCACATTCCATATAACGTAAAATTTGAACAAGTTGATGGTGGGTATATAGATTCGGCCGAGCCGAATATAACATTCGCGCTTGTTTTAATTTAATTTTGACTTTTACACTTCAATAAAAATACTTCATACTAGAAGAAAGAAAATGAAAACTTGATCCCTTAAAATAGATGCTGTCCCAGTTATTTGCAGTCTCGATGATGGGTCCATTATTTTTCGTACAACACAATGGCTGCAGATTTCTAAAAATCTTGACAACTTTTTTGAACAAAAGTCATAGAAATTCTGCCCTTGTTGTGCAGAGCGACGTTGTTATCAGTAATATAAAAAAAAGTAATTGGGCGCTGCTTAAGACCGAGGCCAAGCCACCAACATCATTTTCCCAAGTTAATCCTGTTCTTTTTAAATGCCAACATATGTAGATGACTTTGTTGTCAAACTTGTCTTTAACATGCTTTTAATTTTTAAAATTTCGTGGAAAATTCGTTAGCGAAAATGCTGTTGGAAGAAGTCTGACCCTTAGCCAATTAAGAGATGATTTTTTTTTCGCGTACGAAAAATAAAAACGGAGAGAAGCATAAATTCGATAAAAATAAATATCATGAAATCATAATTTATTACAAATAATGTCTAAATAAAAAACGTCGTAAAACACTTTTCAAATAAAAATGTTCTTAAATGGAACAATTTTATGACTGTTTCGTTTTTGAAATTAATTAATTAACGATCTTTTGAATTTTGTCAATATTGATATAATTTTTGAAGATATGAGCATGACATTTTTTGTATGAATGTAGTTTTGCGCCAGTACATTATAATCCAGTAAATAAAACCAAAATTTGATTTTTAAGTGGTTACGGCCTTTTAGATTTTAGTTGACGATACATATGTACAAATAAGAATATGTATATCTATAAGTTAATTCATTACAATCAATCTTGGATGTTGAAATAAAAATATATATTAATGAATTACCCCTTGAAAAACTAAATTATGTACCATATCCCATAGGCGGACATCTCCCGATAACGGACAAAATCAGTGTGACGATCGCTGTCCGCCTATGGGAGCTTTCACTGTATATGATAACAAGGGATTATATATATGATAAAATGGAATTATACTTATGATGGAACGAGCTGTAAACCCGCTACTTCGTTAGCGGAACTTTTTTATAATAACCATACTCTGTATAACAAATTTAAACTAAGATTCTTAACTACCTTGGGAAAATTTTTAATGGTGGTGTTATGTCATCCATAAATAACAATATCTCTTTAATTTCAGGTTTCTAATCTTAGAATTATGAAAAATATATATCAGAATTACGAAAAAATTAGAATAAAGAAAAATACCACAAAATCCATTTTAAGGTTTCTGATTCATTACATCTTCAATTTTATGTTTCTAAGAATGAAAATTGTAGAACATTCAAGAAGTACCATTAGAAGAACAATAGAAGTACCACAAAGACTCCTCTTGTGAATTCTTTCTCGCATAGGACCATGCTTATTTAATTTCATGTTTCTACTTTAAATATTATAGAAAATTCAAAAAGTACCATTAGAAGAACAAAAAAGTACCACAAAGTCCCCTCTTATAGATGTCCTTAATTTCATGTTTCCAGGTTCATGATTATAGAAAATTCAAAAAGTACCATTAGAAGAACAAAAAAGTACCACAAAGTCTCTCCTCTTGAATTCTTACTCACAGGACCATGTATCTTTAAGTACCACAAATTAAACTCTTGTGAATTCTTATCCACATACGACTACATTTACTTAATCTTATGTTTCTAAGTTTAATATAATGGAAAATTGATTATTAAGTTTGAATAAAATGTAATTTCCCGCCTTTACCCCCTTTTTGGTACTTTTTTTACCCACAGAAGTATTAGAAATTGTATTCCAATGAGTTTCTAAATTATAGTGAGATCACATATTAAAAATACGCATATGGTTATGTCAATAAATGTAAACAAATGTTTTATAAAAAAAGTTCCAAAAATAGGTACGATTTTTACCCCTTATACGTTCGAATTTCGAAAAAGTACCAAATTTATATTTCTAGTTTTTTGATAAGTTATGAATACGACATAAATGTGACAAAAAAGTACCAAAATACAGTTTTTACCCGTTTTCTCCCTAAAGGGGCCGATTTTCAAAAAAGTACCAGACACCTAATTATTCTAATTATTTTTTAAATGAATAACGACAACTATACAACTTTTTGTGTATCTTTATTAGTTTGGGAGTTATAGAGTTTCCATCTATACAGAGGGAGACCTACCTACGTTCCAAATTTCGTCCCTCTAGCTTCAGCCGTTTGGGCTGTGGGATGATGAATCAGTCAGTCACGTTACTCTTTTATATATATAGATTAGTTCATATGTATGATAGAATGGAATAATATATATGATAAAATGGAATTATATATATGATTATATTATTTTATATATATGATAAAATGGAATTATTAAATGATAAAAACATGATAAAATTGAAAGCAATACTTAGAAAAGGTTATAAAAATTACTAAAAGTTATTAATAAGGTTATGAACCTTACTAATAAATTATAAACTGGAATCATAATAATGACTACGTACAAATATACTTATTGTAACCTGGAATCATATATTACAATCATAGTATGTTGCTCTTAGTTTATGGTCACAGGAACCATATTTTTACTTTGCGTGTAGCTGCCACAGTGTTTCTGAATGAAACTTGCGACAGGAGGTGATGATCCCAGAATTTTACGAAGATGACTGGTCTCAGAGTGAGTGTTATTTGTTATTAGGCCCTTCTTTTCTTCTTTGATGAAGTCACTATTTTTAACAATTTGAATTTTTTTGGTTGCTTGTGAAGATATATATGTAAATAAGATTACTAGTATAGGAAACTTGTTAACTACTATTTTGTTTCACTTTTTCATAAATAAATATTAATAGTCTATTAATTATGAATATATAGTAAATTTAAATATAAATATGTATTACAAATAAAAAAATTAAAGCAATTGTAGTTATGTGGCAACATTCATTTGTAATTTATACAATTTTACACATTTTCATTTTATTATGGAATGTATACTCAATGTTATTAAGTATTTCATTTCATTTAAGTAAATTTTTTTCCGTAACGAGGGGTTCCATTGAAATGAGAACCTCTTTTTGATTTTAATATAAATTAACATTTGCAACATGTTCATATTCGTTAGCCTGATGGCTGGATGATTGCATAAAAAAGTTGATGTCACATTAATGATGGCGGGGGTCTTTTATTTTTTATTTTTTGCTTTTTGCAATTTTATTTATTTTGTTTTTTGTAAGCAGACTTAAAGTAGTTTAAATTTTTTAAGACATAAAAATGTAAAAAGAATTTATTATAAATGTCAGAGACATAAATAATTTCAAACAAGTAAAGCTACTATTAGCTACATAAAAAAAATATTTATGTATGTAAGTAGTATTTTATATTATTTTATGTAAAAGACATAAAAATCAGCTGTCAGCAGCTGCTAATTGCTGGAATTAATAGCTGGAGGGAGTAGGAAGTGGGAGAAATTGAGTAATAAAGTAAAAGGGGAAACAATGTTTTTGAAGGTTAAACTAAGCAATTATTTGAAATATCTTAGATGAGCTACTAATTAAGGAAGTGGCAGAATTTTGTTTTCATACGTTTTATATTTTGTTATTTAACTATTGTGATGGTTTTGTAAAACAAAGTTTCTGTTTGTGTTAAAGAAACATAAATAAAACTAAATAAACTTAAGTTTTTTTCAAGCACCCGAAAACGTTTTATTTTTATTTTTCAATCAAAATAAATATCTTTAATGTTCAAAATATTTTTTCATTTGTTGAAAAAAATATGTGAGGGATTTTTATTTTTAAAATAAATATCCATCAATGATGAAAAAAATAAATATCTTTAACGATAAATATCTTTAACGATAAATATCAGTTCGAAAAAAATTTAAAATGATTGTTTTTTTTTATTCATACTTTTGTTTTGTTTTCAAAATATTTTTTTATTCAAATGAAATTGTTGTTGTTTAGAATTTTTTCCATCCGATGAAAAAAGTTCAAAATAATTTTCAACTTTTGATATAAATATCACAAAAGATATTTATATTTTTATTTTCATCATGATGAAAAAAATTAAAATATTGATGAAAATAATAAAAATCATGATGGATTTTTATTATTTTTTGAACATTAAAGATTGTTTTTCGATTGAAATAAAAATAAAAAGATTGTTTTTTTAGTATTAAAATCCGGTCTCTGGTTTTTTTTTATATGTTTCTTATCTAAATAAAATGAATAATGGGTTTGTGAATGTTACATATAGTTAGATGAAATAAAAAATGTATAAAATTAAATAAAACAAAAAATGAATTTAATTTTTATTTTGAAGATAAATAATAAAACAAGGATCGAATTCAGTACCTAAAGTCCTTCAGTATCAAAGTCAAGCGGGATATTACATCGATATGATGAAATTTACTACCTTTCTTGCTGCCTACACCACCATAAGTGGGGAGGTTATTATGAATTTGTGCTAATGTTTGTAACAGCCATAAATATTATTCTAAGACCCACTTTAATTTATACTAAAGAATCACTTTTTGAGTCTATTTAACGATGTCCGTCCGTCTGTCCGTCCATGTAAACCTTGTAATCAAACTACAGGTGGCAATTTTGAACATAAACGAATGAAATTTGGCACACAGGTTTCTTATAGTCCAAGGACGAATTGAAATTGTTTATAATCGGTTCATTATTTCACCTAGCCCCCATATAAATGACCTCCCGGAAAAGGGATTTCACGATCATAAATATTTTACTGAAATTTGGCAAATATAAGTCTAAATTCATGTGCCAAATTTTACGAATATCAGTCCATATTTTACCATAGCCCCCATATTAGGCCCATTTTCGGGAATCACCCAAAAGTAAATAAATTCATACAAATGTTAGCATCGACATAATACTCTGTTTTCATATGTTTTATTTCACATTTAATACAAGTATCGGTCCACAAATGTCCACAATTTAGATGCACATAATGGTGCAGGGTATCATATGGTCAGGCTTGACCGACTATATCTTTCTTGCTATTTTATTTTTTTTATATAAAAAACACCTTAAAACGAACTTAGAAATTCTTGTAAAATTATTATTTTTTATGAGTTTTTATCATATTAACTTTTTTAAGAAAAACTAAAATTTAAAAGAAAACCCGGGGAAACGAACTCAGGCTTAACGGTTTGTAGTCAGAACACTTCCTCTGAAGTATTCAATCAAAATTTTTACAATAAAAAACATTAATATACATATTCTTGTATGTGAAGTAGAAAATATTATTAAATTTGGGCAAAGAAAATTGAAAAAATTGTTGAAGCTGTTCTAGAAAATTATTTATACCCAGCAAAAACTTTTTGGTTTTCGTTAATGACGACTACTTATTAAAGTACTTTCCTGGAAAGTAGGCGTCATTATTATTTGCCTTCTCTACATTACATAAATAAGTACTCAATAGTATAATTGCAGAGTAAGTTACAATCACATGGATCAGTTGTCTAGAGCGCAGGATTAGCAATCAAAAGGTTGCCGGTTCAACCCCATTCTGATGCTATTCGTTTTTTTAACAAAATGTTTTAAAAATATATTTTATGCTAAAACAAGTTTTTGGCTTTGAATATTAAGTGTGAGATGGTGTACTGAGTTTTTGGCTTTGAATATTAAGTGTGAGATGGTGTACTGAGTTAGACGTTAGTCATTAAAAACGATTAGTTTATAGGGTCCCAAGTTCAAAACTCACTGAAGGCAAATTTTTTCGTTTTTTGTTTTTATTTTTATTTTTGTTTAGGTATATATTTTTTAGTATCACTAGAGTCTAAAAATAACTACTAGAATTCATGGACAACTCGAACAAAAATAACTAGTTATTGAGACAAAAAATAAGTAGTTTATTTTTATTTCCAATTATACCTGCTAGCTTACCAGGAAAGCAAAATTTTTGCTGGGTAACTATTCCTGAACGGATTTTGTTGAATTTAATTACCAAGATTTTCGAAACTATATGCCACATATGTTTTGAAAGAGAAATGTATTTGTTGGATTATGGGCTTCACAAAATCCATTTCAACATACACACAGACAGACTTCCGGACTGATAGACGGGCAGACATGTATTGTAGGTTATTTTTAACAATAACAATCATGAATATTTTTTAATTTGAGGTCCTATATATATATATTTAACGACTTTCGTATAAACGACAAATTTATATGAACCCTTCATTTTATGTGAAGTGTATACAAATATTTTAGTAGCTTTTGAAGAAATTTGCCAAAACATTAATATAAAAGTGTTAAGAGTTCAATAGTTTTTTCAACAGTTTTTCTTGGGTTCAATTCCATTTTCAATCATTATTTTCTTCATTTTTGTATTGCAGAATTCGGTAACATTATCACTTCTTAAAACTTTAATACTTTTACCTATTTGATTTTCAGCACGATTTTTAAATTCTAAAAATTTGTCAACAACTTCATCTTTTGTTTTAACAAATAACAGAAAAACTTTTCTACAATAATAATCATTAAAGAGCAGCATGTAAATGGAACTACTTATCGATTTGAATTCCATTGGTCCGCAAAGATCTGTATGTATAAGTATTTCAGTAGCTCTTCTTCCATGATCTTTAATTGATAGTCTGGATAATTTGCCTTTTAAACATGTAACATAATTTTCTTCCATTTCATAGCATTTCATTCCTGTAACAGTACTATTATTCATAATTTTCAACATTTCGTTGTCAGCATGACCAAAACGTTTATGCCATAATTCCGATTCTTTAGATTTGAAATTATAAACTAACGCCTTATCATTTGCTATCTTCATTCGAAATATATCATTCACGAGATCACATTTCACAATAATATTACCATGAGAATTCAAAACTTTACAATAATCTTGATTGAACTCACCTTTGTAACCATTCTCAACAATTTTAGACACTGACATATAGATCAGGAATATGCAAAACTTCTTTAAATGTGAGATTTTTTATTTTTATTTGTTTGTACAAATATATCAATATCACCAACACCTTTCACTTTCATTATTGAATTCATATCTTGGTATTTTTATTTGAAATATCTGGAACTTGAACACATACATATACGCCGTAGTACCCGAATCGAAAAAGCACTCATCTCTGTTAAACTCTGTTTGATCATTTAATGATTACCCACTATCAAAATTTTAATATGGTTGACTGAATTATAATATGTATTTAATTATTTTTATATGAAATCATATTTATGATAAATACAATCATTTAGTCAATTCTATTTAGTTAATTCTACAACCATTGAGTTAATTTTACAAATTTGGTTAATTCTACAACTTAAGCAAATATTTTTATTTTCTTTTGAGTACACATTTATTGTGTATCAGTCCAGTTTGTATATTAATTCTCATTTAGTTTAGATATGAACAAATATAAATTTTCATATTTATATTCATTGACAAGGTTTGTTTTATACTGAATAAAAAGAAACCTTGTCAATGAATATAAATATGAAAACATGGGATTATATATATGATAAAATGGGATTATATATATGATGAAATTATTTTATATATATGATAACATGGGATTATTAAATGATAAAAACATGGTGAAATTGAAAGAAATATTTAAGAAAAGGTTATAAAACTTATTAAAAGTTAATAATAAGGTTATGAACCTTACTAATAAATTATAAAATGGAATCATAATAATGATTACGTACAAATATACTTATTGTAGCCTGGAATCATATGTTACAATCATAGTATGTTGCTCTTAGTTTATGATCTCTAGAACCATATTTTTTCTTTGCGTGCATGATCATTGGTTTATATTCTTTTGGCAGTCCTGCAAGCATTATTGATCCAATCCATTCTTTATCAATTTTCAAACCAGCAGATCTTAATTTGTCAAAATTTCATTCACATATTCTTCAACGCTTTTGTGTTTTTGTATTACGCCAACTCTCTCACCAAACCGCTGTCTTCAAATAATCGACACAATGTAACCCAATTTTTTTTAGCACTTTTGCATTCACAAATGTGTTAATATACAGGTTTGTTAACCATTAAAATAAGTTCTGCATTTGGCTGAACTCTATTTCCATCTTTATCTTCGGCATCTTAAACAGCATACATCTGAAAATATGCCACAATTGCAAACTTCCAGTAATTAAAATTTTCGCTTTCACGAAGCTTTTCTATTTGCATGTTGAATGACATTTTTGTATAAGTATTTAATATAAGCACAATTTAACATAAAAATTATTCACTAGTATTACTCTTATTTCGCGCAAGGGCCCATAACCTGTTATTAGTTTGAAAGTTTGACAAAGAATAACGTAAAATTTTATTTCCATAATTACACAAAATACAAATTATAATATAATATTTTCAAAAATATATATACAAAGTATGTCATAAACACGCAGAGAAAAAACATGGTTACAGCATAATCACCACAACTATTCAATGCTTGTATAGTTTTTTTTCATTGATTTGATAATACCATGTTCATGATAGCAACGTTTATGATTCTGTTTGATCATTTAATGATAACCCACAATAAAAATTTTAATATGGTTGACTGAATTATAATATGTATTTAATTATTTTTATATGAAATCATATTTATGACAAATCCAATCATTTAGTCATTCTATTTAGTTAATTCTACAACCATTCAGTTAATTTTGCAAATTTGGTTAATTCTACAACCATTAAACTAATATTTTTATTTACTTTTAATGCCTATTGAATACACATTTTTGTGTATCAGTCCAGTAGTTTGTTAGTATATTAATTCTCATTTAGTTTAGATATGAACAAATTTAAATTGACAAGGTTTGTTTTTATTAAGTATGATGAATACAGTGTTGCCAAAACTTTGAGGCCAATTCCCACCAGATTGTATTTGAAAAACCGCTAGAAACCACCTACACTTAAAATAAAATCGCCGATATTTACCGCTAAAATATTTTTTCTCTTCAAACATATTTAAAATTGATAGCTAATCCTTAAAAAATTTAATTTTGAGTACATGAATGGATTTCAGAGTCATCAAATCAATTTTTAAAACTTGTAATATATATTTTGCTTAGATTTTACTTTATTCGTCTTACATAGGTATGTAGAACATTTGCAGGCAAAATCAGCTCGTAATTCTTTAAAAAAAATGTGTTTCAGTTGTATCATCATACAGTAAAGCATCAAAACGAGTGGGTTATTGTATATATTCTATATAAAATACATTGATTTTCGAAAAGTTTTCTTTCGAATCAAATTACCCAATAATACTCCAGGGTTTTAAAGATATTTTCATATTATAATGTAGTAATGATTTAACATTCTCAAAAAAAAAAAAATAATTTCAATATCTTTTTTATAAAAAAAAACTCTTGATTTTATGTACAATTTCCGAGTTTCTGGTAACTTCATATTTTAGATAAATTAGATAGTTGTAGAGAAATAATATATTTAATTTTTTTTTATTTCTGCTTCAAAACCATGTTTTTACAATAAAGAAAAGTCGCTAGAAACCACCAGCTAGAAAAAATTTTCAACCAGAAAATCCACTTAGCGGTTTTTTATGGAAAGTACCCGCAATGTACAACAAAATAACGCCAGATCTAGCGGGAAAACCATCGTTTTGGCAACACTGGATGAATATAAATATGAAAATATGGGATTATATATATGATGAAACTAGTTCATATGTATGATAAAATGGAATTATATATATGATGGAATTAGTTCATTTATATGATAGAATGGAATGATATATATGATAACATTGGATTGTTAAATGATAAAAACATGATGAAATTGGAAGCAATATTTAAGAAAAGGTTATAAATATTACATAAATCGAATCATTAAATGATAAAAAAATTATAAAATTAAATTATAATAATAATTACGTACAAATATATTTATTTTTAATTGTAATCATATATTACAATCATAGTATGTTGCTCTTAGTTTATGGTCACTAGAACCATATTTTTTCTTTGCGTGTAGGTGTTCACTCTTATTCTTCAACATCTTGTTTCTTTTATAAAATATGTATTAAAGTTGTATTTCTTCATTTCATCTAACGCTATCTTAGCTACAAGGTAACTAACTATTATGCCATAATGTAAATAGATAATGATTAAATGAAGAATATTGTTTAGAAAAAAAAAAAAAAAAAAAAAAAAAAAAAAACAATCGTGCTCAAAACTTTGTTTTAGTTAAGTTTATCATTTAAAGAAAAACAACTTTTACACTAGGAAAGGGTATAAAAACAAAGTTAAAAACTCTAAATATTATTCAAATTTCTAAGCGACCTTGAAAGTTAATATCAGTGTAAAAATTGTATAAATTTTCCACGGAAATTTATACAAATACCAGTAGGAAATTAAGTTTTTAATTGAAAATCAAAATTACCTTTACAGGGTATTAAATTCTATAGAATTACTTTTACATTTTTTACAACTTTAGGCTATTTTTTTTCGCTAATAAATGATAGAAAATAAAGCAGAACTAAGACCAGGATTTATTACAATATAGAAAAATTACCAATTTTAAAATTCCTATGGGCAAGATATCACTTTATTTTCTCCTATATTTTAATATAAAAATGTATGTTAAATCCAAAAATCTTGTTTACTTATATTTTAATCGTTAATCTCTTGCAAAAAGTTTTTCATTTCGTTTACATAAATATTTACTTATGTATAATACAGCGTCCATATTGTTTATTAAGTGACAAATATTCTTGTTAATTTTATCTGTTATTAAGAATCTTTTAAAAGTTTCATAGTTTATGGCCAAAATTCTCTCAACCAATAAACCTCAGTCTTTTGGTATTTGATAAGAAAACCAAAATATTTATGGTTTCCAAAAACTTGTAATTATATCTTTTTTAATACAAACAAAAGGTTGATTAAGATGTCTAACAAATATTACGCTTAAGTTATTAAAACATGTTATTTTTTTTTGCAATAAAAGTATTAAATATTAATGGTTTGTTTTAGCAAATAGCTTTAGCAAATGGCTTTAGCAAATAGCTTAAATAATGCGTCCTTAAACAAACAGAAAAAAAATTATTTCTATGAATTTACTTAATTTGAAAACATCTTATTTCTATTACAAAAAATTACTAGATTTTGAAATTAATTATTTTCATAAAATAATAACACTGGTCGACAAAAAAAATTAAAAAAATTTTTTTCGAGTGAGTGCACACTGGGATCAAATGTAAATTTTTTTCTGCTTAATTGTAGGTATACATGGGTATCTTTACTTAACTGTGCACACTGGGATCAAATGTAAATTTTTTTCTGCTTAATTGTAGGTATACATGGGTATCTTTACTTAACTGTGAATAAAATTAAAATTTTGTGCATCAAATTTAACGATACATGCCTTATTTTATTTGCAGCATTACCAGCTTTATCACCATTTTTAAGTTATGATGAAATATACTAGAGTAATGGACTTATTATAAACAAAATATTAGACACGCCCATAAAAAAAATTCAGACCTGTTGGAAAAAACCTGAAAGCAGATCAAGTCCAACTATTTGTCTTTGGAAGATGATTTTTTTTTTGTCGACCAATTTTTATATGGTCGGAGTCAGATGTCATTATTTTTTTCGAAAATATTACTGTAAAATAAATTCTTAATATGAACAAATTATCATTAGTTCATAAGACTCCCCCTGGGGATCATTCATCAAACTCCTGAGGTGCTGGTACTTATCCCCCGTAATGCCCCAATCAGCTACTAAGTACAAACTTGATTAAGATTTGTCACTGTTCATAGACTATTTATTGTTCATAAAATTAAATAAAACGAGAGAGAGAGATATAGTCGTTCAAGCCCGACCATATGATACCCTACACCATTGTGTACATCAAAATTCGGACAGGGGTCTTTTATTAGGCTTGGTTCCAATTGTGGACCGATATTCTTATTAAGTGTAAAATAAAACATACGAATACAGAATATAACGTCGATACTAACATTTATATGAATTTAGTAATTTTTGGGTGTCTTCCGAAAAAGGACCTTATATGGGAGCTATGGTAAATTATAGACCGATCTTCGTAAAATTTTGCTCTATCATTTACATTTATATAAAACTCATTACTATCGAATATTAACTTGATACTAACATTATAATGGGATTTATGCCCTTTAAAGTGATTTTCGGAAGAGGTGTTTATATGGGAGCTATGGTCAATTATGGACCAATCTTCCTGAAATTAGGCACACACATGTAAACTTATAAGTAACTTATATATATTTATGATCGTTAAACCCTTTTCCGGGAGGACATTTGTATGGGGGCTAGGTGAAATAATGGACCGATCATAACCAGTTTCAATAGGGTTCGTCCTTGACCTAATAGAAGATCATGTGCTAAATTTCATTGACTTATCTTTAAAATTGCGACCTGACAGACAGACGGTCAGACGGACGGACGGACATCGTTAAATCGACTCAGGAAGTGATTCTGATTCGAATGGTATACATTAAGGTGGTGGTCTGATGGTTTTTTCTATGCGTTACAAACATCAGCACAAACGCGTAATACCCCAACCACCTATGGGGGTGAAGGGTATAAAAATATTTCATAGATTTTCCCAATACACTAAATTTGGATTTATATTTATACCCTACACCAGCATAGGTGGGGAGGGAATTATGCGTTTGTGATGATGTTTGTAACACCCAAAAATATTGGTCTATGACCCACCTTAATTTATACCAATACTTAGTCTTAGAATCACTTTCTGAGTCGATTTAACGATGTCCGTAGGTCCGTCTGTCCGTCCATGTAAATCTTGTTTGATTACAAAACAAAATGAAACAAATATTAATGAAATTTGACACACGGGTTTCTTACAGTCCAGGGACGAAGCCTATTGAAATTGGTTATGATCGGCTCATTATTTCACCTAGCCCCCATATAAATGTCCTCCCGGAAAAAGGTTTAACGATCACAAAACCCTTCAATATAGTAATGTTTTAATGAAATCGGTCCATAATTTACCATAGCTCCCATATAAGGCCCTTTTTCGGGAATCCCCCAAAAGTGAATAAATTTATATAAATGTTAAAATCGAGGTAATATTCTTAATATGAGTATCGGTCCACATTGGGCTCCAAGTCTAATAAAAGACTCCTCCCCTTGGCCAGGCGCGGATCCACGGGGGAGGAAAAAAGGAAATTCCCCCCCCCCCCCCAAAATGAATTTTTCAACTAAGAAAAATTAAAAAAAAAAAAATAATTACAATAGGAAAAGAAAGTTAAAAATTTTTTTGGAAAAAAATATTTATTCAAAGTAAAAGAAGGCAGCATTAATTTATCTTCAATATAGTCTATGGAGGTCTAAACTATGTTCAGAATATTCCTTTGAAAATTTGAATTTACATTTTTTTAAATATATAGTTTTATCAAATATATTGAAATTACATTAACAATTATTTTAATACTTTACTTAAAAATTTCAGCTTTGTGAAAAATATTTTTTATTTTATAAATCAGAATCTATCCAAAAATTTGTACGAAACTATTTTTTAACATGAAATGTTAACAAAAAAAGCATTTAAGTAATAATACAGAAAAAGTTTCATAAGTGCTAAAAATTTTTAACATTACTTTTTCTCAGCTTTTTCATACAAAATATATATTTTTTCCTAGATATTATTAAATCCCAGCAAAAAAGAAACTGAAAAAGAGCTGAAAAAGTCATGAATTTAACATTGTGTTGGTATTGGAAGGAAGTACTTACTGGTGCAAAAGAGCTGCAGAAGTTCTTTTTTTAACCCATGGTTGTCATTGATAGGATGTTCTTCTTTTATGCTTCTTATTAATTTCTTTTGAAGTACTTCCTTTAAAACTATGTTTATGAAATATTTTACAAAAATTCAGTTTTAGTCTTATTAAAAGATAATAAAAATGCTTTAAAATTTATAAAATTTTAATTTTCATAGAAATTATTGACCTTTTTCCAAGTAAAATTTCATTTATTTTCACTTTTTTGGAAGTAATTATTAAGAACTTCCAAAAAAGTTTAAAAAATGCACTGTGTTCTACTTTTTAAGTGGTAAAAATGTTCTTTTTTGGAAGCTCTTGATCGTTTTTTTGCTGGGATGTATTATATGTATGTGTTTTAGTTTTCAATTTCACAAAAATAAATGTGAAAACGAACGATTTCACATTTCACGAACAAAAATAATCGAATTCTTTTCACTTAAAAATATATAGGTGAAAATAATTCGATTAATTGTAAAATAAAACGACAAATAATGAAAATTTGAATTGTTATTTATGTAAATTTACATTTTTTAATAATTTTGAGACATTTTTATATTCAAAATTTTATTTTAAAAAAGATTCTCATAATTCCCATACATTTTGAGAAAAACAAAAACATTTTAATTTTACTTATTTTTTTGCCAAAACATAAATATTGGCTTAAAAAACTTTTTGTGTCTATAATCTGGAAAATTGTTCTTGTTTAACTAATTTTTTTAATTATTCAAAAAAAAAATGTGAAAACGGGAACACAAATTTTTAATTTCGTGTGAAATTAGATTTCATGTGAATTCAAAACGTTTCGAAAACACATACAATAATATTACGTATTTTATCGTAAAAAAATCAGATAGAAAAATACTTTTCCGAAAATATTTTATTAGACCATAGGAAAACTTAACTGAAGATCTATTTTAAATTTTAATCAGTTTGTATTAGTTCCAGTTATCAAAAGGAATAACATGTAATTTTATATGGCTTTCATACAAAAAATAAATTGTTTTTTTGTGTTCCTGAGAAGTTGTTGAAAAACATGGGACTTTTTGTCTGCACACATGTGTGAACAATATTCACATTCAGAAATTATTTTTAAAATACACTCTGCTACAGTGAAAAATCCATTGAGAAATGACATAAATAGCATCATCAATAAGTTTTAGAAATGTCCAATACCCCTCAAAGTTTTGAGTTATGCTTAAAAAACTCCAATGCAATTTATCACAATTTTTTTTACAAAATTCTATAAAATTATGCAATCATTTTTGAAACATTTTTGTTGTAAGCATAACAAGATTTAGTTTTTTTTTTTTTAATTGGACAAAAACTGTAGAACTTATTAAATTTTATTTGCCTAAAATATATGAAAAATGTGTTGATAAAATTTTTCATGTTTTTAATATCATTTTGAGTTTTTAAACAATTTTAAAGATAGCATTGAAACTTTAGACAGAAATACATTTGATTAGTCTTAAAGAAAAATATTCAAAAATTTGATTTTCTGCACAGGCTCCTTTTATTAGATTAACTTAAAAATTTTACATCAGTATGACTTAAATATCAATGAACAGAATTAGATCGATTTAAGTGAAAAAAGTAATTTTAAAAATTTGTCATACATATATCGAAGAGATAGTGTAGAGTGATTGATATACTATTTAGACCTACATAGCTTAACTTTTCGTATTTTTCAGATGATGCATTCTAAAGAAATTTATTTTATTTTAAATTATTTAGAGGATAATAGTAATATTAAAAACACACCTTTAGTAAATTAAATCCATTTAATATTCCCTGAATACAGATCTTTCAGAATTATAATTGGGTATTTTTGTTTGTAATTCAAAAAATAAAATTAAATAATGTAGTGAAATAGCGAACAAAATTAATAATAATAATAAGTAATTGAAAGTTAATTGTTCAAAGATTATATGTATATAGAAACATATTTTTTTCAGTGACGATAAAAAAAAATCTCAAAAAAATTTCCCCCCCTAAATGCTTGGGCTGGATCCGCGCCTGCCCTTGGCCAACTATATCTTTTTCTCTCGTTTTTACTAAATGTTCCTCAACGATTAAATTAAATTTTTATTTTTTTTTGTCAATTGTAGGAATAAAATATGCCATAAATGATTTATTTATGATATATTTTAACAGCAGTATTCAAAATGAAAAAGTCTATGCTTGCTAACGAGTGGCTAAGTTTTTTGTGTGTAAATTTCCATATGAAAAAGTTAGCCACTCGTTAGCAAGCATAGACTTTTTCATTTTGAATAAGGGGGTAAATATTTTGGTGCCATTTTTTTTAGCATTTTAGAAATTCATAGACAAATTTAATTTAATTTAGTTAAGATATAATCAAGATCAATAAATGAATTATTTAATATTAAAAGAAAAAAATTTAATACAAATTATTTTAAGCCAATTTTTTCGAGATATTTTTTTTTACAAAAAGTAAAATAAGCCTATTTTTATTTTTAGATTACAACATAATACCAAGGACTCAATTCATGTGTTACTAAAAGATCTAAGTCTTTGTACTATGTTCTTTTTCTTTCTATTATTTTTCTTTTGTATCTTTAAAAAAAAGTATCCTTTTTTTTAAAGGACATATCTGCACAATAATTGTAAATTGTATTGTTTATTTGTTTGTTTGTGTATCTATTTATAACAACTAAACCAATAAACCAATTTTTTACTTTTTTAAATTATAATGGTCATTTAGGTTTGCTTTTAACTTAATTTGCCATGTTTTACATAGTCTTCCATTCTATATTTATTTCTGCATTTTCTTTTACTCTTTTCACTGCTGTTTTCAATAGCAAGAGAAAGGAAATTAAAAGAAGGAATAAATATATGTATATGTGGTGAAAGTGAGTATATGTTTGTGTGTGTAAATATAATGATGATGTTTTAATATACAATTTAAAGTAAAAAATGTAAAAATAATTGAGAAACACTCAAGAAATTTATGCTTCATTAAATTCATTTACGTTTTATGTACTACCAACCAACCGACCAACTACCACATAGTTAAAGATGTATATTTACATATATAAATACTTAAAGTAGGTAGACGAAAAGATTTGGTGGGCTTATAACCCAGCAGTTTATTTGGTGGCAATTAACCCGCTTTTAGACAGTAAGATTCATTGGTGTATAGTCACCTGCCGCTCTCCATCGGTCACCAATGAGCTTATTAGCAATTGGCACTTTACTGACTCTATGGTAAGCGGGAAGAAGACGAAAAGAAGAATAAAACATTTTTAACTGACTCATTGTAACCAGTAAAGGGGTTGTGTGCGCACAAAAGTTACATTTTGTAGCCGTTGAAGTGACTGTGTATGTAAATGAAATTAAAAAAAAGATTCGGCTGTGCCGTATGCTTTCATATAGCAAAACCCGTAGCTTATATAGGAACTTCAAAAAGCCTAAAAATGCGTTTTAGCCGATATACCGGATACTAATAGACCGACTTTTTCCAGGAAAAAAAATAAAAAATTTATTGAAGAAAGATTTTGAATTTTTCGTGCAAAAACGAAGTCGCTGGCTTGTATAGGAGCCTAGAAAAGCCGACAACAAATAGGATTTTTCGGGAGTATCCGATATCTCAGTTATTTATCAACCGATTTTGCTTATTTTTATTAGCGTTTTTCTAAGGAATATTCCCTACAATTTGATGTATAAAACATATATATCCGATAACTGGGGCTTTCTAAAAACTGATTTCAACAGACAGACGGACATCTATATTTCGACTCCCCTATAAATAAGGATCCAGAATATATATATATATATATATATATATATATATATATATATATATATATATATATATATATATATATATATATATATATATATATATATATATATATATATATATATATATATATATATATATATATATATATATATATATATATATATATATATATATATATATATATACTTTTTGGGGTCTTAGATGAATTTTTGTAGAAATTACAAACGGAATGACAAACTTATATATAACCTTTATACCTGTGGTGAAGGATATAAAAAGGGCCACGTTTTAGTCATTGAAGTGTTTATTTGTCATTTTATTGACCCTTCGGTAGTCGTGGAGGTGATTGTATGTGCAAAAAAGTAACACTATGAAGCCGTTGAGGTGGCAATAGACTTCCTCCTAGGACAAGCCCATGTTAAAGGGACTAGTCACGTAGCTAATAAAGTGACTAGTAGTACCCTAATATAGTCGGTTAGATAACTTGTACGCAACTGCCACTATTGACTGCAGGGAAATTACTTAATTTTAATTTTAAGTTTAGGGTCTTTAAAAGTTGCTAGAATAGATCTATATTCTAAAAGATTTCGTGTACTTACTTTACCTAGTATTATAATATGTGTATGTATGTAAGTATTTACATTGATATGTATGTCCTTCTCTCTAATGATAAATAAGAAATAAATTGTAGAGAATGAGTTCTGAAGTAGACAACCACAAAGAGTTATTTTATTGGAAGAATTCTTTTTGTTTTCCCTTCATTGTAAAAATTTCTTCAAACCACCTACATACATACAAATTTACTATGTATAGTGTATTGTATGTTGGTTATGTATTGTCATTTTGGTATGAAAGTATGTATACAATTTTATTCTTATAACAAGGACTTATTTTACTTTTACTCTTGTAAAATTCTACTATGTCGTGCTGCTGTCGTTACAAGCTAGCCAAATGAGAGAGAAAAAAAAGAAATCTTATCAAGCGTAAGTATGGTGAAATTTGCCAGTATTCAGATGCCAACAAGATATATTTAATACATTTTCATACCGAAAAAAAAAAAAAAAATATAATTCCACATTGTGATTAAACATTTACACACAAGGGAAATAAAGGAAATATGAAGACATACCTATACAAACATACACTTGAAGGTATTTTTATACATATATAAATGTGTGGTTGTAAGTCATATATGGAATTTCACTTACAAACAGTTTTGATCGGTGTGCTATGAATAGTTATTCTCATGTAAAAAAAACATGACTTTAATATGATTGTGGCAAATTTAATATCTCTTCTGCCATCATACTCTGGTTGTATACAATTTTAATATAATTACGGGAAATAGTACTAATAATTAGCAATTAACAAAATGAAGGAAATGATTATCATATAATGATATTTTATGCCAATCATGATTATAGTTGTCAATGATTTTATTTTGTTCTTAAAGTCACAGAAAAGAAAGACAAATTAAGTTCAAAAACAATTTAATGTGAACTACCCAAGCATTAAATTACCACCTCCAAAACTGTAAGGATTTTTTCTACTTAATTTTTTGGTACTTTTTTCTCATAATTGTAAAAATAGTTTAATCTTTTTAAATGGAAAATAACACAACTTCCATATGAATGGAAATATTAATAATGTAAATATTTTTACATTTGTTGCTTTAAAAAAAAGAAAAAAGGTTTTTTGTTTTGTTTTTAAATGGCTTACAAATTTTAAATCCAAATAATATTTTACATTAAGTTGATATTAAAGTAAAATATATATATTTTTTTGTTTTAAGCTAAAATGGGTTCATGACTTCATGAAGGAAAAATATATGTAGTTATAAACTCATTTGCATATACAATTTATTTGCCAGAATCTACAATTTATTTTGTATTATTTCACGCCCCATTATTAATAAGAAATTGTCAGTTTTTCTTGTATTTGAAAGACTAATAATGTCTTTAACGTTAACATGTGCGTGTACGTGTTTATTAATTTCAAAATATTAATCAAATACAATACATACTTGTAGTTAATACAGTATTGGTTTAAGATATTAGAACAAACAATAAATAATTTGAATAAAATTTTTTTTTTTTTTTTTTTGTACTTAAACGAAAAAATTTTTTTTGTGGGTTGGTAAGTTAAGAAAGGAATTTTGTGATTCTTTTAAATATTTGGCAACGAAGCATAAAATATTTAAATACATTATTTCTTAAACACTCAAATTTATTTTTAAAGAACTTTTTGGCAAATAAGATTTCTTAAAGGTCATGATCAATAATAAAGAAGTTAAGCTTTAAGAAAATTGAGAATAGAGTTTTAAATTTAAACACAAAATGCTTAACATTGTTTATTTAAAATTTAAAAAGTATTATTGCGGCTTCTTAAATTTTGTGGAATATAATTTGTAACATTTCAGATAAAGAACTTTAATTAGATTTTTTGTAGTCATAAATTTCAAAAACAATAGAACCGTAGTTAAAATTCTTGTACTTATAGGTTACATCCAATCAATATAAAATAAAATATTGATAGTTTGTGTATTGCAGCATGATCGGGTCAGTTACGGCATTATTTTAAGGAAGATAGTCATATCAACCCCAAAACGAGATTATCTGGTAAACAGATACCTTTGAAGAAACATTATTTTGACCCTTATTTTAAAGTTGTATTAAATAAAACAATAAAGCAATTAAAGAAACGAAAACATTTCATCTTCTTATATACAAATGCTAATAAAAATCAAAGCAAATTGAGTTATGTTCACCTTCATTATATATATGTGTAAAATTTTATACTTTTAATGAAAAAGTTTTGGGAATAAATTTGTATGTAAAAATCATACAGTTTATGTAAAAAGTCGTTCCAGATATGTAAAAATGTTTTCTAGAGAAGATTGGGTGGCAAATTCCGTGTTTAAGGAATATGCTATTTCAATTTTTCACTGATGGATCGAAAACGAAAAATGGCACTGGATCGAGTATTTACTTTGATGATTTTGACATTTCACTGTCTCTCAAATTACTGAACTTGTACAGTATTCCAAGCTGAAATATACGCCATTAATGGGGCAGCTAGGCAGATTAGAGAATTTCACTTCTGCACGCAAAGAAAAAATATGGTTCCAGTGACCATAAACTAAGAGCAACATACTATGATTGTAATATATGATTCCAGGTTACAATAAGTATATTTGTATGTAATCATTATTATGATTCCAATTTATAAATTATTAAGTTTAAATTAGTAAGTTTTATAACCTTTTCTTAAGTATTGCTTTCAATTTCATTGAAATATATTTAACGGTTCAAAATTTACACAAAATTATTTAAAAAAACACATTGAAACTGCTATGCACTGATGTATATAGAATGCTGCAGCACACTTTTACTATGGAAATTAAGGAAAATGTGCACATTTCGCTGAAGGGGGGTTAAGTTTCAGTAAGTATTTAAACGATTGTGTAAAGGATTTATGCAAGTATTTGGTTTCATTGGAAAGGATATTACTTGAAAAATAACAATATGTAAATAATAAAGTATTTGAACTAAATTTTTTCATTAAATTGATCAAAAAACGAAAAATTTTTGTATTTAGCGTTATTTTTCGAAAAAAAATTTAATATTTGAACTTAAATAAAATATACATTAATTAAGTTATCATTATAAGA
This sequence comes from Protophormia terraenovae, assembly GCA_951394005.1. Taxonomy (NCBI): domain Eukaryota; kingdom Metazoa; phylum Arthropoda; class Insecta; order Diptera; family Calliphoridae; genus Protophormia; species Protophormia terraenovae. The sequence continues at coordinate 95,590,906 of OX596074.1, forward strand.
TTTTAGTATAATATAAACAAAATTTGTCCTTAAAAGAAAAAAACAAATAGATTCCCATTTTCATACTCCAAAACACCCAAAATTCCAGTTCGGGGAAAGCTTCTTTCAAAAATTTACTTTTTTCATTGAAATGGTCACCCTGTCGTTATAAGGGGCCTCCGTCAGAAAATACTTTTTGGGTGTATAACTTACATATAGAGCATACATTAAAATAATTTTAAGTCGATCCCAGCTTTGCGATTTGAGAACATAACAAAAAACGAAAAAGCTAAATACCAAAATTTACTAAATTTGGATAGGGCTCGTAGGCAGACCTTTGTCCCTAACTCCTCCGGATTTAATTTACACGCATTTACATTAAGATTTCTTTTGAAAACATTAAAAAAATGATAAAGCTCAGAACAAAAAACTAATTTTATCACTGAATAAATATTCCCACCTTTTTGGAAAAAAACACAAAAAATGTAAAATTTTTTTTTTAAAGTTCCAAATTTAGTTTAATATAACTTTTTAACGGATTCATATAATTATATCATTCTTGCAGTAATATTATTTAGAATTTTATAGGGAATCTGACAAATATTTAAAAAAAATTCTAGGGGAAAAAGTTTAAAAAACTAAAAAAGGGCGAGGCTAAAAATGAGGTAAAAATTTATTTCGACCCGAATATCTTTTAAACTAAAAGAGATAACCTACACATGTAGGCGTATTTTTTGTAGAGATTTACAAGGACTATCTATATATAAAATTTCTTTTCTGTCATATCATAAATTAATTTTTGGCGATTTTGTTAAAAAAAGACATACCCGAGATGGGCAACTTTGGAGGGCCACCCATTAACCCCTGATCCGCTAGGAGTCTGTACTCCTCCAAATCAACTTGAAAACACCTCAGCTCTGACCATGTGAAATTTTATTGAGATACCTCTAACGGTTCTTTAGTTACTGACTTATTTCCAAAAAAAGGGTTTTGGAACCACTGTGCAATGCTAACTTATTCGGAAAAAAATTAATTTTCTCGATATGGAAAATATAGCCCATACATATGTTTATTTCCATTGAGTTTTTTTTTTACCGATTTTCACCAAAAACTTGCAGGTCTAATGAAATTAAATTTTTTTTACGAATCCAATTTCATTTGGGTTGCGTAAAGCACACAGTATTTTTCTAAGATGCCAACAAGTTCTTACTGAATTCGTATTCCATTATAAAAATACTTATTTTTTAACTTAAAGGAAAACTTTTTATATAAACTACAATCAGTAAATGTAGAAATATTTTGAGTGTATTTTCCATGATAAACTTATTTAAAAAATTGTTGCACTCAATAATTATAAAATAATGAAAACCGTTGAAAAAAAGGAACCTTTTTTTATACATATTTTAAATTTGCTTAAGAAACTGAAGTTTTATCTGTTGTATTATGAAGACAAATTAGTAAAAGTAGGAAAAAAACTTCATTTTTTGGCGTTTTGAAGTGTTTGCTATAAAACTACGATAATTAAAACACAACTAGAAAATGTTACCAAAATTAATTTTGGCCAAGAAAAGTGGTCGGTGAAACCATAGTCGATTGTGCAGGTAATGCGTCGTCCTTGGACATTAGAGCAGCTTGCGATGACATTCTCTTCCCCTTCGTCCCATTATCTAATACTCTCAATTAATGGTCTATTGGCGACATGACACTCAGGTCATCTTCAATCACCATTTGCAGAGTATCAAGGACCTTATGGCCTAACGATCACGAAATAGGACTATTGGACTACTATCCTTTGATAGTTTTAAAGTTTTAACCAGAGACATAACAGTTATAAGATTTATGTAAAAACGTTATGTCATAACTGTTAAATAATATAAAAAAAAATTTACGTCTCTAAAAAACAGTTATTTTTAACAAATATAAATTTTCGTCTTCCTTAACAGTTATAGTTATTTTAAAAAAATTTCCGTTTTTTATAATTTATATTTTTAATTTTTATTTTTTACGTTGCCTAATAATAGTTATTTCTAAAAAATATTTTTTTCTATTGCTCAATAACGTTTATTTTTAAAAATTATTTTTTTACGTTGCTTGATAACAGTTATGATTGAAATATATTTTTTTACGTTACTTATAAATTATTTTTTTTTAAATTTAACAGCTATTATTGTTTGCATTTTTATAAATAATTCCGTTATAATATAAACATTTACATATCGATGTATAAGAATAAGGGGATTTTTTGCAATATTTCCATATTCTTCAAACTTTTTCTAAAATTTTACAACTTTTTCGTTTATGGAATTGATGTTACGGCCTTATAGATTATTGACGTAATTTTTGAAGACATGAATATGAAATTTTTTTGTGTAGATGTTGTTTGGGTCAGTGCATTATAATACAGTAAAAACCCAACCCAAGAGGTTACGGCTTATTGTGTTTTAGGTGACGATATTAAAATTTATGCAAACAAATTAAAGCCAATTCTTATTCAACAGATCAAAATCATTCTATTCCACATATGTAATTTTTACGATGTACAACGGACTTTTTGGCAATTGCGTAAAATATATCAGGATCCCTATTTAACTGCAAATCGACACTTAAACCGTAACCGGTCCTTTCTAACATTTAATAATACTTGAATGCACCAAAGTGCAATTTTTCTTAGCCATATTAAAAGATATATAAGTATACTTCATGTAGAATTTATCAAAATAGAACATTATGCACACAAATTTTTATTTAATTAGTTCTTTTTACCGTTTGTTGAAATTTTGAAATACTAAATAGGCCGATTGGACTTTTGGTGACGAATATATCTATATTAATATTATAAAATCAAATTTGTATTTGTTTGTTACGCAATTACGCCAAAAACGCTGAATCAATTAAATATAGATGGATATAAATTAAAATTCAATTGATGAAAATAACGAAAAGAGAAGAAATTCAAACTGTTACAAGGTGAACGTGAGAGTAATGCAACAATAATCTCCTGACACCTCTGAAGAAAGGCCTTCTTCTTGTAAAATTTAAGTTAAAAACAAACTAAAAAAATATTTTAACGTTTATCAAGCAACGTAAAAAATATATATTAAAAAATAAAAATTATAAGCAACGGAAAAAATTTATTTTCAAAAATAAATATTATAAGGCAACGTAAAAAAAAAATTCAAAAATAAAAATTATGAACAATAGAAAAAAATATATTTTAATAATAACTGTTATCAAGCAACGTAAAAAAATATTTTTAAAAAATAAACGTTATAGAACTATAGAAACAATTTTTTTCGACAATAACTGTTATCAAATAACATAAAAAATATTTCTTATTTTGTACTCAACTTTTTTAATTTGAAATAAAATTTAATAGTTATTTTTGGTCTCTGGTTTTAACTTTTAATTTATATAACTTTTTACCAGATAGATATATTTACATATATGATTCTTGCAGCGATAATATTTAAAATTTCTAACAATTTTAGGTCCCAAATTAAGGTCACATAAATATATAAAAATTTGAAAAAATTGGTGTAAAATTAGCATTACCTAAATATCTCTTTAAGTAAAAGAGATAACCCACACAGAAAAAAGTCACCAATTAACAAATATATATGAAAGTAATTCATTCAATTATAAACTTGTTTAAATTTGCACCTCTCACCAAAATGATTATATCAATTACTAAAAACTTAAAAAAATGTAAAACAGAAAAATATTCCCAATTAATAAATTAATTAAATCAATCAAGTAGATGATTGAATGAATTAAAAATGTTTTTAGGAAATAAAATCATACTCAGATTTATTTTTATTTTATTTTATTTTTTCTTGAATATATTTACTAAATTTTGATGCAAAATTAAACAACTGAGTTAATTGAAAAAAAAAGATGGTAATAATTTTTTCTGTGTACACATATAACATGTTTTTACAGGGATTTACAAGGACTAGCTATCAAAATTATTTTTCTATATTAAGTCATAAATAAATTTTTGGTGCACGCAAAGAAAAAATATGGTTCCTGTGACCATAAACTAAGAGCAACATACTATGATTGTAATATATGATTCCAGGTTACAATAAGTATATTTGTACGTAATCATTATTATGATTCCAATTTATAATTTATTAGTAAGGTTCATAACCTTATTAATAACTTTTATAACCTTTTCTTAAGTATTGCTTTCAATTTCATCATGTTTTTATCATTTAATAATTCCATGTTATCATATATATAAACTAATTTCATCATATATATAATTCCATTCTATCATATATAAGAACTAATTCCATCATAAGAATAATTCCATTTTATCATATATATAATCTCATGTTATCATATATATAATTCCATTTTATCATATATATGAACTAATTTAATCATATACATGAACTAATTTAATCATATATATAATCCCATGTTATCATATATATGATCCCATATTTTTATATTTATATTCATTTGTACCACGATATGTGGTACAATCATCATACTGAATAAAAACAAAACTTGTCAATTTATATTTGTTCATATATAAACTAAATGAGAATTATAACTACTGGACTGATACACAAAAATGTGTATTCAAAAGGCATTAAAAGTTAATGGCTTAATGGTAGTAGAATTGACCAAATTTGTAAAATGAAATGAATGGTTATGTAATTAACTAAATTGTTGTAGAATTGACTGAATTATTGGATTTATCATATATATGATTTCATATAAACATATTTAAATACATATTATAATTCAGTGAACCATATTAAAATTTTGATTGTGGGTAATCATTAAATGATTAAACAGAATCATAAACGTTGCTATCATGAACACAGTATATTTAAATCAATGAAAAACGGCTATATAATCATTGAATAGTTGTGGTGATCATGCTGTAACCATGTTTTTTCTCTGCGTGTGTATTAAAAAAAAACATACCTGAGGGTTGACCAATTTTAGAGGTCTACCCTCTACCTCCGTGACCCTTTAGAAGCCCGTGTTCTTTCAAATCGACTCGAGAATACCTTAATTCTGACCATGTAAAATTTAGGTATCTCCAACGGTTCCTAAGAATTATTTCCAAAAAAAATCGTTTTGGGGCCACGGTGCATCGTTGATTTTATTTCTGGAATATTTATTATCTTTCTCTTGAGAATCAGAAATAGTGCCTATTTTTGACTCCGTTTACTTTTAAGGTTTTTGGAATTTTATTGTTTATTGTCTCTTGAATATATAAAATTCGAAATAACATTTTAAATGCTAGAAAACATCTTTGTAATGTTTTTTCTATACTTAAACATGATGTGCACGCAAAGAAAAAATATGGTGAATAGCAACCATAATCGAGTATTGTCATATTATGGATGGATTTTATGGTTGACTGTAAATTATATTATGGTTAGATGTAGCATTATAATATGGTTGAATAACAATAAAAGTACTGTTGATCTGCAACCATGTTTTTGTTGTATATGTACTTCATTCATGTATACAGCAATAATATGGTTAAATCACAATAAAAATACTTTTAGTGTCGAGAAACAATTATTATGCCTAAAAATAAGTGAATAAATAAAAGCTAATTAATTTATCGTATGGTAGTTTTTATTAAAATTAATTATAATTTAGTTAAGTAAAAAAAATCATTTTGGTATAAAAATATAAATAGATAGATTCACCACTAGTAAATGATAATACCTGAGATATTTCTTGAATACTCTTACAAGGTGACACCTTTTTTAAAGTTCTCCAAAGATAACCTATTAAGTAGTTTTCTTTACATATTATGCATTTAAAATATTTTCAGAATCTTAAACACTTATGTAAAATATTTATTTATAATTTAATTTTAATTTATTTTGAATAATTCACTTTTTTAAATATACTTTCAGTATATTTTCTAATATATCTTTAACACGCCGACAGATAACTAGCTCAATGCAAGAATACTTATTGTCAAGTACTAATTATGTATATTGTTGCCAATACAAAACAAACATTTTGTTGTCAATTTAAAATTACAATCATAATAATATACTCAGGTATTGAAAATAAGTTTTTTGCACATAAAATATTAGCAACAATAATGTGGTTCTAATTTAAACATATTGCTTAACATGGTGTGCCAACAATATAATTTTGAACAAATGTATTATTGCAACAGTAAAATTGTTTTTAAAATAAAATATATTCAACAATAACGATGTTTGCGATGACAATATATCATTGCAATGAAAATAATATTGTTGTGGACAACCATATTGCGAAATGTTTTTTCTCTGCGTGTAGAACCCCCTTTTACTAGAAAAATCAGGGGCAATTATAAAGAGATATTTTTGCTTTCAATAATAAAGAACACATTTAAGTGAGAGTTCTGTTAATAATGATTGAAATTTAGATTAAAAGGTTTCCAATTTACTATCAACTAAATTTAAATTTAAATTTTTGTACTCCCAGAGAAAACTCCACCACATACGTGTTGAAAACGATACCATTCAGTATCAATAGTGAATCTGCCCCATATCTGTTAAAATTCAACGAAAATCGTACCAATTGGCATCAAGTTGATACATATTTTGTGTATTTTAGAATTGTATAAGAACGGTATCAAAAACAGATATCCTAAGTTGTTAATGTTACCACAACCCTTTTTGATTTTGAAACGAATTTTCCCCTAGTGTATATATTCAATAAAAGGTTATTAAATACGCTGAAAAAGCATTTAATAGTGAAAACCTAACCTATCTTATACAAAAAAGATCTGACCACGTACAGTACCAAACACCAATTGGAATTTGTAAAGTTTGCCAAAAACAAGAAAACAAATAATTTCTTTTCTAACAACAGTAAATTGCTTTCTTTGCACTTGTTAAGACCAAAACAAAACAGTCAATCAGCATTTACCACAAAATACAATAACATTAGCGCTGTCAGGCTCAACAAAAACGCTGCTACTGCATTCTATGAAAAATTCTATAACTGATGAGAATGTTAAGAAATGTTAAACATGGTTGAGCCTTTGGCAATTATGATATTTGTACTAATAAACCTAAGAATTTTTACAGTTAAATGGAATGGAATTTAATAGGAAAATGAAGATGTATTTATGATTATTATTAGTATATTTATCTGTGTATGTATGTGTGAGTGAACGATAATTTTTGTTTCCTTAATAAATTGTAATAGAGGCAGTTATGAAAGGATATTTATTTTTATTTATATTCATTTTATTTCATTGTTGTTGAGGTTATTTTTTTTGCTCCTTTTATTTAGTAATTTAAAGATGATTTATATTTCCATTTGGCTTCTGCTCTATTTAACGATTTAGCGATGATAGAATTTATGTTTTATTTTTTTATTTTTTTGTGGAGATTTAGTGAAATTTTGTTAATGGGAACTTTAACCTGATGAAATAAAATAATTTTAAGTAAAAGAAGTAATTAAATTATAAATAATAATTGAATTTAATGGCAAACAAAAATATATTTTAATTTTTTATAGAGCTACAGTCGGGGTTCACACAAAGCAATTTTTCTTGTCACAATTTTGTCTGTAGGTGAGAAGGGTAAAAAAAGTAAAAATTTAGTATTCCCTACTCCTCTCTCTGCTGTAATCACTTAGTCCGGTTTCACACATAGCTATTTTACTTTTGGCAATTCTGAGTTTATAGGAGAGAGAGGAGAAGGGATTACTAAACTTTTACCTCTCTCGCCTACGAAGTTAGAATTGCGGCTAGAAAAATTGCTGTGTGGTGAACCCCGACTTATAGTTCAAAGGAAAAAACTTTATTAAATTGCTAAGAATTGAAATCTTAAAAAGAGTATTATGTGGCAAAAATATTAACTGTCACTGCTTACCATCAAAAAGATGGGGGGTATATTGATTTTGTCATTCCGTGTGTAACATATCGAAGGAATCGTTTAAGACCTCATAAAGTATATACTTTCTGGGTCCTGCACGCAGAGAAAAAACATGGTTACAGCATGATCACCACAACTATTCAATGATTATATAGCCGTTTTTCATTGATTTAAATATACTGTGTTCATGATAGCAACGTTTATGATTCTGTTTAATCATTTAATGATTATCCACAATCAAAATTTTAATATGGTTCACTGAATTATACTATGTATTTAAATATGTTTATATGGAATCATATTTATGAATAAATCCAATCATTTAGTCAATTCTACAACAATTTAGTTAATTACATAACCATTCATTTCATTTTACAAATTTGGTTAGTTCTACAACCATTAAGCCATTAATATAAATTGACAAGCTTTGTTTTTATTCAGTATGATGAATATAAAATATGGGATCATATATATGATAAAATGGGACTATATATATGATGAAATTAGTTTATATATAGGATAACATGGAATTATAAAATGATAAAAACATGATGAAATTGAAAGCAATACTTAAGAAAAGGTTATAAAACTTACTAAAAGTTATTAATAAGGTTATGAACCTTACTAATAAATTATAAATTGGAATCATAATAATGATTACGTACAAATATACTTATTGTAACCTGGAATCATATATTACAATCATAGTATGTTGCTCTTAGTTTATGGTCACTGGAACCATATTTTTTCTTTGCGTGTGGTTAGATTCTGAGTCGACCTAGCTACAGAGACCTGCGCCGAGGAATTTTGTCGGCGGCGGCGGCTCGAGGAAAAAAGCTTCGGCGGCGGCTTAAAATCGGCTGTCAGCCGGCTGTCAGCATTAAGCATACATTTTATAATTAAAAAATCTTATTTTCATTCCCAATTGAACATTGTTCATAAAAATGGGGCTCTAAATTTTTTTAGCGAAAGGGAAGATTTTATTTTAATTTATATGTTATATTCAAGCAGCTTTTAAGAGGAAAATATCGTCGCCTAAAATGCAAAAGGCCGTTACCACTGAAATATCGAATACTATTTTTTTTACTGTATTATAATGCACTGATCCAAACTACATCTATACAAAAAATTTCATATTCATATCTTCAAAAATGACATCAATATTAACAAAAGTCAAAAGTCTGTAACATCAATTTCATAAACGAAACCGTTGTCAAACTTGTTTTATTTAAGAGAAATTTGGTTCAAAGATTATTTTATGCTTTAAATGAATGATTAATGTAGTGTCTACATTAGACAAATTTTTATCGAGACAATCGTCAAAATGAAAGAGAATTTAATGAAAGTGGTAACTGTTGTGCAAAAACAACAATATGGCTGTTTTTAAGACGAGTTAAGCGGACAATTTTACGGCGGCGGCGGCTTCTAAAATTTCCTCGGCGGCTCGGCTTAGCCGAATTTCAGCCGGTCGGCGCAGGTCTCTGCCTAGCTATGTCCGTCCGTCTGTCTGTCTGTAGAAAGCAGAATGGGGCTCGAACGGGACAACGTAGGGGGACGAAATTTGGCTCAAATATTTATCTTATATAAGATTTGTTTGGTATTGAAAATGGGCAAAATCGGTAAACGAAAAAGTTATGGACAAAATTCTGAAAACACAGGGTGTCCGTTTTATACTTTTCTGCTGATATCTCTTAAATAAAAGCATGTACGATAACGAAATTTTGTACGGATAGTTCGGGGGTCGATATAAACTTGGAAACCAAAAATTGGCGTGGTCCGCCTACTTTACCTCCCACCTCGCATATAAGGTGAAAATCAACTTTACCTCCCACCTCGCATATAAGGTGAAAATCAACGAAATTTGTACAAATAGTTTAAGGACCAATGTAAACTCAAAAACAAAAAATGGGCGTAGTCCGCCCACTTTACCGCCCATGTAACGAAAAGTTGGTGGTGGGTATATAGATTCGGTCGAGCCGAATATAACATTCGCGATTTTTTCTTTTTATTATTTTTATTTTATATATATTTTTTTTTTTCAATTCTTACAAAGTGTTGTTTTTAAATTTTATTAAAAATGTTGCATCATTTTTTATTATTAAACCTTTTAACAATTCTTCACCATTTGTCTTCATTTCATACCATGTTTAACTATCCAAAATGACATTTATTTCTCTTTAGCTCTCAAGAAAAAATACTTACTCATGATTTAGTCATATTTTCGTTAATCCTTTGGCTTAATTATTTCTCCATAAATCAAAATCTATTTAACCATTTACCAGAAGGAATAGAAAAAAAAAAAAAAAAACATAAAATGCCTTGTAGCTTCTCTATCACCTGACACATTTAGACATATAAATATGTTGCTCTTAAGGATGAAGAAAATGCTAAAAGAGTATAAATAAAATCAAATCTATTGAAAAGAAAATTTCTTTGATTTATGAGTTGAACGAACGTTTCTTGTAAATGTAACTCTGGTTGTTAGTTATTATATTTGTTAGCTTCCTTTTTAAATGGTATTTTGAGCCTTAGGGTCCTTAGGGTTATGTCAGGAGGTACATACATTGAAAGTTACACAAAATATTTGGTAGATGACATGTTTGGTTTTTAGACAATTTTCATTTGAAATTATGACCGAAAGCATTTAAAGTGTTAGCAAACATTCATTCATTCGTTCGTTGTGAATGAATGAGTAAATGTTTACTTCCCTTTACCTTAAGTCATATAACGGCAATTTTGTATAATGAAAAGCTAATATATCATTCTACTTTTTATATGTATAAGATTGTAATTTTAAAATGAGATTTGAAATCTTTTTTTTAATCTTGGTTTGGCTTTCAATTGTTTGATTTGTCAAATATGTTTTACATTTTATAACATTTGTTTTACAAATTTATTACAAAGTTTTTTTATTTAAATTATTTCCCCTGAAATTAGTGCTTAACTATTGTTTTAATATTTTTCTTTGTATTTGTGTACTCGTGCACACTTGCTTTTTACCTTAGAGAAAAAACATTTTTGTTTCTATTCCTTTGTTTAAGGATTAATGGTCTTTTTGTTGTAAAGATTATAAAAGTATCATAAATAGAAATTTTTTCTGATTTGATGAAATCTCTAAAATATTTAAAAATGAATAGATAAATAAATATTTAAAAAAATTTATTAAAAAATTAAATATGCAAAACCATATTTTTTCCTGAGCTTCAAATAACCCAAGCTATTAGATATTTATCATTATCATGAAATTTTAAGCATTTTAGTATAGTTTTTTACTGTGCGCTTTGCTACCACTATTGATGCCATATTAGATATTAACTTTATATGGGGCTGCTATTACCCCACGACTTATTCTCTCTATTATAATTTTAAATAAATTATTAATTTAGATATGCGAAAAGTATATGGGAAATTCTTCAAACTCGTTTACTTTTGATGTTCAAAAAAATGTCGAAAATTTTTAAATGGCACATCAACGATACTTAGTACCAATATTCCTTTTCTCTAGTGGAACACAGATCTGTTCGCGTGAATGACTTTTACCGAACGGCATCAAGTCCTAAATCAAAAATTATTGCATTTATGAATAACTACTATATAGATTTGATGTATTATGATTCCAGTAGTCCAAATATGGTCCAATTTTTAAATTCTATGGTAAGGTTTTTTTTTTTTTTTTTTTTTTTATTTTTTTTGTAAAATTATAAATTTTTTTAGACGTTTTTCCACATAATTAATGATAACTCAAAAAGTGTTAGTCCGATATTATTGAAATAAACTCAGAAAAATTTTTATTTACATAACCTTTAATCCTTTTATATATTGCGTTTCAATCGACTTAGTAGTTTCGGAGTTATAATAAAAAAATTAAACAAAAAATATATTTTTTACGTGAAAATAGCAAGTTTTTTTGTTTTAAAAAAATCACTAAAAATCGAAAACGGCAAAAACTGTACAGATTTATTGCTTTATCGCAAAGCCACATGTAATAGCAACAAAATCAGATATCGATCATAAAAATCTATTGATTCTTTTCGAATTTATTCGCAATTAAGTGAATTCGTTCATTTTCACAAAATTTTAGTTTTTTGAGAAATTTTTCCACTTATGTTGTCATAACTCAAAAACAACTTGTCCGATTTTGTTAAAATAAATTTACAAAAATTTTGGCTAACAATATCTTTAAATGATGTATACAATTGTTTTTGATGCGATCAATAGTTTCAAAGTTATGAAAAAAAAAATTTTAGGCAATATATATAAAGTTAGTAAAAATTAAAAAAACAAGCGAGAATGTTATATTTGGCTTGGCCGAATCTATATACCCACCATCAACTTTTTATATAGGAGGTGGGCGGTAAGGTGGGTGACCACGCCCATTTTTTGTTTCCGAGTTTACATTGATCCTTGAACTACTTGTTAACATTTCACCTTATACTATTTATACAAAATTTCGTTGTCGAACATGCTTTTGTTGTAGAAATATTAGCAGAAAAGTATGAAACGGACACCCTGTGTTTCCAGTTTTTAGCCTATAACACTTTTATTTATTAACCGATTTTGCATGCTCAACTTTATCAAGGAACGTGTTCTCAAGGATCCAACGTTTTGGAATTCGATTATTTGTTAATAAGTTAAAAGTCTATATATTTGACTCAGATAGTATGTCCCATTTGTGGCGAGAACCGAATATGGAGCTGAACCAAGAAAACTTAAAAGTAACAGTGAAGCATGTTGGTGGCAGTTTTATGGTTTAGGCCTGTATGTCGGTTAATGGTGATGTGATGTTGGATTTTATTGGAGCAGAGTGCGGAGAATCAGTGCGTATTATCATATTTTTGATATTGCTAAGATAACGATCCGAAGAACAAATTTGGTATTGTGCAAAATTTGCTAATCTATAAAGGCCCAAATTTAACAACATCAATATTATTGAAAATTTGTGGTCCATATTGGAAATTTACATAATAAAAAAGGAATTAGGCTCCAGAAATGCAGTAGGAACATATTTCGCTTAATGTTACATAAAAACTGCACGGACCGGTAACAAACTGTCTCAAATCTGTTGCATACCATTCCAGATAATAAATACTATTTGGAATTTTTGATGTGAGATAAAAATATTAGATTTTTTGTTTTCCAATCTGTTACTTTGTTATGGAGCTTTAAAATTAAATTGTATACTGCATAATTTAAGCTGAGAGCCACTGTAATTTTCTAAATATAAATATAATTTTCAACAAGCGAGAATGTTATATTCCGCTTGGCCGAATCTATATACCCACAATGAATCTGGTGGTTTCCAAGTTTATATCGACTTTCGAACTATCTGTACAAAATTTCGTTGTCGTACATGCCTTTATTTAATCAAATGCATAGCTTCATTAAGTCCAACTTTAATATACCTATTTAATATGTCCCTTTCCAATGGCTATTTTCCAGATATTTGGAAAAAGTCATTCATCATTCCCCTGTTTAAATCTGGAAGTAAGTCCAACATCTCTAATTATAGGGGTATAGCAAAATTAAGCGTCATTCCCAAACATTTTAAAAAATAATAACAGATATTTTATCACACCAAATATCATCTTCTCTTTCTCCTGCACAACACGGATTTAGGAAAGGATGCTCTGCCACTACAAACCTTTTGGAATTCACAAGTAATGTTATAAATTCTTTCAATAATTATATGCAAACTGATACCATTTACACTTCAGCAAGGCCTTCGATATAAGCTACATACTTTAGGATTATCTCCATTATTTCTAAAGTGGATTACAACCTACCTTATAAATAGACAGCAATGTGTTCTGTTCAGGAATCATAAATCCAAATCTATTCCAGTTCCGTCCGGAGTGCCTGAAGGTAGCCATTTAGGACCAGTACTATTCCCTATTATACCCACCATCAAAAAGATGGGGTGTATATTGATTTTGTTATTCCGTGTTTAACATGTCGAAGAAATTGTTTAAGACCCCATAAAATATATATTTTCTGGGTCCTGGTTCGATTCTGAGTCGATCTAGCTATGTCCGTCCGTCTGTCTGTCTGTTGAAAGCAGGGTAGGGCTCGAACGGGACAATGTAGTGGTACGAAATTTAGCTAAAATATTTATCTTATATAAGGTTTGTTTGGTATTGAAAATGGGCAAAAATTCGGTTAATAAACCAAAAAGTTATGGGCAAAATACTGACAACACAGGGTGTCCGTTGTAGCTTCATCTCATACTTTTCTGTTGATATCTCTTAAATAAAAGCATGTACGACAACGAAATTTTTCGGGGGTCGATATAAACTTGGAAACCAAAAATGGGCATGGTCCGCCCACTTTTCCGCCCACCTCCCATATAAGGTGAAAATTAACGAAATTTTGTACAAATAGTTTAAGGACCAATGTAAACTCGAAAACAAAAAATGGGCGTAGTCCGCCCACTTTACCGCCCATTTCCCATGTAACGAAAAGTTGATGGTGGGTATATACAGTGGTGGCCATGAGGTTAACAAACATACTGTTTTTAAAAGAAAATTATTTCGTTTCATTACAATTATTTACTAAAATTTTTGCTTTCTATCGCAATTCTCTTTTAATTTTTAATTTAAGTGCAGTAACAGGCAAAATAAGCTGGTCACAATTTTAGCACAAGCAAGTATATTTAAATTTTTTATATGTTTTAGATATTATTTTTCAATGAAGATAAAAAATAAAATAAATAAACAATCTCCAGATCTCAATGCTATTGAGAACCTTTGGAATGATGTGGAGCAGCACGTAATGAGAGCAAAACCTAAAAATTTGGCCGATTTATGGACAGAAATAGAAAAAGGTTGGTATGCTATTTCAGTGGAGCGCTGTATGGGATTTGTGGAAAGTATGCCAAGGAGATTGGCTGCTGTAATAAAAAATAATGGATACCCAACTAAGTACTAAGTTTATAGTGAAATAAGTTTTTTGTTTTGTTACTTTTTTTTAAATGTGAATACATTTTTTTTATTTTGTGCTAAAATACTGTCCAGTGTTTTTTGACGGTTATTCTATTCTGAACAGAAAAACAGCAAAGATGTATATAGGAATGACAATGAATGTATTGTGACGTGATCTTAGCAAGACATGTTACACGTATATAAAATAAATATTAAAAAAAAAATAAAGAAATACAAGAAATATTTGCTTTTAAAGATAGGCAGTGGCAAGTGTGCTAACCTCATGGCCGCCACTGTAGATTCGGCCGAGCCGAATATCACATTTGCGTTTGTTTTTATTAATGATTTACCTTCCTGCATCAAACACCCAAAAATATTAATGTATGCTGATGATGTAAAGCTTTTCCTTAGCTTTAAAGACTCCAATCAATGCTCCCTAGTTCAAGTGGATTTAAACAACTTCCTTAATTGGTGCAATATCAATTTAATGTATTTGAATTTTAATAAATGTAAATATATATCATTTTACAGATGAAGTCCAGTACTCTTGGGGTTCTCCTTGATAACAAATGTTTTGTTAAGTTTTAATTCTCACATATCGCAAACAGTTAATAAAGCAAAAGGAGTAAAACTCAACGTTCATAAAACGTTGGGGAAAGGAATTTGAAGTTCCCTATATTACATGATAGCTTTATGTATCCCTGGTAAGACCTATCCTGGTATATGCATCTGTTGTTTGGGATCCTCAATATGATGTTCACGTAAAGAAAATTAAATCAGTCCAGAAGCAATTTGTCTACGATCACTTCCTTGGAATCCAAACACAAATCTTCCCCCGTTTGAAAGTCGTTTACCATTAATTAAACTTCCCACACTTAAGAACAGACAAAATTATCTTAACACTACATTCATTATAAATATAATAAATGGTGTCACACTTTCCGAGTTTCTTGTTCGTAAGCTTGAATTCCTTGTCCCATTCTAATTATTACAATTTTGATCCGTTTCGAAGAATGTGTAATGATTTTAATATGTTATACGATCATATTGATTTCTTCCATAATGTAAATGCTATCAAGGAAAACATTAGTAATTTTTTGAACCCATGAGTTCTTTTTAGCTTTTAAGTTTTCGTTTTTATAAAAATTTTTATATTATATATATTGTACCTTAGCCTGTAAGAAATTATATTTCATTGGCAAATTAAATTAAATAAATAAAGCAAAATCGGAAAGTTATATGAAATGCACTGTTCCCATCAAGTACCACCTGTAAATAGACTACTGTCAAATTTTGAGCAAGTGTCGTCATTTACTTTGCGTTTAACAGCTGTTCAAAACGTACAACCTCGTGTATTTTTCTAAAAATGGAAAAAAGTGAATTTCGAGTGCTCATTAAACATTATTTTTTGCGAAAAAAAAAACCGTCAATCAAACCAAGGAAAAGCTCAATAAATACTATGGGGACTCTGCACCATCGATTTCAATGGTAAAAAAAGTGGTTTACTGACTTTCGTTGTGGTCGCACAAGTACAAATGACGTTGAACGTTCTGGACGGCCAATTGAGGTCAGTACACCCGAAAATGTCGAAAAAATCCACGATATGGTGTTGGCCGACCGAAGAGTAAAAGTGCGTGAGATTGTTGATGCCATAGGCATTTCATATGGCAGTGTGGTTTCGATTTTAAATGATCAGCTGGGTTTAAGAAAGTTGTCTGCAAGATGGGTGCCGCGTTTGCTCTCAATTGACCATCAACTTAAACGTCTGACAACTTCAAAGGATTATTTGGAGTTTTTTAACAGCAATCCGAATGAGTTTTTGCGGCGTTTTATAACTGTGGATGAAACATGGATCCATTACTGCACTAAACAATGGGTTTCTCTGGGTGAACCTGCTCCCAAGAAGCCCAAGGTAAGTTTGTCGGCCAATAAGGTGATGGCAACAGTTTTTTGGGATGCACGCGGGATAATCCACTTCGATTACCTTCAAAAGGGAAAAACAATAAATGGCGAATATTATGCCAACTTATTAGACCGATTTAATGAGTATTTAAGAAGAAAACGACTCCATATGGCAAAGAAAAAAGTTATTTTTCATAAAGATAATGCTCGGGTGCACACGTGTGCAGTCTCAATGGCAAAACTCTATGAATTGGGCTACGAATTGGTACCATATTCTCCGGATTTAGCCCCTAGTGACTACTTCCTATTTCCAAACCTAAAGAAATGGCTCGGTGGGAAGACATTCAGCTCCAACGATGAAATTATTGACCAAACAAATGCCTATATTAAGGACCTCGAAAAATGCTATTTTTTGGAAGGGATACAAATACTGGAGAAACGTTGGACGAAATGTATTGAGTTAAAAGCAGATTATGTTGAAAAATAAATTTTTGTTTTGAAAAAAAACACTGTGTTTCATTCAAAAAGTCACGGACTTATTGATCCGCCCTCGTATCAATTAAATAAAAAAATAAAAACTCTAAGAACAACGTTTCCAAATTATTGAATTTTGTATATTTTAAGATTTTTTCGATCTCACTCCTTCTTTAATACCAAGGAAACCACAAATATGCTCTAAAAAGAGTGTTTTATGCGCATAAAAAATGTTCTTTAATATCGCAAAATATTCCCTTAAAATTAAACGAGAGAAAAATATATAGTCGGTCAAGCCCGATCATATGATACCCTACACTATTGTGTACATTATAATTCGGGGAGGGGTATTTCATTAGACTTGGAGCCAAATGTGGACCGATACTCATATTAAGTATAAAATAAAACATACGAATACAGAATATAACTCGATGTTAACATTTATATAAATTTATTAACTTTTGGGTAATTCCCGAAAGAGGACCTTATATGAGAGTTATGGTAATTTATGGAACAATCTTTGTAAAATTTGGAACTATCTTTTATGTTTATATAAGACTTATTTGTGTCAAATATTAACTTGATACTAACATTTTAATGGGATTTAAACCCCTGAAAAGGTGTTATATGGGAACTATGGTCATTTATGGGTCGATCCTTATAAAAATCGGCACACTTATTAAGACTTATATGAAACTTATATGTGCCAAGGGTTATATGTGCTAAGGGTTTTATGATCGTTAAACCCTTTTCCGGGAGGACATTTGTATGGGGTCTAGATGAAATAATGGACCAATTATAACCAGTTTCAATAGGCTTTGTCCCTGGACCATAAGAAACTTGTGTGCCAAATTTCATTAATTTTCGTTAAAAATTGTGACCTGTAGTTTGATTACAAGATTTACATGGACGGACAGACGGACATCATTAAATCGACTCAGAATGTGATTGTAAGCCAATTGGTATAAATTAAGGATGGTCTTAGACTAATATTTTTGGGTGTTACAAACATCAGCACAAACGCATAATAATCTCCCCACCTATGGTGGTGTAGGGTATACAAATAAGTTCTTAAAATATTATTTTTTTCCGGCTTAATTTGAAATATATGCAAAAATATGCTTTTAAATAGGAATTTTTTATGAAAATACTAACAGCTTGGGTCATTTGAAGCTCAGGAAAAAATTTTATTTTGAATACTTTTTGGTTGAGTTGCTGAATCTCTTTTTCCAAGATTCTCGATATTACAAGAAACATATAATTATAAAAAAATATAGTTTCATTAGTCTTTGTTCAACATCCATTTCAACATCCATACGGGCATTGCCCAAAATACTTTTTTATTCGCAGGAATAAAGATTAATTATACACACCATCAAAAAGATAGGGGGTATATTGATTTTGTCATTCCGTGTGTAACATGTCGAAGGAATCATTTAAGACCCCACAAAGTATATATTTTCTGGGTCCTGGTTAGATTCTGAGTCGATCTAGCTATGTCCGTCCGTCTGTCCATCTGTTGTAAGCAGAATAGGGCTCGAACGGGACAACGTAGGGGGACGAATTTTGCACAAATATTTGTCTTATATAAGGTTTGTTTGGGGCAAAATCGTTTGATAAACAAAAAAGTTATGGGCTAAAAACTAGAAACACAGGGTGTCCGTTTTATACTTTTCTGCTGATATTTCTTCAACAAAAGCATGTACGACAACGAAATTTTGTACGTATAGTTCGGGGATCGATATAAACTCGGAAACCCTAAATGGGCGTGGTCCGTCCACTTTACCCCCTCCTCCCATATAACGTAAAATTTGAAAAAGTTGATGGTGGGTATACAGATTCGGCCGGGCCGAATATAACATTCGCGCTTGTTTTATTTTTATTATTATGTATAATTATTGGCTTATGTCTTTCATTATAAACTAAAAATATAATTGATATAAGGAAATATATATTTAAATTTAACAACCCTTTTGACATCATTATTCTTATAGTTAATTCCTCTGATTGCATGATTTTTTTATATCTATTAACATTTATTTATTGTTTATAACCTAGCATATAAGCATGACTATAAATTTCTTATAATTGTAGCAATTTATCATCAATACTTGCAGCCTCCCTAATAATATAGTGAAAACCTTAATAGTGTGCATAGTTAAATTTTATGGCTACTTAATTTTAAACATAAAAAATAAATTTAAAAAACTTATTCCCCGAAAAAAATGAACAACATTCTCAATGAAAAGATATGTTTATAAATCATTTCTGGCAGTGGTTTTATGCCAAAAGATAAGAAATGAAGTGGAAAACCATTTTCTTTTTTTTTTTATTTTAAATAAGTAATTTTGTTTAAATCTACAAGAATATTTTTTGAAATTGATTTAAGTGGAAAAAAGGCTTCATATGAAAATTACTTTATAAGACTTTATTCCAAGAGAAAAGAAGACTATTAATCACATTTCAGAAAGTGTGTGTGGGAAAAAAATAATGATTTATAGTTTATTCATATGCTATTTTTTAAATGGTCATATGTAACAAACACCTGTTTATTTTATGAAGTTGTTTTTTTTTAAACATATTAAATCTTCTTAAATTATTTCTAGTTAAATAGTTTTATATGCTTTTATTCCTATTTTCATATTTTTAATGTTGCTATAATATTTTTTAATCTTCTTTTTTATGTTAAACTGTTATTGAGTTAAATTTAATATTTTTTTAGTTATTTGAACATTTTTAGTTTAGTTAGCAGAAAACCATTTAGTTAATAATCTTTGTTGCTTTTTTGATTCCATTAAATCCTTTTTTTTCATTTTCTCTTAGAGGAAGTTATTTTATTTATTTTTTTGTTATTGTTGTTTAATTTTCCGTGTTAAGTGTTTGAACAAATATTTGCATCTGCTCTTAACTGTCACAACATTTACACACACACACACATACAAACAAACACAACTTTTATTAGTACGTGAGCTTTAACGAACATAAGCAAATCAAAATTAAATGAACTCAATTCAACTAAACTTGAATGAACTGCTGAATAGTTGGTAGGTAGAGTGAGTAAAAACAACAAAAATAACAATTACCCTGAAGTTTAAAAAGTCCAATTTTCCAGTACTTACTGGTTACGTTAACAGCCACTGGTTTAACGTATAGTAGTGAATTCTTTTGGTAAATAAACTACAACCCTCTTCGCCAAAAGTACATATTTGATCAATATTTTCACCACTTGTGTATTGCAGTAGTTAACTATTTTGAACTAGAAAATTCTCTAACAAATAATTCACTTGACCCCATAAAATGACCACAGCGGAAGTAGTTCTCTAAACTGTTGGGAAACCTACAATAGTTTCCAACAAAACTTACAACAGGACCACGTACTTGTTATATGAACTAACAAACATTTATAAGTGAACCACCACTACTTTAACCAAAAAAAAAAAAAAAAAACGAGAAAAAAGATATAGTCGGTCAAGCCCGACCATATGATACCCTACACCACTGTGTACATCAAAATTCGGGAAGGGGTCATTGTGGACCGATACTCATATTAACATTAAAACTTACGAATACAGAATATTACGTCGATAATAATATTTATATGAATTTATTCACTTTTGAGTGATTTCCGAAAGAGGGCCTAATATGGGAGCTATGGTAAATTATGGATCGATCTTCGTAAATTTTGGCACTATTATTTATATTTATATAAAACTTATTTGTGTCGAATATCAATTTGATATTAACATTTTAATGGGATTTATGCCCGTTAAAGTGATTTTCTGAAAAGGGGTTTATATGGGAGCTATGGTCAATTATAAACCGATTATAAAAATCGGCACACTTATTTAGACTTATATAAAAATTATATATGCCAAATTTCATTAAAATATTAATATATTTAAGGGATTTATGATCGTTAACCCTTTTCCGGGAGGACATTTGTATGGGGGCTAGGTAAAATAATGGACCGATCATAACCAATTTCAATAAGCTTCGTCCCGAGCTGTAAGAAACCTTTGTGCCAAATTTCATTAATTTTTGTTCAAAATTGCGACTTGTAGTTTGATTACAAGGTTTACATGGACGGACGGACAGACGGACGGGCATCGTTAAATCGACTCAGAAAGTGATTCTAAGCCGATTGGTATAAATTATGGTGGGTCTTAGACAAATATTTTTGGGCGTTACAAACATCAGCACAAACGCATAATTCCCTCCCCACCTATGGTGGTGTAGGGTATAAAAAAAAGAACGTCTGTAATTATATCTGTATTTGTGTACATTATTTGTATGTATTTGTTTCACAACTTAAGTGTATTTTATAATGGAGTTTTGGAGAAGGGGGCTTTTGATAAGCAATAAAAACCAGACATTTGATCATTGACTATTTGAAGAATTAATGCATATTTAATAACGTTAAAAAGTTCTTGGCAAAAGTTACTAAACTAAAGTAGAATAAATATAAGGAAAACTAAAACTGTAACAATAAAATTATAAATACGTACATACTTTCATACTCACACTTAAATTATTTGCCATCCAGACACTGTAAACAAAAACCTTAAAAGTATACTATAGATTGTGCAAAAATCTCCATAAAAACAGAAAATAAAAAAAAAAAAAAAAAAATAAAATAGAAAAAACTAAAAATAAATTATTTACTAGATGTTGGTTTTTGATTACAATAAACATTTTGTGAAAACAGGGTGTATATGTTTATATAGGATTTAGGGGTATAATTAGAAGCAGATAAAGCTTTAATTTTATATTTTCCAATCAAATTTAAAAATAACAAACTTGATGTGATAATCCCTGGTTGATTTAATATTGATTAGCAGCTAAAATGTCTGCAAAATTTCTCTGAGATGACATAAAGTTGCTAAAGTTTTTAAAAGTAGGGAAGTTGAAATAACTATGTCTGTCTGTCCGTCTGTTGAAATCAGCATTCTGAAGGCTTTGGATGATGTAGTGATGTCGAGTCCACAAAAAAAAATTGAAAAAAGAGATAACGGATGCTCTGACTCTTAAAACCTCTTAAAATTTATATTCCGAAAAGGGGCCAGTTCCAAAAACAAGTACACATTTTCAAAAAGTAAAATTTTTTCGTTTTAATTCTAAAAGCCTCATTTTGTAAAACGAAGCGTTTTGAAACGGCAGAAATTTGTATGGAAAAAAATTATACAAATTTCAAACGTTTAAAAAGGTTTCGTTTTACAAAACGAGGCCCCAAAATTTTAGAAAAATTGCCTTTCAGAGAACAGGATCTTCCAAAAGGTATCATTGAACAAATACCAATTTTAAAACAAGTACCGACATTATATTTAAAATAAAATGATTTCTAAATTACAATTTTTTATTAAAAAAGTTACCTACTTCAGAAAAGTAGAATTTTTATTTTAAAGAGAAAAAATTATATAAAAACGAGTTGTAAACCCGCTACTTCGTTATCGGAAATTTTTTATAAAAACCATACCATATAATAAATTTAAACTAAGATTCTTAACTCCCTTGGGAACATTTTTAATAATGGTCTTATGTCATCCATAAACAACAATATCTCTTTAATTAGAATAATGAAGAATAAATATCAGAATTACGAAAAAGTATATTAGAATAAAGAAAAAGGACCACAAAATCCATTTTAAGGTTTCTGATTCACTTACATCTTCAATTTTATGTTTCTAAGGATGAAAATTGCAGAACATTCAAGAAGTACTATTAGAAGAACGAAAAAAGATACCACAAAGTCCCTTCTTATGGATTCTCATTCTTTTAGAACCACATATCTTTAATTTCATGTTTCTAGATTCAGAATTATAGAAAATTAAAAAAGTACCATAGGAAGAACAAAAAAGTACCACAAAGTCCCTTCTAATGGATTCCCATTCATTTAGAACCACATATCCTTATTTCATGTTTCTAGGTTAAATATTACCGAAAATTAAAAAAGTACTATTGGAAGAACAAAAAAGTACAAAAAAGCACAAAGACCACTCTTGTGAATTCTTTCTCACATAGGACCATGCATATTTAATTTCATGTTTCTACTTTAAATATTATAGAAAATTCAAAAAGTACCATTAGAAGAACAAAAAAGTACCACAAAGTCCCCTCTAATGAATTCTCATTTATTTAGGACCAAATATCTTTAATTTTATGTTTCTATGTTAAATATTATAGAAAATTCAAAAGGTAACATTAGAAGAACGAAAAAGTACCACAAAGTTCTCTCTTATTGATTCATTCATTCACTTAGCACTTCATGTCCTGAATTTCATGTTTCTAGGTTAAATATTATAGAAAATTCAAAAAGTACCATTAAAATAACCAAAAAGTACCACAACGTCCCCTCTTATTGATTCTCATTAACTAAGGACCACATATCCCTAATTTCATGTTTCTAGGTTCATATTTATAGAATATTCAAAAAGTACCAT
The DNA here is from genome assembly GCA_951394005.1 of Protophormia terraenovae. Taxonomy (NCBI): domain Eukaryota; kingdom Metazoa; phylum Arthropoda; class Insecta; order Diptera; family Calliphoridae; genus Protophormia; species Protophormia terraenovae. The sequence goes on from OX596074.1 coordinate 95,614,477, forward strand.
TAGAAGAACGAAAAAGTACCACAAAGTCCCCCCTTGTGAATTCTTTCCAACATCGGACCATGCGTATTTAATTTCATGTTTCTAGGTTAAATATTATAGAAAATGCAAAAAAGTACCAATATAAGAAGAAAAAAGCACCACAAAGTCCATCCTCTTGAATTTTCACGCACAGGACCATGTACCTTTAAGTACCACAAATTCCACTCTTGTGAATTCCTATCTACATTTTCTTAATTTCATATTTCTATGTTTAATGTAATTGAAAATTCATTATTAAGTTTGAATAAAATTTCCCGCCTTAACCCCTTTTTTTTGGTACTTTTTTTTCACCCATCGAAGTATCAAAAATTGTATTCCAATAAATATCTAAATTGTAGTGGTATCCCATATTAAAATACTCATATGAATATTTCAATAAATATAAAAAAATGTTTTATGAAAAAAGTACCAAAAATAGGTACGATTTTTACCCCTTAAACGTATGAATTTCTAAAAAGTACCAAATTTGTACTTCTCATTTTTTGATAACTTATGAATACGACATAAATTTTATTTGTATGTTGATTGGTTTCAAAGATACATATGGTACCAAAAAAAGTACCAAAATACAGTTTTTACCCGTTTTCTCCCTAAAACGGCCGATTTTCAAAAAAGTACCAGACACCTGTCAAATTATTTTTTAAATGAGTAACTATAACTATTCAACTTTTTTTGTATCTCCATTAGTTTAGGATATATAAAGTTACCGAGTTTACCCGTTTTTTTACCCTTTTTTACCCCCTAAACATTCGAACTTCCAAAAATCCCGTCTTAGTGGATCTATATGGTGGGAGACCTACCTACGTTTCAAATTTCGTCTCTCTAGCTTCAGCCGTTTGGGCTGTGGGATGATGAATCAGTCAGTCAGTCACGTTACTCTTTTATATATATAGATTACGAGCTGTAAACCCGCTACTTCGTCAGCGGAAATTTTTTATAAAAACTATACTATATAATAAATTTAAACTAAGGCTCTTAGCTCCCTTGGAAACATTTTTAATAATGGTGTTATGTCATCCATAAATAACAATATCTCCTTAATTTCAGCTTTATAATCTTAGAATAATGAAAAATAAATATCAGAATTACGAAAAAGTATATAAGAATAAAGAAAAAGGACCACAAAATTCATTTAGAATGAATGGGAATCCAAAGTCCCTTCTTATGGATTCCCATTCATTTAGGACCACATATTCTTATTTCATGTTTCTAGGTTAAATATTACCGAAAATTAAAAAAGTACCATTGGAAGAACAAAAAAGTACCACAAATTCCCCTCTAATGAATTCTAATTCATTTAGGACCACATATCCTTTAATTTCATGTTTCTAAGTTCATAATTATAGAAAATTCAAAAAGTACCATTAGAAGAACAAAAAAGTACCACAAAGTCCCCTATAATGAATTCTCATTCATTTAGGACCACATATCCTTAATTTCATGTTTCTAAGTTCATAATTATAGAAAATTCAAAAAGTACCATTAGAAGAACAAAAAAGTACCACAAAAACCTCTTTTATGGATTCTTATTCATTTAAGGTTACATATCTTTAATTTCATGTTTCTGGGTTAAATATTATAGAAAATTCAAAAAGTACCATTAGAAGAACAAAAAAGTACCACAAAGACCCCTCTAATGAATTCTCATTCATTTAGGACCAAATATCTTTAATTTTATGTTTCTGTGTTAAATATTATAAAAAATTCAAAAAGTACCATTAGAAGAACGAAAAAGTACCACAAAGTTACCCCTTGTGAATTCTTTACAACATCGGACTATGCGTATTTATTTTCATGTTTCTAGGTTAAATATTACAGAAAATGAAAAAAAGTACCAATAGAAGAAGAAAAAAGTACCACAAAGTCCAGCCTCTTGAATTTTTACCCACAGGACCACGTATCTTTAAGTACCACAAATTCCACTCTTGTGAATTCCTATCTACATTTTCTTAATTTCATGTTTCTATGTTTAATGTAATTGAAAATTCATTATTAAGTTTGAATAAAATGTAATTTCCCGCCTTTACTCCCTTTTTGGTACTTTTTTTTCACCAATCGAAGTATCAAAAATTGTGTTCCAATAAATTTCTAAATTGTAGTGGTATCCCATATTAAAATACTCATATGATTATTTCAATAAATATAAAAAAATGTTTTATGAAAAAAGTACCAAAAATAGGTACGATTTTTACCCCTTAAACGTATGAATTTCTAAAAAGTACCAAATTTGTACTTCTCATTTTTTGATAACTTATGAATACGACATAAATTTTATCTGTATGTTGATTGGTTTCAAAGATACATATGGTGCCAAAAAAGTACCAAAATACAGTTTTTACCCGTTTTCTCCCTAAAACGGCCGATTTTCAAAAAAGTACCAGACACCTGTCAAATTATTTTTTAAATGAGTAACTATAACTATTCAACTTTTTTTGTATCTCCATTAGTTTAGGATATATAAAGTTACCGAGTTTACCCGTTTTTACCCTTTTTTACCCCCTAAACATTCGAATTTCCAAAAATCCAGTCTTAGTGGATCTATATGGTGGGAGACCTACCTACGTTTCAAATTTCGTCTCTCTAGCTTCAGCCGTTTGGGCTGTGGGATGATGAATCAGTCAGTCAGTCATTCAGTCAGTCACGTTACTCTTTTATATATATAGATTATTAATTAAAAAATTATTTTGTAAAATAGTTGCCCTTTTGCGAAAAAAAGCTGTTTTTTTAAAGAAATAGATATATTTTTTTAAAATACTTTTAAAAACATATAAATAGCAATATGCCAAAATCGACTTTTTGCGAAAAAGAACTTTTTTTTTATTGTTGAAAATGGTTCTATAGGTCTTTTCATAATTCCGTTATTTACAAAATTACCGTTATTTTTAAGTTATTGAAGAGAATCAAAATTTTTACCTTCAAATTTCCAGAATTCGACCAAATGATATTTGGCAACTTTGTACAAAATCCTTTGGCGAGTATTTTTGCTAAACATATGAACTCATAATATTTGCAAATACAGGGTGTTTTGATGCATTTTTAATAAAAAATTCATTTTGCCATCTAGCGGCAATAATTTGTACTAACTATGTTCAGTAATTAGAAAGGTAATTTCAGTACATTTCCAAACAAAAACTTTTTTTTGAAAATCGGTTAAAAAAAATAACCAAAATCTGTAAAAAATGTACTAAAGAAAGAATATTTTGTTATAGTATATGCTTTTATTTAAAAGATATATTAGCAGAAAAGTATGAAATTAAGCTACAACGGACACCCTGTGTTTTTAGTATTTTGCTCATAACTTTTTTGTTTATTTACAGATTTTGGTCATTTTCAATATCAAACAACCTTATTCTGCGGTGGTGCTTGAAGATTACATTACTACTTCAAAAGTTATATATGAATGAAGGTGAAAAAAACGCATTTTTTTAGATTTTTTCGATAACGAAAAATGCGATTATTGTCATCAAGAACTATGTTGACTTTCAAGGCATAACATTTAGTCCAATTTGTGCCGCGTTAAATGTTAGCAGTAGTATTTCCTTACTTCCATGTTTTGTTGTTGCCATTTTGTTTTTTAAACTCATAAAAAGTAAAAAAATCCAAGTTTTAAGGGCCACCCTACATTTCCGTTTTAGGACATGTGAGGGACACCCTAATTAGATATTAAGGTAGCTGACTCTACCCCCGAAGCATTAAAAATCATTTGGCATTCATAGCTTGAATGAAAAAGTACTTTTTTTTTTGGCATATTACATATAAATGTAAAAAAAGTACTAAGTTATTGATTAATAAAGTACCAATTAAAAAATGAAAAGATGGCGAATTTAAAAATTTTAAAATTTTGAAAAAAGTTCAAATTTTTCAAAAATACTTATTTACAAAAATGGTACGAATTTTCATTTGAGATACTTTTTTTTATACCCACCATCAAAAAGATGGGGGGGTATATTGATTTTGTCATTCCGTGTATAACATGTCGAAGGAATCATTTAAGACTCCACAAAGTATATATTTTCTGGGTCCTGGTTAGATTCTGAGTCGATTTAGCTATGTTCGTCCGTATGTCTGTCTGTTGAAAGCAGGATAGGGCTCGAAAGGGACAACGTAGGGGCACAAATTTGTCTTAAGTATATAAGGTTTGTTTGGTATTGAAAATGGGCAAAATCGGTTAATAAACAAAAAAGTTATGGACTAAAAACTAGAAACACCGGGTGTCCGTTTTATACTTTTCTGCTGATATTTCTTCAACAAAAGCATGTACAACAACGAAATTTTGTATAAATAGTTTGGGGGTCGATATAAACTCGGAAACTAAAAATGGGCGTGGTCCGCCCACTTTACCGCCCACCTCCCACATAAGGTGAAATTGTGTTCAAATAGTTCAAAGACCAATGTAAACTCGGAAACAAAAATGGGCGTGGTCCGCCCACTTTAACACCCACCTTCCATATAACGTAAAATTTGAAAAAGTTGATGGTTTGTATATAGATTCGGCCGAGCCGAATATAACATTCGCGCTTGTCTTAATGTATATTATGGTATTTATAGAGTCCACTGTAACAAATAACTTGATTCTTTTACCGCAACTGCAAAAAGCTTGCCATACCAGGAATTCTTTAGGACATTTTGTTTGCTTTTGGGTCCTAAACTTATCTTCAACATTTCCTCGAGCATTAGCAACATAAAAATTTTGACCCGGAAGCTGTAATAAATCTGCCAGTACTCATGTATGTGTATTTTTGTATGAAATCTGATTTTAGTTTTCGTTCCCTATTCTTGGTTTCTAAATTGTTAGCAGCATTCTTGTTTGGAATTTTTTGGACTTTGTATGTTTTTAAGCCGGCATTGGCTTTAATTTTTCGCACCAAATAGTCAGAGCTCTGAGCTTTTGTACCAGATATATTTGGAGCTCTTTTCAATATGCTTTCAATTTTTGTGGCCTTCTCAATATCATGTGGACCTTTATTTTTTCTCGAATCAGGTTTCCTATTAAAATCAACGAAATTGAGTTCAAATAGTTAAAGGACCAATGTAAACTCGGAAACAAAAAATGGGCATGGTCCGCCCATTTTACTGCCCACTTTACCACCCCCTTCTATTTAATGCAAAATTTGTAAAAGTTGATGGTGGGTATATAGATTCGGCAGGGCCGAATATAACATTCGCGCTTGTTTTTTTATTGACTATTAGGTAAAAAAAATCGGTTTTAGAATTTAAAGATTTTTTTTGCAGAATGGTAATGTCCGTCTGTCTATACATTAGAGTTAAATGGATCGAAAATTATGCATAATTCAGGGAAGGGTGGCATCAACCCTTTAATGATTACGTTTAATTTTCCTATTTATTAGTAAGTGAAAAAATGCATTTTTAGAATTATGAGATGTTTTTTGGTTGAATGGTAATGTCCGTCCATCTGTCTGTAGATTTGGGTTAAATTCAGGAAAAGGTGATATCCAAATTTGGATGATCACGTTCTATTCTTGCAACGTTCAATGGTCAAATTCTCTAGATACTGTTTAATAATATTGGAAACAGTTTGACAGCAGGCCTTTAATTCTTTGGCAAATTTTATGTAGAACAAATTTGGATTTTTTTTTGAAAATTATTAATAATTTTAACACGTACTTATTTTTAGTAACTCATAATGAGTTACTCATTTTAATCAAATGCACAACAAATCAACATGATTTTCATTAAAAATAATAACTGTCATATTTTTTAAAGATAACTAGATCAAATAAAAAATTTTAATATTGCTTGCAAAAAAACTTATGAGGTTAAGATTTTTTATGTATAAATATATTGGACAAAATTTTAAATAACAAAAAGTTTGGATTAACCTTAAAAAACTTATTTTTTTTTTTTATTCTTCTATTTGCAAATTATATTTAATTTGTGTCTTTCAATTATTTACTGTTGAATTTTATTAATCGCTTTTGTAGAAATATCTATGTTTTATTTATTTAAATTTAATAATAAAAAAGTGTAATTATTTTACACTTATTCTGTAATACTAGAACACATACATTAAAAAATAGAGATATAAAAACAAGAATAAAAAAATGTAATAAAAAAATGTTTTATTTAGTCTATAAGCCGTTTTTTTTTTTTGTAAAAATGTAAAATAATCATATGAAAAAGTATGTAATTACATACCACAATACACAACATATTTCCTATTATAGTTAAAATTAATTAAGTAAACATACATGTATGTACATTTTTTTGGTGTCAAGGACTTTTTTGCTTTAATGAAACCAGATAAATAAAGAATTTTATGAAATTCAATTAAGTATCTTTATTTGGTAAAAATATGGAATATTTTAAAACGTAAAATGTTTTATGAAGAAGAGACGGATTTTTGTTTTAATTTAAGAGTTTCTTTGGGTATAATGTAATATTTGTTAAAAAATTTATTAAAAAAAAAAAAAAAAAAAAAATTAAGAACGTTTAACCAATATTTCTACTTAACACCCTGTATTAAGGATTTCCTTTGAAAATAAATACTAAAAAAAGTTGGTCAATTTAAGTCATCATTTTGTGTGGGGTGTAAAGAATACAAGGAAGACATTAATCAAGACTCATTAGAGTGAAAAAATAAAGTTAAAAAAAGAAAGCGAAAAGCAACAAGAAAAATACAAAAGAAAGTCATGCTAAGCAAAATAGTAGAAAAAAGAAAGGAAAATATAACAATAAAATATAGTTGTTATATAAAATGTTACAGTGGAAACTAAATTAAAAGGAATAAACAATTAAAGTCTAAAATAAAAATATAATAAAAATAATAATAATATTTAGGAGTTTTGTTTTGATTCCCAAGAAATTTGTGTAAAGAATATTACTCTCTATTTTACAAATTGAGAATTTTAGATTTTCAAATAAATAAGCTAGTAATAACCCCTCATTACTAAGTAATGCACAAAATAATAAGTTCATAGTTATTTTGTAAATTATTGTTTATTTTATAAATTATTTATTATGCATTATAAAGATATTTTACTGTAATTTCACAACCACAGTTTTACATTTGGAAATAAATATAACAAGAGTAGATAAAATAAAACATTAGTTGAACACTTTTATTTAACAGAAAATTCTCATGTTTAAATAAAGAAACATCTAGATAGTGTCTATTATACATAAAGGACACAATACAAATTTAAGCATTGTTTTCAAATAACTAAGAATAAATAAAATTTGCCGGAATTTATTTACTTTATCTTTTACGTATTTTTTTTTTTTTTTTTCATGCAATAATTTAATTTTTATTAAAACAAATTTCCTTTTTTTTGTCTCTCTTTCTAGGTAAGTTTGTAAACAACTTTAAGCTAAAGTTTCCGGTGTTTTATAAAGTCGCAAGTATTAATTGTTATTTTATTGTAAAGAAAATTTAAGAGAAATAATTAATTTTATAACTTTATTAGAAACAAAATAATAATAATATTAATAATAATAATAATAATAATAATAATAATAATAATAATAATAATAATAATTAATATTAATCAAACTCACAGAGTGAGTAACAACAGGTCGAATCGAATTGAAATGTATGTATAGTATAGAGCATGACCTCAGCTTTAAGAAAAAATAACTTTTAGTCACTTTGTAATAAAACGACTTAAGCTACAGGGTGTCAAAGTTGACCACCTAGAGTATGAAAAAGTTGAACAAGAACCATAACTTCTCTAAATCAAGTTCAATTTTAAAGATTTAAAAACCTTTATAAAAATAAGATGAGGTGAAAAATAAATATGCTTACTTATCTAAGATATCTTTTATGGTTAAAAATATGTTTGCGTTTTTTTTAATGATTCTTTGTTTATATATTTTTAATCTGCCCTTCTTTTAAGGCCTCACAATATGTATTCAAATCTTAAAACTATAAACTAAACACTACTTTATCTCTAACGAGAGCATGGGTAGGTGAATAACACTGGCCAACAAAAAAAAAAAAAAAAAAAAACTTTTTTCGTGCGCCTTCAAAAAAAAATAAAAAATATGTGGACTAGATGGAATTCCGCATGCTAAACTCGAATCTGCTTTCAGTTTTCTCCCATCAGGTCGAGATTTTTTTTTTTTTTATGGGAGTGTCTAATATTGCTCCCTAAATAAGCCGATTACCCGAGTATATTTCACTATAACTCGAGAACTGCATGCACGATTTATATAAATAATACAAAAAAATTTGTGGAAGAAAATTGGCTTTAAGTCGTTCTAATAACAAATTTTTATCCGCTCAATAGTTTTGAAGATATTTCGAAATAAGTGTCCGAAAAAATTTGTTCATGCTAAATTCAAGATTTCTTTTTTTTTTACTAAAACTTCTTTTTAAAAGTGAAATCATCAAAAATATTTTAGTTTATCATCTTTATCTCAAAGCTGGTAATACTAAGAGTAAATAAATCCACGTATCATCAAAATTGATGCAGAAATCTTGATTGGATTCACAGTTAAGTTAGGATACCCATGCATACCTACAGTTAAGTGGTGATACACTAGTCGGAAAAAAAAATGGTGGATTATATGGAATTTAATGTGCTAAATTAGAATCAGCTTTTACTTTTTTTCTATCATATTGATTTTTTTTTATGGTCATGACTACTATGACCCCGCCTTTAGGCAGTCACACTTGTACAACTCGAGAACTGTTTGTTCAATTAAGATAAATTAAACTCCAGTAGATAGTGATCTAAATTGTCCAGTTAATATTTTCGTAGTTATTTGGTAATTAGTAGCGAAAAATGTATTTTTTTTTTTTTTTAAATCGGGAAATTTTTGATCCATAACTCTGAAATTCTTGAGCGAATAAAAAATATTGTTGACATACCTTGAAGACAATTTTCGTATGCATCTTTTGGTATATCACTTATCATAAACGGTTCTTGAGTTATAGTCTAAATTTGACAAACCTTTCTCGAATTTTATAGTGTGATCGCTGAATAAGGTGATGATATTAGTCATGCACCTAAAAAAAATCAGTACGTGATACAAAAAAAGTGAATGCAGATTCTTGTTTAACTCGTCAAAATCCACCTATTCCATCTTTTTTTGTTTCAAGAAAAAAATTTCTTTTTTATTTTTTTTTTGCCCACCACTGCACAGTGGGGCAGAATCGAAATTTTTTGGAAATAAATCTGTAACTTCTGATCGGCATGAAATTTGGTACAGGCTTAGCAGAGGACTGTACAATGTTAAGTATCGGTAAACGGAATACAATTTAAAAATCTGTAATATGTTGTTAAAAAATTTTAATCAAAATCTACGGGACTTCGGAAAAATGTGGATTTTATGGCTGAAAATGTGAAAAAACCCATTTTTGGGATTTTTTTGGGAATTGTGGGATTCCTTTTACAAAAAATATAACGCAGTGTAAAATAAAAAAAATAATTAATTTGAAAGAAATTTCAAGCATGAATTTGTTCACATTATTCGATGTGATTTACTTCGAAAGATATGGTTTTAAATGAAATGACTCAGTAGTAATTTTTTATAAATTTTCAAATCTAAAACAAATTTTTCTTAAAAATTATAAATAATACTAAAACTAAAAAATTTTTTGAAGCAGAAATTCTTTAAATTTTTATGTATGTGAAAAATATAAACATAATATTACAGATAAGAAGTATATAGTCGCTCAAGTCTGACCATATAATATCCTAGCTAGATTGGCCAAATATCACAGTAGAATAGCCAAATATTTAGGCGACCAGACGGATGAACAGCCATTGATATATAGACTCAAAAAATGTTATGATTCGAAGAAGCATATAAGCGGTCAAGGCTAACCATATAACACTCTACACTATTTGGTATGCAGATTAAAATGGATTTTTCTACTTTTGTCAAGCTAGTTTGGTCAAATGTCATAGTACGGACGAGCTAAACATTTAGGCGACCAGATGGTTGGACAGACATTTATATATTAACTTAGATAATTATTCTGAGTTAAAAAGTTTACTTTAAGTTGGGGGTTGGAAGATATTTCCCATGCGCTATAAATATCAGCATGAACACATAATCCCAACAACCTAAGGATTGCGCACGAAAAAATCCGTGCATACAAATCTGCTTATACAAATTTAAATTATATTTTTATTAATGACTCTTATGTTCAAGTTCTACACATAAAATAATAAATTATTCCTTGTTAGTTTTTAAGGAAATATCTGATCTTTGCTAGAATTCTTCCAACTAAAGGCTTTATTGTGTTTCGGCCACATTTTTGCTCGAATAAGTCCACTTATTATTAAATTCCGTTTCATTTAATCTTTCGATTGCACGGAGTTCCGGACAATTTGATGTATTAGGCTCTTTCGGTACAAACACTAACAATTTCTTTGCTTCTACTCTATTGTGTTGCTGCTGTAATGAGAAAAAGCGAGAACATACCAGAAAAAAACGGATACACTGTATTTTTTTTTTTAGGAAGGGGAGAAGTCTTTTCCAATAGCACTGATTCACGTATTCACGTGTTAATGGAACCATTTTTATACCCACCATCAAAAAGATGGTGGGTTATATTGATTTTGTCATTCTGTGTGTAACATGTCGAAGGAATCATCTAAGATCCCACAAAGTATATATTTTCTGGGTCCTGGTTAGATTCTGAGTCGATCTAGCTATGTCCGTCCGCCTGTCCGTCTGTTGAAAGCAGGATAGGGCTCGAACAGGACAACGTAGGGGGACGAAATTTGGCACAAATATTTGTCTTATATAAGGTTTGTTTGGGATTGAAAATGGGCAATATCGGTTAATAAACAAAAAAGATATGGGCTAAAACTAGAAACACAGGGTGTCTGTTTTATACTTTTCTGCAGATATTTTTTCAACAAAAGCATGTACGTCAACGAAATTTTGTACGTATAGTTCGGGGATCGATATAAACTCGGAAACCGAAAATGGACGGGGTCCTCCCACTTTGCCGCCCACCTCCCATGTAAGGTGAAAATCAACGAAATTGTGTTCAAACATTTCAAGGATCAATGTAAACTCGGAAACAAAAAAATTGTCGTGGTCCGCCCACTTTACTGCCCACTTTACCACCCCCTTCCATATAACGTAAAATTTGAAAAAGTTGATGGTGGGTATATAGATTCCGCCGAGACGAATATAACATTCGCGCTTGTTTATGAATGAATTGCTTCTTTCTCGCATATGCATATGACTTCCAAATCAAAAACTTTCTTGGGAATTTTGATTTCTTTGATACACCATATATTTTTGCCATACTCCCTCTAGCATCTGCAACATAGAATTCCTGGCCAGGAAGTTGAAAAAAGTCAAACTGTACGAACGTTTTATCGTTTATTATACTCTAATCATAATTTTGAAAAAATTCGTCTAAAGTACTTTCACATTATTTTTTTACCTGCAAATTCTTGCTTGCATTTCTATTAGGATTTTTTTGTATTTTATACGTTTCACGTTGGGGTAAAAGGGGTCGAAAATGGCACTTAATTCAGGGTGAGGTGATATCAATATTTTAATGATGAGGATCTATTTTTATATTTATTATTAGGTAAAAAAAAAAAATATTTTTAGAATTTTAGGATTTTTTTTGGCTTAAAGGTAATAATGTCTGTCCGTCCGTCTATACCTTGTGATTAAATGGGTCTAAAATCACCAGAGAAAGGTGATATGAATATTTTAATGATCATAATTGAATTTTTTATTAATTAGTTAGTAAAAAAAATATTTTTAGAACTCTTGAATTTTTTTTTGGCAGAATAGTAATGTTCGTCCGTCTGTCTATACATTGTGAAAAAATGGGTCTAAAATGGGGGCATAATTCAAGAAAAGGCGATATCAATATTTTAATAATCACAACATGTTTTGTTTTTTATTAGTTAGTAAAAAATATCAATTTTAAAAATACTCCGATTTTTTTTGACCGAATGCCAATGTCCGTCCGTCTGTCTATACATTGGGATTAACTGGCTAGAAAAAAGCCGCATAATTCAAGGAAGGGCGATATGAATATTTTAACAACTACTACTTGTTTGTTCTTTATTAGCTAGTAAAAAATGCACTATTAGGTCTCTACAATTTTTTTTTTTTGGTTGAATGGCAACATCCGTCCGTCTGTCTGTACATTGTGAAAAAATGGGTCTAAAATTTCCGCTTACTTCAAGGAAAAGTGAAATCAATATTTTAATAATCACTTGTTTTGATTTTTACTAGTTAGTAAAAAAAAGCATTACAAACATCTTACAAATTTTGTTTGGCTGATATGTATTGTCCGTCCGTCTGTCTATACATTGGGGTTAAACATGTCAAAAACTATGCATACTTCAGTAAAAATTGATATCAGTACTTTAGTGATCACTTTCGACGTTTTTATTATTTATTAGTAAGTAATCAAATTCATTTTTAGAATTCTAAGGCTTTCTTTGCAGAATGGTAATGTTTTCATACAAAAAAAAAAAACCCTAAATTCAACAAAAATTCTGAAAACCTCTTTACGAAATGTTAGTACTTCCTTTAAAAAAGAAAAAATAAAAATTGAATTTCTTTAATTAATTTTAATATACAATTAAAACAATATTAAAAATTTTTATCGGCTGTAACTTTCTTCACTGCTTTCGTCAAAATCTGAGCCATCAATATTACTGTTATTGTGTTCTGAAATATTATACTCATCTTAAGTGAGAATAAGCAGATCAACTGCGGATTGCGGTAGGTCTACTATATCTTCGTTTGATTTTTGTCTACTACATTTTCATGAAAAATATTACCGGCAATTTTTGAAATCTTTATTTCTTGCTTCTTGGACTTCCTCAGAAAGTTGGCCAATTGGTAGAAGAGCATATTTTATAATGTCCGGGCCGTGAATAAAAAACTTGTGGAGGGTAGGAGACATACAATACCATGGATATTTATTAGGGTGATCGATTATTCGACTTTTTGGAGAAACCGGTTTTCGAATAGTTCGAATAGTTGGTATTTTGAAAAAACCGGTTGCACTTTTTTAAATTCAGAAAAAACCGGTTAACCGGTTTTTTACAGAAGTTAATATTTCTACCAAAAGACTACACTTCTTAAAGAAAAATCAATAAATATTATGATGTTCAAGTTAAAATATATAACACATAATTATTTTTGGAAATAACTATTAATCCAATAAGAACGAGAAAGAAATAGTCGGTCAAGTCCGACAATACCCTACTCAATTATGTGCACCAAATTTGGGGAAGTGTCTTCTTTTCTAAACTTGTGGAATTGTAGGCCAATACTATGTTCAATTATGGACCGATCTTCATGAAATTCGGAACACAGATTTTAACTTATATGGAACTTACATGTGTAAAAAAATTCTTACTACATTTAAGGGATTTATGATCGTTAAACCCCTTTTCCGGGAGGATGTTTGCATGGCGCTACTTTAAATAATGGAACGGTCATAACCAATTTCAACACGCTTCTTTCTTAGACTATAAGAAACCTCTGTGCCAAATTTCAAATTTAATACATGTTCAAAATTGTGACCTGTATTTTAATTAATTAATTATTTTTTTATGAACAGACAGACGGACGGACGAACATCATCAAATCGACTTAAAGACGATTGGTACAAATTAAGGTGGGTCTTAAACCAATATTTTTGGGTGTTACAAAGCATATGAACGAACGAATAATATAATATAAAAATTTTAAGAAAATAATCATCAAAACAAACAAAACAGAAACCATGGGTTAATATGATAAGAGCAAGAATCAATTTTACTGAAACTATTCTGTAGGAGAAACTTTTTAAAAAAAAAAAAAATCTTTGAAAAATGAAGAAAATATTGAATGAAAAAAGACTAAAACATTCAAATTAAGTGTAAAAATATTACAAGTGTTACAATTGAAGTAATTATTACTAATTTATTTATTTAATATTACAATAATTAATTTCGTTTTAACCTTAAACCATATTTTTAAAACATTACAAATAATACTCTAAAAAATATTCATAAATTTCGATTCAAATATCAGTATTTAGTACATGTTTTTTGAAATAAAAAGATATTTTTAAAACCGGTTTTTTGTGTTAAAAAAAAGGTCTATTCGACATTCGAAAAATGAACATTTTGAAAAAACCGACAGCACATTGACAGAAAAAACCGGTTTAAAAACCGGTTGGAAAACCGTATCGATCACCCTAATATTTATCAACGTAGTATCTGGCTGTATTGTTTCATTTTAACTGAGTTCGACTGTATTAAGCAGTAAAATTGTTTTGTTTATTTAAAATAATTGTACAAAACAATAATAAAAAATAATAATAAAATAACGAAAAATGAACCACTTAACCTGTTTTTGGTTTGGAGCAATTTGAGTTTTTTCACAAAAATTTTAATTTCTAAAATCGGGCAAAATATGCGCACGTTTTTTTTCAGAATATTAAAGTAGACAAAAAGTAATATTTTTCAGACATTTTTCAGAACAAAAGTCTTGATATATTTTTAGTTGCACCCCATGACATTTGAAAATAAGTGCATTTTGGACTATTTTCAAAAAAATAACAAAAATACCAGGACAAAAAATAATTTACAAATTCTTTAAAAGTAAACATAAATACTTGAAGTTGATGGTTCCATTTTAAATTTTTCCTTTAAAGCACTTTTTATTAAAGAAAAATTTACCGAAAGTTCATGAAAATTTAATTTTTTGCTCTTTTCTTAAAATATAAAAAAATTTTGAATTTTGACAGCTCAGTACTCAAAAACAACGCAACCTACGCTAATGACATTTATTGTTATTGATACATAATTTTGTCAATTTTTATTCGGTACCCAATTTGATTTAAAAAAGTTAATTTTCAAAATTCAATTAAACGCCACTTTCGATCCCATTTACCCCAACGTGCGTTTTAAGGCTCAATTTCCTTTCAACTTTTCTAATAAAGATTCAAAGCAAATAACTTTTTGCGACACTTTTCTTCATGAGATGAGGGATTTTCTCTCTAAATACTTTCTATTTTGTCTGAGTCCTACAGCCGGAAGATACTTTTTTTCCTTCCACATCTAAGTTTCCATTCAGAGACCATGACTTCTTTGTATAATATTCTGACCCATGAAACTGCATTTTGTGACACAACTGCCATCCTAGAAATATTTTTTATATGACGGAAGATTTCATGAAAAATTTGAATCATGTGTTTAGGTGTTATTAAGAAAAATTAGTTTCGCTATAACTATGAAACTTAGCACATGGCTAGTGAGCATAATGACAAATGTAAGCCAGTTAACAGAATTATTTGTTTTTCACCACATCAAAAGCTATAAGTCCAAGGGCACGCACGGATTTTTTCGTGCGCAATCCTTATGTAGGGTATAAAAAAAGAAAGACTCACGGAAATAATTTAAAAAAACACATACACCAAATTCATTTATTTAATAAATAAAAAGACAACAACAAGAACAAAAACACATATAAATGATCTCATTCCAAAACACAAATGTTCTCATAGAATCACATTGTTGTTCTTGTTGGTCGAACAAACAAACGAATGAATAATATTTTTCACTCTAACAAACCTAACAAAACGTGCTTCTAAACGTTAGTAAGAATATTCAAATCTAAATAATATTTATGTCATTGTATTTGTGTGTGTGTATCTTCTATTTTTAATAAAAATCTTTTTAAATAAAATTTGTTTTTGCACTCATACATATACATAAGTACGTGTATTACAAATAAATGTAGGTGTACATGTGTTTTTATTATGTCTGTCTGCGGTTATTGAGGCTTTATAGGGAAATGTTTTATACAAATACAAATACAACAGCAACAATGGCAACAAAACAACTCGGTATTTTAAATACAATAAACAATAAATAGTCTTAGGTGTTTATTTATTTAATGTTATTATTATTATTTCTTATAAACTTTTCTTATACATAAGAATATTGTTTTATATTTATTAAGAAAATATTTTTAGTAAATATTTTAAAAGGGGCTGGGCTGGGAACTAGGGTAGACTGTTATACTCATATGAATGTGAATGTTGTATTTATTATATCCTTATGATAAATATTAATGTTGTATGTATGCATATATGAATTTTTAGTTATTAAATATATGTATAATATTTATGTAGATCTGGCACTAAGTATATTAAGACGTGTTTTGCATTTATTATTATTTTGATTGTAGACTTGTTCTTTCTTTTTGGTTTTATAAGAAACAAGACAATACATGTGTAGTAACCATGTAAATGTCAATATTTTATATGTAGGGGGTAAATGGATGGGAAAAATTATAAATGAAAATTAAAAGAAAAATAAAAATCAATTTATTTAAAAAAGATTTAAAAGATACGAGGGCGGATCAATAAGTCCGTGACTTTTTGAATGAAACACAGTGTTTTTTTTAACTCAATACACTTAGTCCAACGTTTTTCCAGTTTTTGTATCCCTTCCAAAAAAAAAAAAGGATTTTTCGAGGTCCTTAAAAAAGGCATTTGTTTGGTCAATAATTTCATCGTTGGAGCTGAATCTCTTTCCACCTAGACATTTCTTTAGGTTTGGAAATAGGAAGTAGTCACTAGGGGCTAAATCCGGAGAATATGGCGGATGAGGTACCAATTCGTGGCCCAATTTATAGAGTTTTGCCATTGAGACTGCACACGTGTGCACCCATGCATTATCCTGATGAAAAAGAACTTTTTTCTTGGCCATATGGTTTCGTTTTCTTTTTAAATCCTCATTAAATCGGTCTAATAAGTTGGCATAATATTCGCCATTTATTGTTTTTCCCTTTTGAAGTTAATCAATGTGGATTATCCCGCGTGCATTCCAAAAAACTGTTGCCATCACCTTATTGGCCGACAAACTTACCTTGGCCTTCTTCGGAGCAGGTTCACCCGGAGAAACCCATTGTTTGGTACAGTAATGGATCCATGTTTCATGCACAGCTACAAAACGCCGCAAAAACTCATTCGGATTGCGGTAAAACAACTCCAAACAAACCTTTGAAGTTGTCACACGTTTACGTTTATGGTAAATTTAGAGCAAATGCGGCACCCATCTTGCAGACAACTTTCTTAAACCCAGCTGATCATTTAAAATCGAAACCACACTGCCATATGAAATGCCTATGGCATCAACAATCTAACGCACTTTTACTCTTCGGTCGGCCAACACCATATCGTGGATTTTTTCGACATTTTCGGGTGTACTGACCTCAATTGGCCGTCCAGAACGTTCAGCGTCATTTGTACTTGTGCGACCACAACGAAAGTCAGTAAACCACTTTGTTAACATTGAAATCGATGGTGCAGAGTCCCCATAGAATTTATCGAGCTTTTCCTTGGTTTGATTGACGGTTTTTATTTCGCAAAAAATAATGTTTAATGAGCACTCGAAATTCACTTTTCTCCATTTTTAGAGGTTGTATGTTTTGAACAGCTGTTAAACGCAAAGTAAATGACGACACTTGCCCAACATTTGACAGTAGTCTATTAACAGGTGGTACTTGATAGTAACAGTGTTGCATTTCATATAATTACTAGGAAAGTTCGAAAAGTCACGGAAATATTGATCCGCCCTCGTATAATAGAAGGAGAACCATTTGCCTTTAATTGAAAACGAAAGGATAATTTTAGCTTTTTAATAAATTAATTTAAAAAGTTAACTAATTATTATTAGCGCATAAGACTCCATTTGGAGATCAGTCACTTTACAGTGAAGCCGATCGCAAACATTTTGGTAATAAGTGTGTATCTCCTTAACTACTAGATGGATCGAATTAAATTGTATGGTAGAGTTATAGAGGAGGACTTAAGCTTTCAGAAAAATCATCTTGTAGCCACCTTGTAATAATAGATTTAAAAACATCTGTAGAAAACTTGAGAAAAATAATTTTTTAAATATATTTGATATTTGTTGAACAATTTTTTTAAAATTATTTTAAGTCGTCTCGCCTTAATAAATTATCAATATCAAGACTTTTAAATGATTTCGAAAAATTGCTGTTTTCTTACAAAAACTGATATGATTTTTTCACTTTTTCTTAAAATTTGTTTAATAAAATAAAAACAATATATATTCCAATGGAGAGGTAAATATGTCTCTTTTTATATTATTTTTATTATATTAGAAATGGAAGGGGTTTGGGTGAAAAAATTGTAATATGTAATCCTTTTAATAAATAACATTAAAAATAAATTAAAAAAGTAATTTTAATATATTTTTTTGTGCTTTTAAAAAATACGATTCTAAACATTTGAGTATTTTCATAAAATATGCTCTCCCGTTTATATTTTTTAGTGAACGAGAACTAGTTTTATGACAAATTAATCTTTATATAAGTAGTTATTAAAATTAGTTTTTAAATTAGAAAAATCTCGCGTGTCTTTTTTTCTTTAGCTCGATGAACTTGAAATTTCGTTCAAAATTTTACCATTTTCGATCAATGCTGGACGTAGGATGCAACCCTAAATCAAATAAAAACGTTTTTGTTATTTATTCTTGGAGCCTTTTCTTTTGAATTTGGTAAACAAATATTTTTTTTATTAAATCAATTTAAAGAAAAAAGTAAGAGAATCAGAAATTAAAAAAAAAAAAAACAAAAAAAAAAAAAAAAAAAAATATATATATTTTATTAAAAAATTTTTGTTTGTTCCCATTTTAGTCTAGACTTTGATATTTTTTCATGGTAGGTGAGATAAATCAAATATATTTTCAACACATTATTTTGTACTATATTGGGAATCTTAGAATATTTAAAATAAAAATATTCGCTCCTTTATTAAGGAAATTAAATTGGAGAAAAACCAAAAATTATATCAAGGAAAAAATTCGAAATTTTTAAATACTTACAAGCGCAAATATTTTTGAACACTTAGAGATACATATTAAATCATATTTTTATCATCTGATAAAAGGCTTTACAAAACTTTTTAAATCTTTTTGTAGAAGTTACGATTTTTTGAAACTTTTTCATACTTGAGGTAGTAAAATTTTTCAACCTGTAACTTAACATGTATTATTAGGTGATTACAAGATGATTTTTTCTAAAGTTTTAGGTGTTCCTCTACAACTCCCTCAAACATTTCAATTCGAGTACAGATTTATTTCTAAAATTTTTAAATCTTTGATATCGGTCCTGATTTGTAAAAGTTTTTGAAACTTTTTCATACTTGAAGTGGTCAAATTTGACATCCTATAGCTTAACTCGTATTATTACAGGGTGATTATAAGATCATTTTTCTGAATGTTTAGGTCCACATCTATAACTCTCTCATACACTTTAATTCGATTCGTCCAGTAGCTTAGGAGATTTATTACCAAAATATTTGGGATCGGCCCACTGTGTGGTGTTTCGCTATTTGAATTATTTCAGATATTAATAAAAAATTTTAACAAAAAGGTGAAATAGCCAGGATTAAATGGACTTAAATTAAAGACTTTCGCATTAATGAAAGTTAACAAATATATTGTACGGTTATGGAACGAAAGCTTTTAAAAAGAAGTGGTTAGTGGTCCCCTTTCTACCCTATGTTTTATATCCACCATCATAAAAAAGGGTGGTATATTGATTTTGTTATTCCATGTATTACATATCGTAAAAATCATTTAAGAGTTCATAAAGTATATATTTTCTGGGTCTTGGTTAGATTCTGAGTCGATCTAGCTACGTCCGTCCGTCTGTCCGCCTGACTGTCTGTTGAAATCGGGATAGGGCTCGAACGGGACAAAATTTAGGAGACGAAATTAAACTTAAATATTTATCTTATATAAGGTTTTTTTAGTATTACAAAATGAGCAAAATCGGTCAAAAAACAAAAATACTTCTCTGTTGATATTTCTGATAGTTCGAGAGTCGATATAAACTAGGAAACCAAGAATAGACGCGTTTCGCCCACTTTTTCGCCCACCTCCCATATAAAGTAGGTTTGATTAAATGGGATCCAACTCACGTGGGTCCTATTGGTCTCGTTGTGCTACCTTGGGAATAATATGGAGTTGACTAAATGTCCGTAAAAAGGTTCGAATTGAACCAGCCTCACGCAAGTATAAAATATCTGATCTGTCTGATATCAATTACAGATGTAGGTGCATATATGAACTGCCAAATACAAACAGTCCTAATATCCTCAAGAGCAGGACAGTGACTTAAGAGGGCGTATTAATATTTTCGTGACTTTTCGAATTTCCCTCGTAGTTATATGAAATGCAACACTGTTCCCATCAAGTATCACCTGTTAATAGACTACTGTCAAATTTTAAGCAAGTGTCGTCATTTACTTTGCGTTTAACAGCTGTTCAAAACATACAACCTCGAGTATTTTTCTAAAAATGGAGAAAAGTAAATTTCGAGTGCTCATTAAACATTATTTTTTGCGAAAAAAACCGTCAATCAAACCAAGGAAAAGCTCGATAAATACTATGGGGACTATGCACCATCAATTTCAATGGTAAAAAAGTGGTTTACTGACTTTCGTTGTGGTCGCACAAGTACAAATGACGCTGAACGTTCTGGACGGCCAATTGAGGTCAGTACATCCAAAAATGTCGAAAAAATCCAAAATCCACGATATGGTGTTGCCCGATCGAAGATTAAAAGTGCGTGAGATTGTTGATGCCATAGGCATTTCATATGGCAGTGTGGTTTCGATTTTAAATGATCAATTGGGTTCAGGAAAGTTGTCTGCAAAATGGGTGCCGCGTTTGCTCTCAATTGACCATAAACGTAAACGTGTGACAACTTCAAAGGATTATTTGGAGTTGTTTAACCGCAATGAGTTTTTGCGGCATTTTGTAACTGTAGTTGAAACGTGGATCCATTAGCAGTCTAAACAATGGGTTTCTCCGGGTGAACCTGCTCCGAAGAAGGCCAAGGTAAGTTTGTCGGCCAATAAGGTGATGGCAACAGTTTTTTGGAATGCACGCGGGATAATCCAAATTGATTACCTTCAAAAGGGAAAAACAATAAATGGCGAATATTATGCCAACTTATTAGACCGATTTAATGAGGATTTAAAAAGAAAACGACCCCATATGGCCAAGAAAAAAGTTCTTTTTCATCAAGATAATGCACGGGTGCACACGTGTGCAGTCTCAATGGCAAAACTCTATGAATTGGGCTACGAATTGGTACCTCATCCGCCATATTCTCCGGATTTAGCCCCTAGTGCTCGGTGGAAAGAGATTTATCTCCAACGATGAAATTATTGACCAAACAAATGCCTATTTTAAGGACCTTGAAAAATTATATTTTTTGGAAGGGATATTTTGTATCCTTCCAAAAAACTGAAGATACTTTGGATTAAGTGTATTGAGTTAAAAGGAGATTATGTTGAATAAAATATATATATTCCATATACAGGAATGTAAACACACCATTTCTCTATCGCCCTCCACTATACTAACACTCCATATATAAGTGTGGGCATGATCACCATATCGAAGAGACATTTCGTATTCTTAGGATTTAACCCCCAGAATTTTCCTATGGCCTTCCTACACATATAAAGGGCAATGTTTGCTTATGATGGTCTAGCCTGGATGTTCTGGAGCCAGGATAGTTTAATACCGAGGTATTTCACACTATCCGACACCTTTAATCTAATCCCGTTTAGGCCTGGAAGTGGCAAAGATGGAATTTTGAATCTCCTTGAAAAGAGAACTAATTCCGTTTTTCTTGGATTCATGCTAAGGCCGCTATTTATACTTCATCTACTGAGTAGGCCTAGCGCAGTTTGTAGATGATGGGATATTAGAGTGCTCCAAGCTTGTATGAAGGAAAAAAAATGTTATCCTACAGGCTGTCCCCCCCCCCCTAAAATTGTTCTATGGGTTATAAAAATACGTCGTGCAAAAAATTAGGGTAATAGGACTACGATAACTGGTGCCGCAATGGCTCTGAAGTTTGAAGATGCATTTACAAGGGGAAAATATGCATTTTTTTCAGTTTTCACAAAAATTTTGTCATTAAACAGTTAGCTTTGGTATTTTATTGTAAAGGAATCGTAATGTACACAGAATTAGTGTTACAAAAAGATATAAAACACAAAAATTGGTTGAAAAATTTAAAAGTTATTGAAAATTCCCCAGTCCATTAACGTGTCTCAGAGCACTTGAATTCGAAATGTGACAAAAAATAAATATATTTTTAAAAATATTCGAATAAAACAATTGTATTACTTAAAATACATCTGTAGTTACTTAAGTATGAGTTTTTGTCCTTATAGAATAACGTAAACCTGTTCTCAGCTATGGTCAAAAAATGTCGATAAAACGGTCGTTTCAAAATTCAAATTTCAGTTTTTTTGATACTTTGTTAAACAAATTTCAATATTTTTGGGAGATCTCATAGGGATTTATGGAAAACAGATTACGTAATAAAACAGTAAAAAATTAGGTCAATACCTCTTATAGTTTGCCTGTACCTGCATTTGGAATTCGGCGGATTTCGAGAAAAACTCATTTTTATGTAATATTTTGGCAAATCAGTAATTTTATTACATTGTTGTGTATTTTAAATGGAACTTTTTTAAAATTTTATAATCCACATAATTCTAAATATAAATCAAGAGTTTCATACAATTTGGACGACATTAACCCATAAACTTTAAAGGTCAAAAGTCAAATTTTGTAATATTTGCAATTTTTGATGGAAACTAGTAGATTATCATAAAACTTAAGAAATTTATTTATTAACAAACGATATTTACAATGATAGTGAAAAAATGAAATTAACCCTTAAACGGTCTCGGGGTCAAAATGACCCCAATGATTTAAAAACATGCCAATTTGAATATATTTCAATAGAACCCATTTGCAATCCCATTAATTCAGAAAATTGATAAAAAAATTTGGAATTAATACTTTTTGAATTCGAAACTTCGTTTTTTTTTTGGAGCACTCTAATGGGATATGGTATCTAGGTATTTTACAGATACAGCCAAAGCAACATTGTCCGCATATGCGACAGTTTTGTACTTCAAGGAATCAAGTTCCATGAGCATTGTGTTGAAAGCAATATTCCACAGAAGTGGAGATAAAACTCCTCCCTGAGGAGGGCCTCGATTTGCTACTCTATAAGTGGTAGCCGCTCCCATATTGGAGATTATGACCCTGTTGGTCAGAAGTCTCCATATGATGCTAATAGTCAACTGATGTATGTTTTGTTCTTCCAGAGCCAACTTAATTGTCTCTGGTGTCACATTATTAAAGGCCCCTTCTATGTCAAGAAAGGCCACTAATGGATATTCTCTGTGCTCAAGGGCATTCTCTATATACCCTACAAGTGAGTGTAACGCCGTCTCAATTGATTTGGCCTTCATATAGGCGTGTTGAGACGCTGACAATAGGTTGAAGTCGTGTGTCCTACGAAGGTGCAGGTCAATTAGCTTTTCCAGTGTTTTTAAGAAGAAGGACGATAACTAATAGGTCTAAAACTTAAGATTTTAAAAAGTTTATGTTAAGTATACAGATTCGGACAAGCCGAACATAACTTGTTATTTTTAAAAATATTTTATTTTAATTATTAAATTTATTTAGATCTTTTATTCCATACAAACAAATATTGACAATTGATACAAATGTTTTGTCTGGTTTTTTTATAAAATTAAGAAGAAAAATATTCTACTTCATTACTTTTTTTTCCAAAAAGTTATGTTTATTTTCTCCAAATAATTTTGTATTAGTCTAATGTCTATTTTTGGGTACTTTCTCGCTTCAATATAATAATTTGTCTGTACGTGGGTTTAAACACCTTTTATGGGTATCTTACGTGATTGTGGTGACATTTTTTTTTTTTTACAGGAAACTGGAAAATTTTTTAATGAAACAAAAATCTCAAACCAAAAATTACGGACACATACCAAAAACATAGATTATATAAAAAATTCAATTACAAAGAAATCTTATTGTTTGTGGTGCCATATTTTTAACAAGACTTTTTAATGACTAGAATATTTAAGGGAAATTTAAAGACAAAAAAAAAAATAATAATAATAAATAATAATAATTTTCTTGGTAAAATTATATACTTCAGACCAAAGTGTGTTACTCAAAATCAATTTATTTTATTTTCTTGTTTTTTTCTTCTCTTTTTTCTTAATCAATTTTAAACAAAACATTTCAAAAACTTCATTTCAATAGCAATTATTAATAACATAAATTCTAATAATGGTCAGAGAGTAAATTTCATCTAACTTCTATTTATACTTCTGATGATGATGTTGCTGCTGTTCTCTTTAGTTCAGTTCAGTCTGCTTGGTTTGTTTCAGAGTAATAATAAATTTATCTTTTTGCAATTTTATGTTGTTTTTTTAATGTTTCAAGTAATTTAAAAGTTTTACAACTAACAGCAGAGAGAAAGCAGGAGAGAGCGAAAGAGGAAGGATGTTTTATATTTGGTTTCATTAGTTATGAACAAATAATTTAAGATAGAAATCTTCAAATTTATTTTAATTTCTATAATATTGCTTTATAAGACTATTTTAAAAAAATTAAACATTATTTTGTTGTTTGTATAGTTTTATGTACTCCAAAGGGAGGTCAGTGTGTGTGTAGTAGTAGTAGTACTTATGTTTCTGGTAAGCTCCCTGAGGTAACACTTTATTTTTTATTATTATTTTTTTGTTGGTATTATTGTTAAATTTAAATAAGGAAACAGGTAAAGAAAATAAATAAATCTGCTTTTATTTTTGGTTTTTAAATTAAAATTTTAACATGTGATGTGGTTCTCATCATGTAAGGCTACTAAAAATATATTTGCAAGTTGTTTAATATTTGCACCATCTACACAAAAGCAAGCTTTATATTCAATTTTGTCTCTTATGTATAGTAAATTTTAAATATATTTCTATTTTTATGCTTGAGTCATTTGTAAAGACACGTGTATTTAAAAGGAAGTAAATTTCTTTCTTAAAGATACAATGGAACTTAAAGTAAATAACACAAATTTATTTAAGTAACTAAAAATAATGGAAATTTACTCAAAATATTTATCATAATTATATTATTTATACTGAGTAAACAATTAAAAATAGCCTTTAGTATTATAATAAAATAAAATTTGGGCTAAGAAGTGTATAAAGACTAAAATAATCATTATTTATTTATTGTTGACATTATGTAAATAATTAAAAAATAAGATTTTAATCATGGTAAACAAATGTTTTGATAAATTACATGAATTTATAAGGAACATTTATAATTTTTAATTATTTTATACTTATTGTTGACATTATGTAAATAATTTAAAAATTTCGCACAAAAATTTCCTTGTAAATTATGTAAATAAGTGCACAAAACTAATAATTTTTAAATATTTACCTATTTTTGACATTATGTAAATAATGAAATTCTTACGGTTTTTATTATTCCAGTAAAATTTTGTGTAAACTTATGAGAATTTTACATTATTTATCTATTGCTGACATCATGTAAACAATAAAAAATTTACAATTTTATTCATCACAATAGAAATTTTAATTAAAAAATATAGTTTTTACAAAATATATACTTTACCTTATTTATCTATTCTTGACGTTATGTAAAAAATTAAGAAAAATTACGATTTTTATCACTAAAAAAATTGTTTTGTCAAATTAGCTCAATACAAGAAAAAATTACCTAGTTTACATTACATACCAAATTTTACATTATTTACCAATTAATAACATCATGAATATTTAATTTTTATTATCACAATCAATTTGTTAATAAAAAATACCATAATTTTCTCAATTTTACATTATTTACTTAATTTTGACACCATGTAAACAATTAAAAATTCGCAATCTTTAAAGTCCAAATAAAATTATTAATAAATGACCAAAATTTTTGAGCCAAATTACCAACTTTACATTGTTTACTTTATATTGACACCATGTAAACTATCAGAAAAGTTATGATTTTTTTATCGTGGAACTAAAATTTTTAAGCAATCACCTTAATAAACGATTAAAATCACTAATTTTACTTAATTTACTCATTATTGACATCATGTAAACAATTTGAAAAATAGCATTTTTTACATTAAAATACATTTTTTTAAAAATCTTCTCAATATATGATGAAAATTACTAATTTTACATTCTTTACCTAGTGTTGATATCATGTAAACAATTGAAAAAATATTTATATCATAAAAATAAAATTTTAATAAATTAACTAAATTTTTGAGCAAAATTGCCAACTTTACATTGTTTACTTTATATGGACACCATGTAAAAATTCAGAAAAATTTAGATTTTTATCATTAAAATAAAACTTAAGAAATCACCTTAATAAACGAGTAAAATTACAAATTCTTCGTAATTTACCTATTATTGACATCATGTAAAAAATTTTAAAAACAAAATTTTGAACATTAAAATACATTATTTTTTGGCAAATTATCTCAATAAAGGATAACAAATTACCCATTTTATATTATTTACCTATTGTGTATCATGTAAATAATTGAAAATTTTAATATTTATATCATAAAAATAAAATTTTTAATAAAAAAACAAATTTCAAATACATCATGTAAAACTCTTAAAATGGATCTCAATATTGGAGGAAAATTTAAATTTTTACATTATTTGCCTATTGCTAACAGTATGTAAACAATTAATAAAAATACGATTATTATCATTAAAAAGAAACTTTTAATAAATTTCGTCTTTACACGAGGATAATTAAATTTTTTATTTTATTTACCTAATGTTGACATCATACAAATAATTAAAAAAGTTATTATTTCTATCATAAAATATAATTTTTAATATATTACGTCAATACACAAGAAAAATTTAAAACTTTACATTATTGACTTGATGTTTACACCATGTAAAAAATTAAAAATATGATTTTTATCATAAAAATACATTTTTTCAAAATGTTCCTCAATATACATAGGAGTAAAATTTATTTTTTTAAAATTATTTACAGTATGTAAACAATTAAAAATATATGATTTTTGCCTTTAAAATAAAATTTAAAGTTTTTACTCCATGTTAACATCGTGGAAATAATTAAACAAATAACAATTTTTATCAGCAAAACTTTAATATCAATACACCAAATGGCCTTTTTTATATTTTTAATGTTGACGTCATGTAAACATTTAATAAAATTGTGAATTTTATCATTAAAACATTGTTTTATTAATTATCGAAATGTACAAGTAAAGGTGCCAATTTTACATTAATTACCTAATGTTAACGTCATGTAAACAATTAAAAGATATTTTTTTATCTTATTGTTCGGCTTGAGGTCTCAATATATAAAATAAAAACTCTTTTATGTTTTAATTTTATTATATTAATTTTATTATTTTTAATATAATAAAATTAAAACATAAAAGAGATTTTATTTTATATATTGAGACCTCAAGCCGAACAACAAGGAAATAAAATATTTTTATCACTATAATATAAATTTTAATAAATTACTTCAACAAAAGTGAAAAATTGCAAATTTTACAATAGTTACATAATGTTGACATTGTGTAAACAATTAAAAAAATACGAATTTCAGTATTAAAATAAAATATTTAATAAATTACCTCAATACATTAGAAAATTACGACTTTTACATTATTTACTTAATGTTGACATCATGTAAATAACTAGAAACTACTATTTTTTATCAAAATAAAAAAAAAAATAAAAAAAATGTAATTTAAATAAAATTCAAATTTTTGCATTACTTACCTATTGTTGACAGTATGTAAACAATTAACATATATGATTTTTGTTATTATAATAAAATCTTTAATAAATTACGCTATAAGACGAAGAAATTTACCATTTTAAAGTTTTTACTCAATGTTGACATCGTGTAAATAATTAAACAAATAATGATTTTTATCATCAAAATAAAACTTTAATATCAATATCAGTAAACAAAATCGACTTTTTAAAATTTTTAATATTGACTTCATGTAAACAATTAAGGAAACTATGATTTTTAACTGTATAACATTTTTTTTTTATTAATTATTGCTATATGCGAGTAAAGTTGCCAGTTTTACATTATCAAATTAATGTAGATGTAAACAATAAAAAACTAGAGAATTTTATCATTAAAATAAAATTTTTAATAAATTACTTCTATACATCAGAAGATTACGAATTTTACATTATTTACTTAATGTTGACATCATTTAAACATTTTAAAAAATTACGAAATTTAGCATAAAAATAAATTTTTTATATATTTCCCTGAATATACGAACAAAATTACACATTTTACATTATCTACCTAATGTAGATATCATGTAAACATTTAAAAAAGTTACGTAATCTGTAATCAAAATAACATTATTAACAAATTACTTCAATATACGAACAAAATTAGAAATTTTACATTATTTATCTAATGATGACATCATGTAAACAGTACAAATTAATATGTAAGTCCTTTTTTGTAATAATATTTAAAACTTTAAAAAATTTCCTGATTTTGTGGCTAAAAGATTCAGTGACTCTGTAAACAAATTCTTGTCAATACTTTTTTTTACCACAACTAACTATAATAAAAAAACTAGCTCTCACTTATCCTTTTATGGTGATAAAAATGTATGTATATGTCCACTTATACATACATATACTTTTATAAGCTCACATGCTTGAATAAACTTGCACGTACTTCCATTTAAAATGTCACCTTTTTTTATTTAGTAATATTTTCATTTAAGGATTTTTCTTTTGCAATTTTCTTTTGTTTATTTTAAGTTGGTTTTGCTTTAATGTTATCACGTGTTTGTTGTAATGTAAATAAATGACTTAATTAACTTAAAAGGGATTCTTCAGAGTGTTTGCTCTTTAAAAATTCTAACATTTCTTTAAATGCTTAAGACACATTGATGTTAATGTTATTATATATTAAGCCTGGGATTTAATTACAATTTTATAATCTCTCTACGAAAAGCAACAATAATTGAAAATTTATTATAAAAATATTAATTTTAAAAAGAAAAACAACATTATTTTTAGCTGCTATTAAAGCAAGAGAGATGGAAAAAAATTGCTTATTACTTTTAAATATTTGTCCATATGCTTATATTTCTTAAATAAATATTAAAATATAATTATTTATATCACTAAACGAGAGTGTTTCTTAAAATAAAAAAAATAAATTAAAAAAAAAAAAAAAAAAAAAAAATGATTATTTTTCTAATGAAATATTTATTTAACTAAAAGATGGCTGTTTTTTTATTTTCGCTTTTGCTTTTAAAATTTTCATAATTTTAATTGTTTGTTATTTTGTTTGTTTTTTATTTTTTTATATACCCCAGGCGTATAAGTAATTTTAATTAAATAAAAATGTAAATATTATGGTTAACCAGAAAAAAGGAAAAGAAAAACGCACAAGAAATTCTATAAGATGGAAAAAACTAAAAACAAAGAAACTCAAGGAATTTTCTAAATTGTTACTGTTAAATTTGTATGCATTCGTGTGTGTTTTGTGTTTGAATTAAAATGGTAAAAAAAAACCTTGGCATACAAAATTTTTTAATTTCTTATGTAAATATTATTTGAATTTACTTACGTTCACATACGTTAATACTAAGGAAAATTTATGCTAAACATACACTGTGGAAGATTTTAGAAAAGTGATAATGAAACCATAAAAAAAGTCTAATTGGAGTCTGTTTTTCTAATGTTATACAGTTAAAGAATATATTCAAATAAAAAAAAAAAAAAAATCATGTTATTCGTCGGAACAATATGTGATTTTTCGCCATTTTTTTTTTGTCAAAAATCGGATCAGCCGTTCGGAAATTGCAGATTTATTTCCATTTAATTTTTTAAATGGGACACTGTGTGACGTTTAATTTTCATATACAATTTTCTGAATCAGTGATTGATTAGTTGGTGATCTTTTTTTGTCATTTAAGCGTTTTTTTGTTTGTTTTAGCGACGTATTTTTTATTTAGTTTTTGTTTTTTTTTTATCGCTTTTTAATTTGTTACTTTTTTTGGTTTCAATTTAATCGTTCTTTGTTTGCCTTTATTTGGCGTTTTCTTTAATACTTTAGCGATATTATTGTAAGTTTTATATTTCATTTTTTAATTTGATATTTTAGCGTTTTTTCTTTTTGTTTTTATATAGGGATTTTTTCATTTGTAGTTGATCACTTTTTGTAGTTGGCGATTTTCTGTTTTGCATTTTAGAGCTTTTTTATTTATGTTTTTTAAGCATTTTGGCGTTTTTTTTTTTTGTTTTTAGAATGAATTAAAATTTTTTGTTGTTATCATTTTTATCATTATAAAAATACCAACGAAAATAATAAAAATTTAAATTTGCTTTGTACTTCAGCGTTTTTTATTTCGTGATTTTAGCGTTTTTTTTTATTTAATTTGTTGACTTTTAAATATTTTTTCGCGACTTTTTTTTAATTTACTTTATTTTAATCCGTAATTATCGTTTTTTATTTGGATTCATTTGGTGATTTATTTTGTATTTTAGCTTCTTCCTTTTTTTCCATTTTAGCGTTTTTTTTTTTTTTAATTTTATCATTAAAATTTTTTTCTTTTAATTTAACGACTGATTTTTTGATTTTTTTATATTTAATTTTTTTTGTATTTTAACGATTAAAAAAATAAAATTTAATTATTAAATTTTACGACTGTTTGGTATTTCAGCGTTTTTTTTTATTTCCTGATTTTGTTTTCTTCGGCAATTAGCGTTTTCTCGTTTTTATTTATATGGCGATTTATTTTAGCTGCTTTTATTGGTATTTTATCGTTTTTTTTTTTTTTTATTTAATTTGTAGATTTTTTTTTTTTCTATTTTAGCGATATGTTCTTATTTTTATGATTTTTTAAAATTTTATTTTATTTAATTCTACAATTTATTTCTTCGTTATTTAGCGTATTTTGTTTGGATTTATTTGGTGATTTATTTTATATTGCAGCTACTTCATTTTAGCGTTTTTTTTGTATTCTTTGTATTATGTTTTCTATTTTTTTAAGCGTTATGTATTTTTGCGACATTTTATATTTTATTTTTTGATATTTTAATGGTTTTTTAAGGAAAAAAAAAATACATTATTAAATTTGAAGTTTTTTTTTTTTTTTTTGTATTTCAGCGTTTTTTTATTTCGTGATTTCTTTTCTTCGGCAATTAACGTTCTTTTTCGCTTGAAATTATTTGGTGATTTATTTTATTTTTAGCTACTTTTTTTTCTTAATAATTTTTTTTTTATTTAATTTGCCGATTTTTTTTTTTAAAATTTTAGTGATATATTCTTATTTAAAAGATATTTTTTTATGTACTTTATTTTATTCCGTAATTTATTTTTTTGCCATTTAACGTTTTTTTTTTTTTTTTTGGATTTATTTCGAGATTACTTTTATATTTTAGTGATGTTTTTTGTGGTTTTTAATGGATGACTGTTTTTTATTTTGCCTTTTTTTGAATTAATATTTTTTGTTGTGTTTTAGCGTTTTTTTTTTTACTTTTTTTTGACTTATTGTGGGGATCCACAAGTTTGCAATCGTAAATTGCCTTGTTGTCTCTGTTTGGCGGTACCAAAGCATAGTTTGTAGATTATAATTAGATACCAGCAGTACGTATTTTCTGTGCCGCTTCACACTTCATCAGCATTCGTGGTGTCTTTTCCATTTCGATTTCGTTGAAACTTGAACAGGGTGCAATTTTGAGGTACTCAGTTAGCAGTGCCAGGCGTTTGGGACAAGTAAAAAAGTGGTTGAACCTAACGTCGTAAATGCTGTTAAAGATGTGATTACATAGTGTCGTAAGCCAAAATCCGGCTCAAAGGACCATAAACAAGTAAATGACCTTGCTCTCTCTGTTTGACGATATAAAAGCAGAGTATTTTTGAGCGGCTACACACTTCATCAGCATTCGTGGTGTCTTATCCATTTCGGTTTCGTTGAAACCTAAAAAGGAATTGACGATTTATTTTATAATTTGATAATTGTTGTAAATTTCGGCAATTATTATACAATTTCGACATTTTTTGTATTGCAGCGATTTTTTGAAGCTTTAAATTTTTTGTTTCTGTATTTGAGCGATTTTTTTCTGAAATTTAACGCTTTTTGGTAATTTGGGGATTTAATAGTATTGTAAATATTATTTTTGGTAGTTTAACTACTTTTTTTGTATTTCAGAGACTTTTATTTTTAAATAATTTGTAGTTCTTTTTTTTTTTTTTTGTAATTTATAACTTTTTTTGTATTGAAGCGATTCTCTAGTTATTTTGTATTTTTTTTTTAATTTTGTCTCTTTTAATAATTTATCGCTTTTTTTTTATATTATAGTCACCTTTTTGTATTTAAGCCACATTTTTGTATTTTGGCGTTTTTTCTGGATTTTTTTTAAATTTTTTAGTTTTTTTCGCTTTGTATTTTGGCCTTTTTTTCCTATTTAGATTTGAATTTTTTCTATTTCAGCCATTTTAGCGTTTTCCTTACAATCTAATTTTTCTTTCAATTTGAATATTTGTTCGATAAACTTTTTTACAATTTTTACGCGTTTAAGTTTTCTTTTTTCATATTTTTTTTTTACCTTTTTTGTAGTTAAGGTCCCTTTTTATTATTTCAACGTTTTCTTTAGCATTTTTTTATAATTTGTCGTTTTTTCTTATTTTGTAGATTTCGTTTTATATTATGGAAATTCTCATTGTAATTTTGCGATTTTAGAATTTAATTTTAATAATTTATAAATTTTTTGGTAATTAATTTGGATTTTATCTTTTTTGTTTTCACGCTTTTTCTGAAAGTTTTCAAATAACATTTACTTTAAGAAATTTTGCATTTTTTTGATATTTTATTTGACGATTTTTTTTGGTAATTTTACACTTAATTTTTTTCAGCGATTTTACTTTTTCCAAATCTAGTTTTTTTTTTGTATTTTGCTGTTTTTTTAATATGATGCTATTTTTGCACTATTTTGTCTGAATAATTTAAAATTAATAATGACAAAAAATTAAAAATAATTAAGCGAATATTTTTAACAGAATTAATAACCTTAGAACCGACACCCACACGGAGAGACGGATACACGGGCAGACTTTGTTTTCATAATGCCTTCTGTGCCATAACACACTTAAATAAATTAGAATACACAATTTTATCCAGCTGCTTTTAATTAAATTTCATTTAGTGTATTAAGTACGCGTTTGTAAGTACACGAACAACACTTGTATCGCAACATATTTCTTTAAATTATTCCAAATGTGGTTGTAGTGTTTTTCTCTATTATTTTTTGTTTTCTTATTTTGTAATTGTTATTCTGTTACAAAATACAACAAGACGACAAAAAAAAAAAAAAAAAAAAAAAAAAAAAATCACTTTATAAAAGGCTTATGGATGGAGCAAAAGTAATTTTCTTAAAATATTAATATTTTTTGTTTTTTGTGGTAAAAGATAAAACAATAACGAAAAACAACCTCGTGTTTAAAATGCAAATGTTTTTGTTTATAAATAAAAATCCCAAAACGGATAAAAAATGGAAATTAACACAACTTAAAAATAATACGAGTAATAAGAGTGGATTAAGTAATTAAGACAGATATATTAAATATAATAATATTAAGGTTTTCCTTTTAAAAAATATGTAAATTAATATTTTTTAAATGTTTTCTTTATTAGAAAGGAAATTTAATAAGTTCGATATTTTTTTTTTTTTTACTGCATAAAGAAAAAATAGTTCTTTGTTAATTTCCCCTTTCATTTCGGTTGATTTCAAACGCAGAAATAAAACATTATAAAAGCACTCAAATGCTGTTTTTTAGATTGTCTTGAAAGAGTGTGTGTTTTTACTTTTATTGTTTGTCTCATTCTCTAGGATGTACCCCTCAAGCCAAGAGACAAACAAATATTTAAAGAATAAGATGATGATGCGAACAAATACTATTGTTATAGATAATATATGTGAAAATGCAGCATACTTATAGGAACTTCAAGGAAATGTCCAACTATAAACAATCGACAAACGGAAGTGATAGTGCTATAAGGTATGAATGAATGAACATTTCTTTAAAGAAAGTCTGTTACAGTTACATTTACAGTTAGAGTTAAGCGTACATTTGTTTACACTCATATGCTACTCTAGGATGACTTTAGCACGTACTTTGAATAAAATTCATTTGAGAGTTACACGTACAAGAGTATTTGTCTTTGATACCAAACTACATATGTACATTTGTAGTATATTTCAAAAAAACATATAGAGAGAAAGTTTTAGTTGTTATATCATATGTGTGTGTGTTATCTTTAGCAAACACAGGCTCACTCCTACATATATAATGAGATAGAAAGATATAGTCGGTCAAGCCCGACCATATGACACCATCATTTTACTAATTGTAAAACAAAATATGCAAATACAGAATATTACGTTAATACTAACTGCATAAAATCATATAAGATTTTATGCATTTTAGGGTAATTCCCGAAAGTGGGTTTATATGGGAGCTATTATAAATTATGGACCGAACCTCATAAAACTTGGTAGTGTAATTTCTACTTAAACCAAACTTATTTTTGTCGAAAATTAACTTGTTACTGACATTTGTTTGGGATTTATGCACGTTAAAGTGATTTTCAGGAGAGGGATTTATATAGGAGCTATGGTCAATTATGGACCGATCTTGATGAAATTCGGCATAAAGATTAACACTTATATAAAACTCCTTTGCACCAAGTTTCATTGAAATATTTCTATATTTAAGGCATTTATGATTGTTAAACCCCTATTCCGGGAGGACATTTGTATGGGGGCTAGGTTAAATAATGGACCGATCATAACCAATTTAAATAGGCTTTGTCCTTGTGTCAAAACAATTATTCGTGCTAAATTTCATCAAGATAACTTTAAAATTGCGACCTGTACTTTGTTCACAAAGTTTATATGGACAGACAGCCAGCCAGACGGAAGGACATTGTTAAATTGATTCAGAAAGTGATTCTGATTCTGAAATTATAAATTATAAATTATAAATTATAAATTATAAATTATAAATTATAAATTATAAATTATAAATTATAAATTATAAATTATAAATTATAAATTATAAATTATAAATTATAAATTATAAATTATAAATTATAAATTATAAATTATAAATTATAAATTATAAATTATAAATTATAAATTATAAATTATAAATTATAAATTATAAATTATAAATTATAAATTATAAATTATAAATTATAAATTATAAATTATAAATTATAAATTATAAATTATAAATTATAAATTATAAATTATAAATTATAAATTATAAATTATAAATTATAAATTATAAATTATAAATTATAAATTATAAATTATAAATTATAAATTATAAATTATAAATTATAAATTATAAATTATAAATTATAAATTATAAATTATAAATTATAAATTATAAATTATAAATTATAAATTATAAATTATAAATTATAAATTATAAATTATAAATTATAAATTATAAATTATAAATTATAAATTATAAATTATAAATTATAAATTATAAATTATAAATTATAAATTATAAATTATAAATTATAAATTATAAATTATAAATTATAAATTATAAATTATAAATTATAAATTATAAATTATAAATTTTAAATTATAAATTATAAATTATAAATTATAAATTATAAATTATAAATTATAAATTATAAATTATAAATTATAAATTATAAATTATAAATTATAAATTATAAATTATAAATTATAAATTATAAATTATAAATTATAAATTATAAATTATAAATTATAAATTATAAATTATAAATTATAAATTATAAATTATAAATTATAAATTATAAATTATAAATTATAAATTATAAATTATAAAATATAAATTATAAATTATAAATTATAAATTATAAATTATAAATTATAAATTATAAATTATAAATTATAAATTATAAATTATAAATTATAAATTATAAATTATAAATTATAAATTATAAATTATAAATTATAAATTATAAATTATAAATTATAAATTATAAATTATAAATTATAAATTATAAATTATAAATTATAAATTATAAATTATAAATTATAAATTATAAATTATAAATTATAAATTATAAATTATAAATTATAAATTATAAATTATAAATTATAAATTATAAATTATAAATTATAAATTATAAATTATAAATTATAAATTATAAATTATAAATTATAAATTATAAATTATAAATTATAAATTATAAATTATAAATTATAAATTATAAATTATAAATTATAAATTATAAATTATAAATTATAAATTATAAATTATAAATTATAAATTATAAATTATAAATTATAAATTATAAATTATAAATTATAAATTATAAATTATAAATTATAAATTATAAATTATAAATTATAAATTATAAATTATAAATTATAAATTATAAATTATAAATTATAAATTATAAATTATAAATTATAAATTATAAATTATAAATTATAAATTATAAATTATAAATTATAAATTATAAATTATAAATTATAAATTATAAATTATAAATTATAAATTATAAATTATAAATTATAAATTATAAATTATAAATTATAAATTATAAATTATAAATTATAAATTATAAATTATAAATTATAAATTATAAATTATAAATTATAAATTATAAATTATAAATTATAAATTATAAATTATAAATTATAAATTATAAATTATAAATTATAAATTATAAATTATAAATTATAAATTATAAATTATAAATTATAAATTATAAATTATTAATTATTAATTATAAGTTATAAATTATAAATTATAAATTATAAATTATAAATTATAAATTATAAATTATAAATTATAAATTATAAATTATAAATTATAAATTATAAATTATAAATTATAAATTATAAATTATAAATTATAAATTATAAATTATAAATTATAAATTATAAATTATAAATTATAAATTATAAATTATAAATTATAAATTATAAATTATAAATTATAAATTATAAATTATAAATTATAAATTATAAATTATAAATTATAAATTATAAATTATAAATTATAAATTATAAATTATTAATTATAAATTATAAATTATAAATTATAAATTATAAATTATAAATTATAAATTATAAATTATAAATTATAAATTATAGATTATAAATTATAAATTATAAATTATAAATTATAAATTATAAATTATAAATTATAAATTATTAATTATAAATTATAAATTATAAATTATAAATTATAAATTATAAATTATAAATTATAAATTATAAATTATAAATTATAAATTATAAATTATAAATTATAAATTATAAATTATAAATTATAAATTATAAATTATAAATTATAAATTATAAATTATAAATTATAAATTATAAATTATAAATTATAAATTATAAATTATAAATTATAAATTATAAATTATAAATTATAAATTATAAATTATAAATTATAAATTATAAATTATAAATTATAAATTATAAATTATAAATTATAAATTATAAATTATAAATTATAAATTATAAATTATAAATTATTAACTATAAATTATAAGTTATAAATTACAAATTATAAATTATAAAAAGTGAAGAATAGAATAGTGAGTTTTGCACATTACCTTAATTACAACTGTAGGACTTTAGCTATATTTAAATTTTAAATTTACGATATATATATACACAAGTACTGCATATTTACATATACTTAAACTTATATTCATTCACACACTCTCTTACTATCTAAGAAATATTTACATAGATGAGGTTATTTTATACTGCAGTCAAAGAAGTTTTTTTTTGATCTTATTTTTTTTTTTTCTATGTTTGTGTTTTATTTCTCCATGCTACCACAGTTGTAACAACAACAACTACAACTTATATTGTTAATATTGTTGTTGTTAGTTTGCTTACTTTGATATTATATATGTGCATATGTAAGCATTTGAGCAAATAGGTCGTATGTTGAATATTTTCTACAGACGCACACACAAATAAACAAATTTTTACCCAAAGCCCCAAGCATCTTAAATACACTTGCAATGAAGAATAAGAGAAGTAGATATTTCGTACAGTAGTTGTATTTAGTATATTTGGAATTAATGCTTTAAGTATTTTTGTTTTATTTTTGGTTTGAAAAAGATCATTTGAAACCAAATTTTCAGTTTGTTTGTTATTTTTGGAAATTTAAATTATTCTTACTAATCAAATAAAAAAATAAAAAAAATTGAGATAGAAAGATTGTACAAAATTACAAAAAGAATTGATTATATTACAAAGGTAGAAATGTTAGGAATTTTTGGTTAAGGTTTTTTTTTTTTTGGGGAAATTAAAATTTTAATAATTATTTTGTATGAAAATCTGTATAAGAAAATGTTTTATTGGAAATTCTTTAAATATTAATTTAAAGGGATTCTCTTGCATTTTTGGAAGCTTTTCTGAATTGAGTTGCTTTCGCCACATTTTTTTCTTTCCTAAATGTTTTAATACTAACTCGATACTTTTATAGCAGATATTTTAGCCTGTAAAATACAATATAAACCATCCCTTCCTTTTAGTTTTCTCAATAATGAAACCACTTACAACTCTTTCGTTTTACAGTTTTAAAAATTTATCAATATTAGCTAATGTCTAAAAGACCCAATAAAAATATCCCCACTTTTAATAGAAAATTAACTTTAAAATCCCAGCAAAAACTTTGCTTGGCATATAATGAGCTAAGAAGCTAATATAGTGGCTCTTCACTACTTACATTAGATGAATAACTCATTATTATACCCACCATCAAAAAGATGGGGGTATATTGATTTTGTCATTCTGTGTGTAACATGTCGAAGACCCCACAAAGTATATATTTTCTGGGTCCTTGTTTGATTCTGAGTCGATCTAGCTATGTCCGTCCGTCTGTCCGTCTGTTGAAAGCAGGATAGGGCTCGAACGGGACAACATAGGGGGACGAAATTTGGCACAAATATTTGTCTTATATAAGGTTTGTTTGGGATTGAAAATGGGCAAAATCGGTTAAAAAGTAAAAAAGTTATGGGCTAAAAACTAGAAACACAAGTTTTTTTTTGACAAGTTTTGTTTTTATTCAGTATGATGATTGTACCACATATCGTGGTACAAATGAATATAAATATGAAAATATGGGATCATATATATGATAAAATGGGATTGCATATATGATGAAATTTGTTCATATATATGATAAAATGGAATTATATATATGATAACATGGGATTATATATATGATAAAATAGTATTATACTTATGATGGAATTAGTTCATATATATGATAGAATGGAACTATATATATGATAAAATGGAATTATATATATGATTAAATTAGTTTATATATATGATAACATGGAATTATTAAATGATAAAAACATGATGAAATTGAAAGCAATACTTAAGAAAAGGTTATAAAACTTACTAAAAGTTATTAATAAGGTCATGAACCTTACTAACAAATTTTAAATTGGAATCATAGTAATGATTACGTACAAATATACTTATTGTAACCTGGAATCATATATTACAATCATAGTATGTTGCTCTTAGTTTATGATCACAGGAACCATATTTTTTCTTTGCGTGTGAATATTATATTGAAGCAGAACAATTGAAAAAGTTTAAAATTTTTTTTTAAAGTTTTGTTGAAATCTGTGGTCTATTTAAATGAAGTATAGCAAATTTTGGATTTATGATTAATACTTTTATAAAACTTACGTGTACAAAATTGTATTATGATACATTAGTGCACCTTTAAGGTATTTTCGAAAAGGTCATTGGTCAATTATGGACTGATCCTTTTAAATTTGGTATTTTGATTTGTATTTAAATAACATGTGCTTATTCATCTACCTATTGACATTTTTGCCAGATTAATGCACGTTTAAGTAACTTAGGGAAGATGAGGCTCATGGTCAATTATAGTCCAATGATAAAAATTTTTATGTGGTAATTTAAGAGATTTATAGGTGTCAATTTTAATTGAAAATAAAATTATTTAGCTATAATGATCGATTTTGGTACATATCTTTTGTTGGAACCTTCGATTTTACCCATATTTTTAAAGTGCAAAATCTATAGATGCTTTGCGATATGAATTGTTCTCGGAATTGAAGATCATCGATGATTCTCATATTTTTTTCAGTATTTTATTTTAAATATCATTATCAAGATTTAAAAAAATGTTAAGTTTCATAAAAATTTAAAAAAAAAGATTAAAAAATTGTAATAAAATTACTACTGACCCTATTTGTTGTCCGCACTGAAAAAGAACTATATGAGCTTGAGACGATGCACTGTGTTCGGGATAATGTTAAAGGATATTATTTTTGTATAGGTTTCTAACTCAATATATTCGCAATGATTTGGCATTAAAATACTTATTCTTTTGTATATATATATTTTTTCAATTTCTTTTTCTTACGAAATTTAAATATATATATATATATATATATATATATATATATATATATATATATATATATATATATATATATATATATATATTAATTTCGTATGAAAAAGAAATTTTAAAAAATTTATCATAAATTTCCTATAAAAAGAAAATTTTTACAAATTGAAATTATTTTCATAGAAAATTAACTGTAAACTTTTTTTTACAAAAATATTGAAAATTTCTTATAAAAATAAAATTTATTAAAAAATTCGTATAAATTTTCTATAAAAATAATTACAAAATTTTTACAATTTGAAATCATTTTAATGCAGAAATTATCCATAGAATTTTTTTACAAAAATATTGAAAACTTCCTATAAAAAAAATACCAAAAATTTTCTAGTTAATGAAAATTCCAAGAAAATTGTCTGAGTTTTTTAAATTTTCAATTAAGTAAATAAATTTTTTAAAAACAATTTAATTTCCTATGAAATGAAAATTTTAAAAGTTCCTATAAAAAGGTAATTTATCGAAAATTTCCTATAAAAAAAAAAATATTTATGTAAATTTTTTTACAGTAAAAGCTCCCTTAACGGACAGCTCCCATAGGCGGACAGCTCCGGTAGGCGGACAATTTTTTAGTTCCCATGGTTTAGATGGCATTTTTAGAATAAATTAATCTCCGCTAGGCGGACGCTCTCTTGG
The DNA here is from genome assembly GCA_951394005.1 of Protophormia terraenovae. Taxonomy (NCBI): domain Eukaryota; kingdom Metazoa; phylum Arthropoda; class Insecta; order Diptera; family Calliphoridae; genus Protophormia; species Protophormia terraenovae. Next base: position 95,655,513 of record OX596074.1, read on the forward strand.
GCGGACGCGGACAACTGTTTTCAAAGAAAACATCTCTCGTAGGCGGACAAAAATCATAAACGATAAAAGAAATATTTTAATTTTTGTCCGTGTTTGCATTCATATTTCATCTTTATTTACGTTTTTTGAAGTTAGCTTAACTTTTTGCAGGTTTTGAGCAAAAACTAGTTTTTTAATTTAACTTTGACTTTTATACTTGATTAAAAACTCTTCATACTAGAAGAGAGAAAATGAATCTTGATCCCTAAAAACAGATGATGTTCCAGTTATTTATGTCCTGAACACAGTCTTAATGATTAATCTTGGCAGCTTTTTTGAACAAAGGGAATAGAAATTCTGCACAACAAGAAGGTCGACATTGTCATCAGACATATAAAAAAAGTAATTGGGCGCAGCTTAAGATCGACATCAACATCATTTTTCCAAGTTAATCCTGTCGTTTTTAAATGGAGTTACATGCCAATGATGACTTTGTTGTCAAACCTGACCTTAACATACTTTTTATTTTAAAAATTTAGTGGAAAAATAATTAGTAAAAATGCTGTTGCAAGAAGTCTGACCTTTTTTTGCGTACGAAAAATTGTTAAATTTAGAAAGTAATTTTAGGAAAACGTAATGAAAACAAAGAGAAACGAACTGTAGCCAAAAAATCCATAAAATAAATTTCATAAAATCATAATTTATTGCAAATAATGTCTAAATTAAAATGCAAAACGTCGTTTGCCGTAGAAGCAAAAGAAACCAACATTTTTAGTTTTTTGCTTTAAATTGAGCCATCAAGTAAAATTCTTCAATAATTTCCTTAATGCAAAAATAGATAAATCATAAACACTTTTCACACAAAAATGTTTCTTAAAAGGAACATATTTTATGACTATTTCGTTTATGAAGTTAATGTTACGATCTTTTGATTTTTGCCAATAATGATGTAATTTTGGGAGATATGATCATGAAATTTTTTGTATAAATGTAGTTTGGGTCAGTGCATTATAAACCAGTAAATAAAACCAACATTTGATTTTTAAGTGGTTACGGCTATTTGCATTTTAGTTGACGATATATATGTATAAATAAAAATATGTATATTTAAACACGCAAAGAAAAAATATGGTTCCAGTGACCATAAACTAAGAGCAACATACTATGATTGTAATATATGATTCCAGGTTACAATAAGTATATTTGTACGTAATCATTATTACGATTTCAATTTATAATTTATTAGTAAGGTTCATAACCTTATTAATAACTTTTAGTAAGTTTTATAACCCTTTCTTAAGTATTGCTTTTAATTTCATCATGCTTTTATCATTTAATAATTACATGTTATTATATATATAAACTAATTTCATTCTATTTTATTATATATATGAACTAATTCCATCATAAGTATAATTCCATTTTATCATATACATGAATAATTTTTTCATATATATTCCCATTTTATCATTTTTATGATCCCATATTTTCGTATTTATATTCATTGTACCACGATATGTGGTACATTCATCATACTGAATAAAAACAAAACTTGTCAATTTATAATTGTTGATATATAAACTAAATGAGAATTAATATACTAACAAACTACTTTACTGATACACAAAAAAGTATATTCAAAAGGCATTAAAAGTTAATGACTTAATGGTTGTAGAATTAACCAAATTTGTAAAATGAACTGAATGTTCATATAATTAACTAAATTGTTGTAGATTTGATTAAATGATTGGATATATTCTTAAATATGATTTCATATAAACATATTTAAATACATATTATAATTCAGTAAACCATATTAAAATTTTGATTGTGGGTAATCATTAAATGATTAAACAGAATCATAAACGTTGCTATATATATTTAAATCATTGAAAAACTGCTATATAATCATTGAATAGTTGTGGTGATCATGCTGTAACCATGTTTTTTCTCTGCGTGTAGTAAGGCCATTACTCTAGTATATTTCCTAATACGATTGACATAAGTGATACACCAAAAGATGCGGATTAAAAATATCTTCGAATCACTCAAACTTAATATTTTATGTGCTCAATAGTTTCGAAGTTATTTTGAAATGAGTGTCAAAAAAAAAAAAAAAAAAAAAAAAAACTTTTTCATGCAAAATTTAAAATTTTTTATTACTAAAACTTCTTTTAATAAATGAAAACATTTTGGTAATGCTGCGAATAAAATTCTCAGTTTAGTAAAAATTCCCATGTATACATACAATTAAGTAGAAATACAGTGGTGGGCAAAAAAAAAAAAATATATATATATATATATATCTGCAATCAATTTTGATGATACGGGGCTGTGCTTGCACGTAGTTTTACAAGCTTTGGGATGAAGATGATAAACTGAAACATTATTGATGTTTTCACTTTTAAAAATAAATTTTCTTAAAAAAAAATGTTCAATTTAGCATGAACAAAAATTTCTTCGGACACTTATTTCGAAATATCTCCAAAACTATTGAGCGGATAAAAATTTGATAGCAGTACCATTTAAAGCCAATATTTTGATGTACTATTTATATAAATCGTGCATACACGCAAAGAAAAAATATGGTTCCAGTGACCATAAACTAAGAACAACATACTATGATTGTAATATATGATCCCAGGTTACAATAAGTATATTTGTATGTAATCATTACTATGATTCTAATTTTTAATTTAATAGTAAGGTTCAAAACCTTATTAATAACTTTTAGTAAGTTTTATAACATTTTCTTAGGTATTGCTTTCAATTTCATCATGTTTTTATCATTTAATAATTCCATATTATCATATATATAAAATAATATAATCATATATATAATTCCATTTTATAATATATATTATTCCATTCTATCATACATCTGAACTAATTTCATCATAAGTATAATTCCATTTATTCATATATATAATCATATGTTATCATATATATGATTCCATTTTATCATATATATGAACTATTTTCATTATATAGACAATCCCATTTTATCATATATATAATCCTATGTTTTCATATTTATATTCATTTGTACCACGATATGTGGTACATTCATCATACTGAATAAAAACAAAACTTGTCAATTTATATTTGTTCATATATAAACTAAATGAGAATTAATATACTAACAAACTTTTGGACTGATACACAAAAATGTGTATTCAAAAGGCATTAAAAGTTAATGGCTTAATGGTTGTACAATTAATCAAATTTGTAAAATGAACTGAATGGTTACATAATTAACTAAGTTGTTGTAGTATTGACTAAATGAGTGGATTTATCATATATATGATTTCATATAAAAATATATATTAAAATTTTGATTGTGGGTAATCATTAAATGATTAAACAGAATCATAAACGTTGCTATCATGAACACAGTATATTTAAATCAATGAAAAACGTCTATACACGCAGAGAAAAAACATGATTACAGCATGATCACCACAACTATTCAATGATTATATAGCCGTTTTTCATTGATTTAAATATACTGTGTTCATGATAGCAACGTTTATGATTCTGTTTAATCATTTAATGATTACCCACAATCAAAATTTTAATATGGTTCACTGAATTATAATATGCATTTAAATATGTTTATATGAAATCATATTTATGAATAAATCCAATCATTTAGTCAATTCTACAACAATTTAGTTAATTACATAACCATTAATTTCATTTTATAAATTTGGTTAATTCTGCAACCATTAAGTCATTAACTTTTAATGCCTTTTGAATACACATTTTTGTCTATCAGAACAGTAGTTATAATTCTCATTTAGTTTATATATAAACAAATATAAATTGACAAGTTTTGTTTTTATTCAGTATGATGATTGTACCACATATCGTGGTACAAATGAATATAAATATGAAAATATGGGATCATATATATGATAAAATGCGATTATATATATGATGAAATTAGTTCATATATATGATAAATTGGAATTATATATATGATAACATGGGACTATATATATGATAAAATGGAATTATAGTTATGATGGAATTAGTTCATATATATGATAGAATGGAATAATATATATGATGAAATTATTTTATATATATGATAAAATGAAATTATATATATGATGAAATTAGTTTATATATATGATAACATGGAATTATTAAATGATAAAAACATGATGAAATTGAAAGCAATATTTAAGAAAAGGTTATAAAACTTACTAAAAGTTATTAATAAGGTTGTGAACCTTACTAATAAATTATAAATTGGAATCATAATAATGATTACGTACAAATATACTTATTGTAACCTGGAATCATATATTACAATCATAGTATGTTGCTCTTAGTTTATGGTCACAGGAACCATATTTTTTCTTTGCGTGTATAATCATTGAATAGTTGTGGTGATCATGCTGTAACCATGTTTTTTCTCTGCGTGTACTGTTTTCGAGTTATAGTAATCGGCTTATTTAGAGCGCAATATTAGACACGCCCATAAAAAAATCTCGACCTGATGGAAAAAAAATTCGAGTTTAGCATGCGGAATTCCATCTAGTCCACATATATTTTCTGAAGCAGCACGAAAATAAAAATGTTTGTCGACCAGTGTAATCAGGACTACTAAAAATATTTAAACTCATATTTTATTCCTGGACTTCAAATGAAACAAACTGTTAGTTATTTATCCGTTTCAGGTGGTGGAAAATATGGATTTTGTCAATATATTTTTATATAAATATTCTATAAATTCTTATTATTTTTTCCTCTAAAACCACTGTGCATGGTATGCATTTATACCACAAAAAAAAAAAAAAAAATTGTTAAACGAAAAATAAACTACATTTGTATTTATTTCTTTTCGTATAATTTGGTGTGTATGTTTGCTTTCTTTCTGTTCTTTTTTTTCGTCTTTTCTTATAAATTTAAAAATAAAATGTATGCTTAAGGAGATTCTCCTTTTTTATTATTGTATTGTAACTTATGTATAATATCCTTGGCATACATCCTTAAGGAAGTGTTGTTTTTTTTTTTGCGTATTAAACACATACAAACATTTTACTTACTGTCACTTTCAATTGTTAAAAAAAACATATACAACACGCACACATGTTTACAACGTGAAAATGCTCATATTTATTACAGAAAAAGCTAAAACACACTTACATATCGTATATACTTGTGTTATTACAAAGCAATGGGCGTTGTAAACAATTTTGTTCTGAATTTCACACACACACGCACACACAGAGACACATGTGTTATTAAATATTTATGTTTTGAAATTTCCGTTTTTTAATAGTGTTTCTATAAGTTATAGCTTTGGTAAAGTTTAAGACTCCTTTTTTTTTAATAAATTAATACTTAGGGGTATTGGACTTAATCTAGAATTTAATAGATTTTAATAAAATATTTCTTTAAGGTTTAATATTTAAAGTATTTTTAAGACATTTTTGTAACAAGTTCCAGATATTTTATATTTATGCTGCTTAATTTTTTCTTGTTGTTTTTTTTTATGGTATTTTTTTTTGTAGGTATTTAAGTGTGAAAGATGATATTTGATATATTTTTTTCAGCTTTCATTACATTGTCATCTACAGAGTTTTATTTGTTTAAGTAAAGCAGGAATATGATGATGGTGTTCTTTTCTTTTCATTTTTATTTGTTTTGTATTATGTATTTTATTTTAATATTCTTGTTTTTTTCTGCTGCTGCCTTTATGTATTCATTTCATTTCTTAAGTCTAATGTGTATGAATGTCATTCTCAGAAAAAAAAATATATTTTTTTTTTTTTTTTTTTGATTTGAATTTTTTTATTACGATATAATGATAATTATCATTATCATCATTATTGTCATCTTTTACTTGTTTAGGTGTCTATATTAAACTCAATGATTTCTATTGGATTTATAAAAAATGATTTTGCTCTTTTTTTTGTTTGAATTTTTGATTTGAAATTCAATTTCAATAAAAAGAAAAAAAAAAAAAAAAATTTTATATAAACACAGGCGTGTAAATACAAGTACACAGAAAAAAATAAAAAACAATTTCAAATATGAAATTGCTTGTATTAATTAAAATTTTGTTTGATTTTGCTCCAATCACGAAAATGATAATATAAATTAAGTAAAAATAATAGATTTTTTTCAGAAATTTCAATTATTTTTTTTAGTCAAATCAAGTATTTTCATGTTTGGAATTTTATTTAAAATTAATTAAGGTAGTAATTGGATCCATCACAAAATGAACTGATTCAGAACTATAGGTAACAAAATAAAATATAATAAAAATTTAAAAGTTTTGTCTAAAATATATATTGGGAAAAAATATAGATTTAAAAAAATTATATTGCTAAAATATGAAATATGGGTTATCGGGGTATTTATTGTTTTTAGTAGGCATATTTTAATGTTTCTATCTAAACATATGACCGCCTAGTGCAGGTTTTACAGACAACATTAATGGAACAATGGTTTTCATTTGGTATATGAACACATTTATCACAGCGCACGTTGGGGTAAAAGGGGTCGAAAGTGGCGTTTAATTGAATTTTGAAAATTAACTTTTTTAAATAAAATTGGGTACCGAATAAAAATAGACAAAATTATGTATCAATAACGATAAAAGGTTGCGTGGTTTTTGAGTACTGAGCTGTCAAAGCTCAAAATTTTTTTTTTATATTTTAAGAAAAGAGCAAAAAATTAAATTTTCATGAACTTTCGGTGAATTTTTCTTTAATAAAAAGTGCTTTAAAGAAAAATTTTAAAATGGAACCATCAACTACAGGTATTTGAGTTTACTTTTATTCAAGAATTTGTAAATTATTTTTTGTCCTGGTATTTTTTGTTATTTTTTTGAAAATAGTCCAAAAATGCACTAATTTTTAAATTTCATGGAATGTAACTAAAAATATAACAAGACTTTTGTTCTGAAAAATTGTCTGAAAAATATTATATATTGTCTACTTAAATATTCTGAAATAAAATCATGAGCATATTTTGCCCGATTTTAGAAATTTACATTTTTGTGAAAAAACTCAAGTTGCTCCAAACCAAAAACAGGTTAAGTGCAGATTTTTTTTATTTTTTTACTTTGTTTTATTTTTCGTTATTTCACTATTGTTTTTTGTTAATGTTTTGTACAATTATTTTAAATAAACAAAATAATTTTACTGCTTAATACAGTCGAACTCAGTTAAAATCAACATGATTTCATGTAATGTTTTTATATTCTACAAAGTGATGTGTCTTATATTGGTACTTGGTATTTAATATTGAAAAATACAGGAACTATGCGAACAATACAGTCAGATACTACGTTGATAAATATCCATGGTATTGTATGTCTCCTATTCTCCACAAGTTTTTTATTCACGGCCCAGAAATTATAAATCATGCTCTTCTACGAAATGGCCAACTTTCTGAGACACCCAAGAAGCAAGAAAAAAAGATTTCAAAAAATTACCGGAAGCATTTTTCACGAAAATGTAGTAGACAAAAATCAAACGAAGATATATTTAATAGACTTTTGATAAGTTCCGATCCAATCAAGTATGAGGAAAAAGTATAAAATAAAACATATAGACCTACCACAATCCGCAGTTGATTATTCTCACTGATGACAATTTTTTTTTTTTTTTTTTGTATGAAAACATCACCATTCTTCAAAGAAAGCCTTAGAATTCTAAAAATGAATTTGTTTACTTACTAATAAATAATAAAGTCAAAAGTGATCATTAAAGTACTGATATCACTTTTTCTGAAGTATGCTTAGTTTTTGACATGTTTAACCCCAATGTATAGACAGACGGACGGACATTACATATCAGGCAGAAAAAATTTGTAAGATTCTTGTAATGCATTTGTTTACTAACTAGTAAAAATCAAATAAGTTGTGATTATAAAAATATCGATTTCACTTTTCCTTGAAGTAAGCGGCCATTTTAGATCCATTTTTTCACAATGTATAGACAGATGGACGGATGTTGCCTTTTAGCCAAAAAAGATCGTAGAGATATAATAGTACATTTTTTTACTAACCAGTAAAGAACAAAACAAGTTGTAGTTATTAAAATATTCATATCGCCCTTCCTTGAATTATGCGGCTTTCTTCTAGCCAATTAATCCTAATGTATAGACAGACGGACGGACATTACCATTCTGCCAAAAAAATCGGAGTATTTTTAAAGTTTATATTTTTTAACTAACTAATAAAAAACAAAACATGTTGTGATTATTAAAATATTGATATCGTCATTTCTTGAATTATGCTGCCATTTTAGACCCATTTTTTCCAATGTATAGGCAGACGGACGGACATTACTATTCTGCCAAAACAAACTCAAGAGTTCTAAAAATATCTTTTTTTACTAATTGATAAAATATTAAAACATGATCATTTAAATATTCATATCAGCTTTCTCTGAATAATGCGGCGATTTTATACCCATTTAATCTTAAGGTATAGACGGACGGACAGACATTACCATTCTGCCAAAAAAGTCCTAAAATTCAAAAAATACATTTTTTTACCTGATAATAAATATAAAAATAGATCCTCATCATTAAAATATTGATATCACCTCTCCCTGAATTAAGCGCCATTTTTGACCCCTTTTACCCCAACGTGCAGCGTTCAGTATCTAGACCGGGGCAAGTGCAAAATTCAAGCTAATACTCTTTGCAGGTTTTCACAATTAATTAATGAGCGCTGAAATAGAATTTTTAGTATTTGGTAAATATTTGATTTCTATAGAACCACTTTAAAGATTACACTTTTACTTGTTAATATTCCAATAATCTGCAATACAAGTACTTCAAAGTCTTTGCATTATAGACATTGATCATTCCCAGAACCCTAACAGCAGGAATTATTGAACTGCACTGAATACACAATGTAAATATAATATTATAGTATCTATGTGCTTATAATTAAGCAATAAATAATAGAAATTATCCCTTCGGAACACTCGGGGAAATGTGGTGGATGATTTCGATGTAGAAAGTAACAATAAAATGTATTGAGTGGGCTGTGCAACAATATATTTATGAAAATTAAAAAAGTTTACCTTTTACTCTTTATTGCACCAACTGGTTTAATGCTAACTGTATGAATCGAGAACAGGAACATCTGCAATGAAACCAGAATTAATATAAAATTCTCCAAGCGTTAGAAGCTTATACTTACTGACCAATTTACAAAATTTTTCATCTCCATCATCCAAAAATCTTCCATTGTTTCCGTTGTTTCTTGTTTGTTTAAAAAAGTTCATAAATTTTGTCGGAATGTAACATTTTTCTTTGTTATATAAAATTGTGTACAATTTATTTCAAAATATTTAATATTTTTATATGAATTTTTCAAACGTTGACAGTTTTGAAAAACATAAATTATTATCAATAAAAATTTTAATTAAGATAATTATTGATATAATTAATGTTTAGTATAAGATGAAATAACAGATTAAATTAAAAAATGTTTCTAATATTTTTTTCTGTGTACACATATGACATTTGTAACAATTTAAAGAGTTTTAATAGAATTGATTTAAATGGTTTCTATTTTAGCTTTAGGTGTTTATTTTCTTTTTTAGCAAATCATATAATCGTATATTCATTTTTTTTTTTAATAATCTTCTTATAGAAAATCTATGAAATCTTTTTCACTGAGGCGAGTATTTTTAACACTTCTTTTTTGGATTTTAAAAGCAATAGGAAATGAAACAGATGTTTTGCAATTTGTTGACAAAAAATAAATATTAGAATATTATAAAGGCAGGCGCGGATCCAGCCAAAGCATTTGGGGGGGGAAATTTTTTTATCATCACTGGAAAAATTATGTTTTTATATATATTTTTAGAACTATGAAAATTTAACCAATTTTTTTTTTGACATAAAACTGGTTATTTATAATTATAATTATTTTTAATAACAAACAAATATGAAAAATTACAAATATGTATTTAAATAAACATTTTTCAGAGAATATTGAAAGGATTTTAATTATGAAAGCCGTGTTTTTACTTCTGTAATACTACTGAATAGTTCAAAATAAAATAATTTAAATAAAGAGTGCATCATTAGAAAAACACAAAAAGCTAAGCTATTTAGATCTGGATAGGATGTCAAACACACTAGGGAATGGTTAATCGATTTCGATTTTAGTCGATTTTCATGGGAAAAAAAGTCGGTTGTTTGCAATCGATTTTATGTCAACTATCTTATACTGAAATCGATTATTTAGTTTAAAAAATTGGGTTTGTTTTAAAAAGTTAAAAAAATATGTAGAATTATAAAAATCTTATAAATTAAAATTTTTTGGTTGGTAATAATAAAGTTATGTCCGCCTTTTTAAACATAATTTGGCGGGAATAAAATTTAAAAATGCACCCAAGTGGAGTTTGCCAATAGAAAATGAAAAAGAATCCCAATATTTAATTCGCAAAAGATCTTAGTATTTTTACATATTATTCCTAGCTGGGCAGTTGGCAAAACAATAGTCTAAATCCTCTGAAGGAAAAATGAAGTAATAAAACAATTTATCGTAATATTAATGAAATTGCTCGAGAATATCAGTACCGTGTGAACTTCTATTCTTGAAGGGTGTCCTTATAATAACCCAGCAAAGAAACAGGCTTAGTAGTGAACATAGCCTTTTTACAAAGCTTTACTGAAGAAGATTGGTTTGATGGATAAATGGATAAAATATTCACAGATTTCTTATATATTATATACATAACTTTTATATTTGTGACCTGAATATTTGAAATTATTTTATAGGTTTATTTTTTAATTTTTAGATGTTTTTGATACACTTTTGACTTTATCAATAAAAAATCGACTTCAAAATAAAATCGATTTTGGGGAACGATAAATCGATTTTGAAAATCGAAATGAAAAAAGTTGATCGTAAACTAAACTATCTCTTCGTTATGTGAGTAATTTTTAAAATTTATTTTTTTACTTAGATGAAAATTTGAAGTTAATCTGATAACACCAAAACAAGTATCCAATAAATCACCAAAATTATTATATCAATCACTAATAACTACAAAAAAATGAAAAATAGAAAACATTTTTTAATTAAAAATTGATTAAATCAATCAAGTAGATGATTGAATGAATTAAACATTTAAATGTGAAATAAAATCTCACTTAAATTTAATTTTTACTGGAATATATTATATGTCAACTGGAAAATATACGCTAATAATTTTTTCGGCAAAGAGGAGCCCGTGAAGAAAATCTAGTGAAAATTATGTAAATAAATCACTTTATAAAATTTCATACTATTTCAGTCTGAATGTTTATATTTTTGTAGTTTTACTCAAAAAACAATCTTCTTGAGTACATCACCAACCAATTTTCGAGAAAATTCGAAAAAACAATTTTGAGATTAGTTGCTGAACTAAAAATCTCGGAACTCACTAAATTTTAGATTTTTTTATTAGGAAAAACATACCTTTTAACTATATTAAAATACTTTTCTATTTCACGTGTTTCTTTTTTAAGTCTTAATGATATTTTGTTTACAATAAAATGAGATGTCAACATTTAAAATCGTTTAAAAACTAAAAAATTTTATCAAAAAATTTTTCATTTATTTTAAGCAAATTATTTCATTTTAAGCTTTATTTGTATCATACCTTCTGGGGAATTTCACATAAAATCAAATAAGTTCTTCAGTTTTTATTTAACTAAAAAACAAAAATCTTGCTATATTTACAACAAAAATGTTTTTAAATTGATGGCATATTTTTTGTTGACTTTTACAGAAAAATTCTAATGCATTGAATCACCAAAAATTTCAAATCAAAGAAATGAATACGACAATAAAATGATTATTCTACTTTAAAAATATCTTAATAGAAAAAAATACAGGAACCTAAAAAATTTAAGCATAACTCCAAAATCTGATAGGCTTTATTTATGATGCTATTTATGTCATTTTGAAAAAATGAATTTTTGAATATGAAAATTTTTCACACAGGTGTGCGAAGAAAGTACAACAACTCTTCAAGAAAGCAAGAGAAATTTTCAGAAGGTTTAATAAAATATTAAGCGAAAAGTAATATTTTTGTTATCGTCCTCTAGGAAAATGGTAGATATTTTCTTGGGAAAATGTTAAATTAATAGTTTTATTTAAACAATTTTTTTCTTAACACAAAATTGTGAATATTTTCAATAAAAATAATTTAAAGTTTTTTCTTGAAAAATTAAAATTTTTAGGCCTCTACTATTTTATTTATAAAATAAATCTGTGTAGTGAACCAAAATTTCTATCATATGAAAAATTTATTAAATCTAAAAAAAATATTATATTTTGTATAAAAGAGCTGGGAAAATTTTGTGTTATTTATTAATAAATGGTTGACTTTTATTACATTTCTTCTGTGAAAATGCTTTTGTTCATTTTTGATGTTAAAAAATTATTTCGTATACAATTTTGAAAAGATTCGGATTTGTAAAATAAAACATATTTTTCATGAAGTCGAAATTTTTAAGTAATATTAAAACATTAGTTAGTGTAATTTCAATATGACATGAAACTAGCACTTATACAATATTTATTATTATTATTATTTTTTTTTTTGACATATAAGTTTTTAATTGTATGTAAAGTTTAAGCTTGAATTTAATGAAAAAAAATTTCTATTTTTAAAAACCCATTTATTTGCTTTAAATTTTTCGAAGAAAAAATACGATAAATACTTTTTTCTAAACATAGTTTGGCCATTCCTAGACTATATTGAAGATAAACTCATTCTGCCTTCATTTATTTTCACTAAAGAAATTTTTTTTTTTTTTAATTTTTCCTTTTCCTATTGTAAATTTTTAATTTTTCTAAGATCGAAAATCCATTTTGGGGGGGGGGGGGGGTAAATTTCCGATTTTCCTCCCCCCGTGGATCCGCGCCTGTATAAAGGTGTATTCATACAATAAGTCCGTGACTTTTTGAATGAAACACAGTGTTTTTTGCAAAACAAAAATTTATTTTTCAACATAATCTCCTTTTAACTCAATACACTTAGTCCAACATTTCTCCAGTTTTTGTATCCCTTCCAAAAATAGGATTTTTCGAGGTCCTTAAAATAGGCATTTGTTTGGTCAATAATTTCATCGTTGAAGCTGAATCTCTTTCCACCGAGCCATTTCTTTAGGTTTGGAAATAAGAAGTAGTCACTAGGGGCTAAATCCGGAGAATATGCCGAATGAGGTACAAATACGTAGCCCATTTCATAGAGTTTTGCCATTGAGACTGCACACATGTGCACCCGTGCATTATCTTTTCGTGGCCATATGGGGTCGTTTTCTTTTTAAATCCGCATTAAATCGGTCTAATAAGTTGGCATAATATTCGCCATTTATTGCTTTTCCCTTTTGAAGGTAATCGATGTGGATTATCCCGCGTGCATTCCAAAAAACTGTTGCCATCACATTATTGGCCGACAAACTTACCTTGGCTTTCTTCGGAGCAGATTCACCTGAAGAAACCCATTGTTTAGACAGTCATGGATCTATGTTTCATCCACAGTTACAAAACGCCGCCAAAACTCATTCGGATTGCGGTTGAACAACTCCAAACAATTCTTTAAAGTTGTCACACGTTTACGTTTATGGTCAATTGAGAGCAAACGCGGCACCCATTTTGCAGACAACTTTCTTAAACCCAGCTGATCATTTAAAATCGAAACCACACTGCCATATGAAATGCCTATGGCATCAACTATCTCACGCACTTTTACTCTTCGGTCGGCCAACACCATATCGACCTAACCTCAATTGGCCGTCCAGAACGTTCAGCATCATTTGTACTTGTGCGATCACAACGAAAGTCAGTAAACCACTGTTTTACCATTGAAATCCATGGTGCAGAGTCCCCATAGTATTTATCGAGCTTTTCCTTGGTTTGATTGACGGTTATTATTATATATTTTTTTTTTTTTTTTTCGCAAAAAATAATGTTTAATGAGCTCTCGAAATTGACTTTTTTTCATTTTTAGAAAAATACACGAACAGCTGTTAAACGCAAAATAAATGACTTGCTCAAAATTTGACAATAGTCTATTAACAGGTGGTACTTGATGGGAACCGTGTTGCATTTCATATAACTACGAGGGAAGTTCGAAAAGTCACGGAAATATTGATCCGCTTTCATATTATTAAAATTATTACATATAAAAAATATTTTATAATTAGTTTTATAAATACAAATTTGCTCATAATTGCACAAAATTTAATGCAGTGAAAGAAGAAGCCAATTTATTTAATCTCTTTCGACAAATTTCATGATATCACATGAAAAATATCTATTTAACTATTTATATACAGTGTTCTAGACAAAATATTTTTCTATCAGAAATTTTCTATTTTTTTTCTCGAAGAAATTGAGCAAATAGTACAGTTAAAATGCGTCTGGAGAACTTTTTCATATACATAAATAATATTAAAAATTTACCTAAAAAGGCACCAATTAAAAAAAGTACAAAATTTCAAAATAATTAAAAATTTGTTTAAAAAGTATTAACTCCATAAATCTATATTCGGCTGGGGCGAATATTTTATACGCTTCACCACTACTGATAATAAAATATGCGCCCTAAAGTATGTGTTCATAATTTCACACTTATACTAATCTAAATTTTTTCCAAGCTACACAAATTTGAACACAAATTTAAACTGTCATAGTAATCATAGCTTACTTAACAGAAACAACAATATACATATTTATACATTATTAGAGTGCGGCCGAACGCACTTTTTCAAACCGAACCCGTACCCGAACTTCGGTCAATTCGGCTGAACCCGAATCGAACCCGGACATTTTGTTATAGGACCTAAAAAGTGCCAAGAAATTATTATTATTAACAAAAATACCGGGAAGTACTTTTTAGATACTGTTTGGACGCACCACAGTGGTTCCAAAACATTTTTTTTGCAAAACTAAACTAAAAAAGAAATTTTGTATATACCCTGCGGGAAATTTGTGGTAATTGCAGTAATGGACCGGTTTCTCTGTACCAGTTGAGTACCAATTGACACCTAACTCATCACCAAAGTTCCAATTGAGAACCAGTTGACAAAAACACACTTTCTATTAACATGCTCGTTAAGTGCGCAAATAGCAACTCGCGCGCATTAACAATCAGTGGCTGAGTGGTAAGCGTATAAGACTATAAAACATAACATGCGTCAGATGAACATGGGTTCGAGCCGGGGTGCCGCCATCGATATTAACGAAAAATTATAAAATTAAAATAAACATAATTTAATAAAGATAATAATAAAAATAATGTTTAAAAAGTAAACAATTACCGAATTTTTATAAAATTTTTATTACAATAATCGTTACTGAACCTGTCCTCTTGGACCTGTCCTAAGACCTACCCTGTGACCTGTCCCAAGGAGCTAATTAGCCACCTCCAATGACAACCCCATGTAAAAGTGACAGGTTCTTCTCATATAAAGTTCCGGAACTGGGACCGGTCACTAGCCCCTAGAACCTGTCACGTGACTAGTTTTGAACCGGTTCACTTTACTCTAGTCCTTATAAATCTCTACAAAAAATATGCTTACATGTGTAGGTTATCTCTTTTAGTTTAAGAGATATTCGAGTCGTTTTTTTTTACTTGGCGGGCTTAATATTGACCCTAGAATTTTTTTTAAATATTTGCCAGATTTCCTACAAAATCCTGAATAATATTGCTGCAAGAATGATATAAATATCTGAAATCGTTAAATTGTTATATTAATCTAAAGTTGGAACTTTAAAAAAATTTTAAATTTTTTTTTTGCTTTTTTTCCAAAAAGGTGGCAATATTTATTTAGTGATAAAATTAGTTTTTTGTTCTGGGCTTTATAATTTTCAATGTTTTCAAAAGAAATCTCAATGTAAATGCGTGTAAAGTAAATCCGGAGGAGTTTGGGACAAAGGTCTGCCCACGAGTCCTACTCAAATTTTGTAAATTTTGGAAATTTTTTTTGCTATGTTCTCAAATACGAATACTAAAATTTATATGATTTTATGCACTTCTGGGCGATTTCGGAAGTGTTCCTTATATGGGAGCTAAATTTGTTAAAGTGATTTTCGGTTTATATGAGAGCTATGATCAATTGTGGACCGAACTTTATTTATACAAAACTTCCTTGAAACGAATTTCATTAAAATATTCTTATTTTTAAGGAGTTTTTGAAGGTTGAAACTCTATTCCGGGGGGACATTTTTATGGAGGCTAGGTGAAATTATGAACCGATCATAACCAATTTCAATAGGCTTCGTCTTTGTATTATAAATGTTCCACGTGAAAAATTTCAGTGAAATATCTTGAAAATTGCGATCTGTACTTTGTGCACAAGGTTAACATGGACGCCAGCCAGCCGTCCAGCCAGGCAATCGGACGGACGGAAAAAGTGATTGGTATACTGTGATAACTTTTTCTGTGCGTTACAAACATCAGCACAAACGCATAATACCCCAACAACCTATGGTGGTGTTAGGTATAAAAACAACAATCACACTGTTAATCACTATAATACCCTGCTGCTAACTAAACTGCTTGCTTATACAAGAAAACAACAACACAATAGTCATTGCAATGCTTAATATGAAAGTTTGTGTAGACTTTTATTAATTTTTTTTTCATTTTTTTTTGCCTGTAACTCTATTGTTTATAAACCGATTTGGTTCGAAAACGAATTCCGAAGCTTATATAGAATTCTTATAAAGTCCGAAAATCCAATGGATCCTCAGCAAAAAAAAAAAAAAAAAAATGGATTTTCTGTGAAAAAATTATGTTTGTAGCTTATACAGAGGCTTTAAATAGTTTTAAAAATTTTATGTAGCTTATTGTTGTTGTTGTTTTTCATTATCCATAAAAAAAACAACATATGCAAAGCTGCCATTATATAAATGAAAAAAAAAAAAGAAAAGAGATTAACGTTCTTCTAAGGAATATTCCCTAAAATTTGATCTATAAAACATATATATCCGATAACTATAAAACATATATATCCGAAAACTGATTTCAACAGACAGACGGACATTTTTATATCGACTCCCCTATCAATAAGGTCTTAATATTATAGAAATTGCAAACTGAATGACAAACTTATACCTTTATACCTGTGGTGAAGGTATAATTTATGAAAAGTAATAATTTTATAAAAGAAAACCCTTTGAACAAAATTGATGTATTTATCGATTGCTTATAGGACTATGCAACAAATTAATGATCATCGCGTGGGGGCGGAATCATTCCGAATGCAATTGATAGCTCTTGATTTGTGTAATAAACCCTCCAAAGGATTTTTCGATGATAAGTTAAATTTTTGTTTATGACCACTTAAACTTTTCCTTTAGATAAATATAACAAAATAATATAAATATAGTTCGAAACTCAAATTTTTACATAAATATTTAGAGCACTTAAATGGCAATATTTCATTAGAACTTTATATCTCTTACAATAAGGTGTCATTTCTAGTCCGTTTAAACAAAATTAAACAAAAGTCCATTAAAACTTGAGTTTAATGGGTTAAAATATTCTACAGAAATTTTCTACGTCGAATTTCACTAGGGGTCACCGAAGGTCCAAAGTTCATACGGTGAAGCGTTTATCCAAAGAAACGAAATTGATGAAATTATTATTAATTTTTTTTTACAATTTGTCTAAACTTTTAATTTTATGATATATTTCATTGCATAGTTTAAGGAGTTTTTATAAGAAATGTGGGGAAATTTCATAATTTTCTTTTTTAACAACATATGATAATTCGGATGAATTTTTTATCTTTGGAGACCCCTAATAAAATTTGAAGAAGAAAATATCTGTACCACATATTAACCCATTAAACTCAAGTTTAAATTGACTTTCATTTCCTTAAAACGGACTAGAAATGACCCCTTTAAGGTAAGAGAAATTAATTTAAAGTTCTAATGAAATATTTCCCGTTAAATTTATGGAAAATTATTTTAGCTTCGATCTATATTGATATTATTTTTTTTTCGATTTATCTGTAACTACTTTGGTGCAAAATTAGAAAAGTTTAAGTGGTCATAAAACAAAAATTTTGCCTACCAGCTAAAAATCCTTTGGAGGGTTTATTATACATATCAAGAGCTATCAATTGCAATCGGAATGATTCCGCCCCAAAAATACTGTTGCATAGTGTAATTATTCACAGGTAATTATAATCTCTTTTCTTATAAATTTATGTTAATTGCAAACAGAATAAAACAATTTAAAATTAGTGATTAGTGGGAACTCAGGAATTTATTAAAGGGTATAAATGGGTGATCATCCATTTCCAGTGGTAGTTGAATCTAAAGTACATAATTTGTTATAAATTAGTTTTTTTTATTTAATGATATTAGGGATTTTTTTGACATTTTAACGAGCACTAAATTCCTTTGGCTGCACTGAACCAAAAATTAGCAGTAAATACGGTAAAATGGGGTGTAGAATTGAAAAAAAGTAGGTTAAATATCAACCAACAAAATCGTTATTCAATTCAACAGAATTTTTTGTTAATTTTTCGTAAGTTAGTTAAATCGATGAAAATTCGTCAATATGACTAATTCATTTAGTTAATTAAAAGGTAGTTAATTTGACAAATTTTTAGTCAAATTGAAGAAAATATTATTCAAATTAACTAAAAATTTTATTCATATTGAAGAATTTTTATTCAATTTAACTAAATTATTTTATTTAATTCTACTAAATTTTAGTTAAATTGAATAAAAAATTTATTCAAATTAACTAATTTTTTTCTTCAAATTGAAGAATGTTTATTCAATTTAACAAAATTTTGTCAATTCCAAAGTATTGTTTAACCCCTGTATAAAATTTAATATAAATTAAAATCCTCAAAATAAAACAATTAAGAAATTTTAAACACTTTATTAATATTTATTGTGTAAAAAAATATAACTCATGTTATAAATAAGCATTTTAAAATATATAAAGAAAATTATTTAATTAAATTTAATATAAACTTACGTAGCAAAAGTTTTAATTAAAGTAATTTTATGATAAAGGTTTGATCCTTTCAAAAATGTAAAAAAAAAACAAATTTACTACCGTCTGAAATATAAAAATATATTTGAGAAATAAGAAATTATGTTATTTTATAATTAAATTGAAATATATTACCTTCAGTTATATTATCTATTTGTTTCATATTTTGTTACAAAAGTTTGTTTGCTGGATCCTTGTTATGATCGCTATATAAGATGATGTTTTATGAAAATTCTTTATAATTCAAATAGAAAAAACCCACATTTTAGTACAAGTGTTTAATCGAAATCGACCTGAGAAAATAAAAAAAAATAAATATTTATTAAAAATTGTATTTAACATAACAAACTATTTTTGTACTATTTATTACGTATATTAGATGTGCACTCACACAGTTATCAATAACCAGTACACTGCATTCAATTTCAGTCCATACAGATTTATAACTTAATATTTTTAATGTTTATTTCTGGATGATCTATAGCAACATATAAATGCAAAGAAAACGAAAATATAAATAAAAAAGTTTATATACAAAGTACAAAAAGTATTTGCCTACATTTGAAAATCATTTGTGCTTATTTGTAGTAAGTTTGTTTTTAGGTTTTCAAAGGAAATTTTTGTCGTGCAGTTCTCCATAATTCAAAACGGCTAATTGAGATAATGATGACCATGGTCTGGCAGTTGATTAATTTAATTTGTTTATATTTGCTATCGAAATAATTTATAAAATAAGTAAATATACCTAAAGTATTAAAAATTTAAAATGTTTAACATTACCGTAAACAGTATAAAAAAGTTCTCCAAATGTCCTTACGCTTAACAGTGCTTTAGTTGGTTGCATTTTGTGCCATCAATGAGTTTGCACATAAATTAACATTTTTTGCAGGGGAATTATATATTTATTGATCGAAACTTGCTTGTTCTTGAAGTATATCTGATTTAACACAAATTCACACTTATTTTTCACTATGTTTTATTTATTCGAGAATTTTTAAACGAAATTGACACAAAAACACGTGCACAAGCTTTATTGTTTGTCTTTTAACTGATCTTCTTCACTATGCGTTTTCTGTATTGAAGAAATTTCTTCAATTCTACACATGTTTCTTCAATTTGACTAAAAGAAATTATTTAAATTAACGAAATTTATTCAATTCTACATGCCTTTAGTAAATTTTAAGAAATTTCGTCAATTTGAAGAATTTTATTCAATTTGACTAAAATGAATTAGTTAATATTAACGAAATTTCTTAAATTCTACATATCTTTCGTAAAATGTGTATGCTTTTAGTCGATTTACAAATTTTTAGTCAAGTTGAAGAATTTTATTCAAATTGACTAAAAAATATTAGTCAATTTTAAAATTTACGAAAAATATTAGTTAATTTAACAGATAATTTATTCAAATTAACTTCTTTTTGAGGTGTTAAATTGAATAAAATTGTGTGTTGTTTTTCTTACTGCCATTAAACAATGGTTACTGACAATTTAACTAAATTTTCGTCGATTTAACAGATTTTTCGTAAATTTTTTAACGAAATTTTATTCAAATCAACATATTTTCCCAAAAATATTTTTGACAAAAAATTTTTAGTAGATTTGAAGAAAATTTGTTGATATGAAGAAAAATTCTATTGATTTGAAGAAAAAGTCTGTTAACTTAAATATTTTTTTTTCGTTAAAATTCTACGAAAAATTTTCGCCAATATTACCTACGAGATTTGATTCAGTGTGTTGATATTCACATTCAGATAAAAAAAATACATTATTCTTAGATAAATAAAACACAATTTTTAGGGGGTTTTACAATATAATACTTTGTATTTATACCCAAAATATTTTTAAATGTATTATGGTGTAAATGCCTTCAATACTTTGTATTTTGAGATCTTGCAATGTTTGAAACGGAATTGCATCTCTTAAAGCCAATTTCGGCACATTTTTGTATTTATCGGTATTTAATTCTATTAAATTTTTTGTTTTTAATTATTTAAAAAATATTAAAATTAATAGGTACTCTTACTATTTTTGAAAAATTAATACTATTCTTGAGGGTTTATTGTGTATTTCAATTCGAAAGGAAACGCTTTCGAAAATCAGTGTATTTTAAATAGAATTTCGAAAGATTTGCTGTTTGAAACGAAATACACTATAACACCCCATCTATAAATATTCCAAGAATAGTATTAAATTTTCAAAAATAATATAAAAGTTTAGTACTCCATACCTCTCTCTCCTATAAACTCAGAATTGCGGCAAGTAAAATTGCTGTGTGTGACCCCGTCTAAGTATTAAAAAAAAAACAAAAACAGTAATTTCAGGAAAAATAGTACAAATCTTCACGAAAATACTAATTTCAAAATGAATATGAATGAAAACATTCCTCAAAAAGGTATAAATTCATAAAAGTTTTTTTTCTTTGGTTCCATTTTTGGTTTCCGAGTTTAAGTCGACCTTTGAACTATTTGTACAAAATTTCGTTATTGTAGATATTTATTTAAGAGAAACTAGATAACTTTTTTGTTAATTAACTAATTTTTTTATTTTCAATACCAATTTCAATTAAAGAAACTATTTTTAATAAAAAGTTAAAATTTTTTCAAAAATATTACTTAAAAAAAAAAAAAAAATCAGCAGAGTTACATTTTTTAAAAAAGTACTAACATGATAAAATCGGAAATCAATTATTTTGTTTTAGGAAATTTGTATCCCTTTCTTACAATTAGATTTTTTTAACGCCTTCCTATCTTGTTAATCTTTGTTAATCTTTTGTTTTTAAAATATATACAAATACTTGTATATTATACAAATATTTGTGCATATGTATGTATTTGTTTTTTCTATATCTATAAATGTTAAAATATTCGATATTTGTATATTTAAATATTTAGATTTCTCTAAATTGCTACTAAAAACATCAAATTTAATTGTAAAAATATTCATAGATTTTTGAGTATAAATAAATAGAAAAATATTTATACAGCTATAAAAGACATTTAATAAATATACTTAAATAAATATGTACATACTACACGCAGAGAAAAAACATGGTTACAGCATGATCACCACAACTATTCAATGATTATATAGCCGTTTTTCATTGATTTAAATATACTGTGTTCATGATAGCAACGCTTATGATTCTGTTTAATCATTTAATGATTACCCACAATCAGAATTTTAATATGGTTCACTGAATTATAATATGTATTTAAATATGTTTATATGAAATCATATTTATGAATAAATCCAATCATTTAGTCAATTCTACAACAATTTACTTAATTACATAACCATTCATTTCATTTTACAAATTTGGTTAATTCTACAACCATTAAGCCATTAACTCTTAATGCTTTTTGAATACACATTTTTGTCTATCAGTCCAGTAGTTATAATTCTCATTTAGTTTATATAAGAACAAATATAAATTGACAAGTTTTGTTTTTATTCAATATGATGAATGTACCACATATCGTGGTACAAATGAATATAAATATGAAAATATGGGATCATATATATGATAAAATGGGATTATATATATGATGAAATTAGATCATATATATGATAAAATGGAATTATATATATGATAACATGGGATTATATATATATGATAAAATGGAATTATATTTATGATGGAATTAGTTCATATATATGATAGAATGGAATAATATATGTGATAAAATGGAATTATATATATGATGAAATTAGTTTATATATATATGATAACATGGAATTATTAAATGATAAAAACATGATGAAATTGAAAGCAATACTTAAGAAAAGGTTATAAAACTTACTAAAAGTTAAAAAAAAGGTTATGAACCTTACTAATAAATTATAAATTGGAATCATAATAATGATTACGTACAAATATACTTATTATAACCTGGAATCATATATTACAATCATAGTATGTTGCTCTTAGTTTATGGTCACAGGAACCATATTTTTTCTTTGCGTGTATGTACATATGTACGTATTTGTACAATTTATAATATTTTTAGAATATTGTAGACATGTCCTTAAAACATTTTATAAACGTTTGTTTATAGCAGGAGATTCTTTATAGACATACAAGAGTAGGAGAATTAGAAATACTATGTATGAACCTATTTATTTCTATTTTTTTTAGTAAACAAATTCCAGACATATAAATTTAAATACTTAGTAAATGTCAATAAATATTAAAATAAATAGAAGAAATTGTTTAGAAAATATTTATATGAGAGATTGCTAAAAGCTAGTTTAGTTTTTAGTTTAGTTTTATTAAATTAAAATTATTATGTTAATATTATGGTTACACAGAAAAAAGATATTTTCGAACAAAATTCAAATAAAATTGGTCGACAAAAAATTGTTTTTCGAGCTCCTTAAAAAAAAAAAAAAATATGTAGACTAGATGGAATTCCGCATGCTAAACTGCTTTCAGTTTTTTTCTATCAGGTCGGGATTTTTTTATGGGCGTGTCTAATATTGTGCCCTAAATATGCCGATTACTCGAGTATATTTCACTATTACTTGAGAACGGTATGCACGATTTATATAAATGGTATACCACGATATGCGGAATAAAATTAGCTTTAAATCGCTTTTTATCCGCTCAATAGTTTAGTAGATATTTCGAAAAAAATGTCGGAAAAAAATTGTTTCATGCAAAATTCAAGATTTTTTTTTTTTACTAAATCTTTTTTTTTTTAAGTGAAAACATCAAAAATATTTAAGTTTATCACCTTTATCTCAAAGCTGGCAAAACTGCGAGTAAATAAAGCCACATATTGTAAAAATTGATGCACAAATCTTGAGTGTAGATACCATAGTGGGCAAAAAAACATTTTTTTTACGTCTTAAATAAAAAAAAATAGGTGGATTGGATGGAATTCAACGTTCTAAATAAGAATCAGCTTTTACTTTTTTTATGGGCATGACTACTATGACCCCGCCTTTAGGCAGTCACACTTGTATATCTCGAGAACACTTTGTCCAATTAAGATAAATTGAACTTTAATATATAGCGACCTAAATTGTCTTTGAGCTGAATTTATATAATTTTTTGTCCAGTTAATATTTCCGTAATTCTTCGGTAATTAGTACCGAAAAAATTTAAAATTTATTTTTTTGAAAAGTGGTGAAAATTTTGATCCATAACTCTGAAATTCTTGAGCTAATGAAAAATATTGTTGACATACCTTGAAGACAATTTTTGTATGCATCTTTTAGGTTAGGTTAGGTTTAGGAGAGGACCACACGAAATCGTGTGTAATCCAGAGTGAATCCTCGGGATTACTCATCAGCACGTTTAGAACCAGTATCATATTACAGCACCGCTTCACGTTCTCTAGCTAGTCCATTTGATAGTATTATATTCTCTCCTCTTGCGTCTCAGTGTTTCGTACACATAATTCAGTTAATTTCACAAATTTTAGCATCTTCATTTCTCTCTATTCTGAAAGAGACAGGAATCAAAACATTTAAATCTGTAAAATGATAATGCAACACATTGGCAAAGGTAGTGGAAGGTGTTCTCCTCTGCATCATTACACCATCTACATATACTCACTGTACTAAGACCAATTTTGTGCAGGAAATACCTTAGTTCATTATGGCCTGTAATAATACCTATGTAACGTCTCAGTTCGCATTTCTCCATACTAAGTAAGGACTTTAGCGTATTTTTATTTTTTGGTTTCCATAATATCTTCGTTTGTTTGCGTTTGATTTACTGTTGAATTCCCCCCGTATCCTAAGATAAATTGAGTTCAAACCCGGATAGACGCTTTCGCAAGCTGTTCTTACATCCATATCTGCTCCTGCTCGTGCCAACTCGTCAGCATATTCGTTTCCTTGTATATCTCGGCGACAAAGGCTGACTACCTTTGATCTAATATTCCTATTACAGAGTGCTTTTATCGTAGCTTGACTATCTATGTATATTGTGATGTCGTTCGTAAATATCGGTCTCATAGATATAAGTCTAGCTGCCTCATACACGGCAAAAATCTATGCCTAGCGCTGTAGGTAATATCCAATTTTTCACAGAAAACACCACATCCTGTCCCATTTTTTTTCCTTGAGCCATCAGTGTAGACTTCAATGCCTTCAATGTTACGATTATTTATCTCCCAGTTCTCCCTTGGTGGTATGACCGCTTTTAATTCCTTATCCCATTCGATTTGAGTAGATAAGTAGTCAGTAGCAATATTCATATATTGTGATCCACCAATTAATGCTGAGTGTCCAAAGTTTCTAATAGTCAGTTGTCCAGTTTGGCCCAGCCTTACTTGTGTTCTTAGGGCATGTTCCTTAATATATATACACAGCGGGTCCATGTCCAGTATTCTGCACATAGCCTCAGTTGCAGTTGATCTTCGAGCCCCAGATATGCAAAGTGCAGCCACTCTGTTGACCCCCTCAATTCCTGTCGCGTGTGTGCGCGTATCCATTATTGTACACCAGATCAAGGCTCCATAGGCAAGTATAGGTCTGACAATGGCCTTGTATATCCAATATATGAGGCGTGGTTTCAGTCCCCATGATTTACCTATGAGTTTCTTCCACGCGTACATAGCTGCATAAGCCTTCCTTACTCCTGGTTGGTAACCATTTTAATTTTCGATCGAAAATTACACCTAGGAATTTCGCCTCACTTGAAAGATGTAAGGTTCTTCCTTTTATTTATTTATTTATTTATTTATTTATTTATTTATTTATTTATTTATTTATTTATTTATTTATTTATTTATTTATTTATTTATTTATTTATTTATTTATTTATTTATTTATTTATTTATTTATTTATTTATTTATTTATTTATTTATTTATTTATTTATTTATTTATTTATTTATTTATTTATTTATTTATTTATTTATTTATTTATTTATTTATTTATTTATTTATTTATTTATTTATTTATTTATTTATTTATTTATTTATTTATTTATTTATTTATTTATTTATTTATTTATTTATTTATTTATTTATTTATTTATTTATTTATTTATTTATTTATTTATTTATTCATTTATTTATTTATTTATTTATTTATTTATTTATTTATTTATTTATTTATTTATTTATTTATTTATTTATTTATTTATTTATTTATTTATTTATTTATTTATTTATTTATTTATTTATTTATTTATTTATTTATTTATTTATTTATTTATTTATTTATTTATTTATTTATTTATTTATTTATTTATTTATTTATTTATTTATTTATTTATTTATTTATTTATTTATTTATTTATTTATTTATTTATTTATTTATTTATTTATTTATTTATTTATTTATTTATTTATTTATTTATTTATTTATTTATTTATTTATTTATTTATTTATTTATTTATTTATTTATTTATTTATTTATTTATTTATTTATTTATTTATTTATTTATTTATTTATTTATTTATTTATTTATTTATTTATTTATTTATTTATTTATTTATTTATTTATTTATTTATTTATTTATTTATTTATTTATTTATTTATTTATTTATTTATTTATTTATTTATTTATTTATTTATTTATTTATTTATTTATTTATTTATTTATTTATTTATTTATTTATTTATTTATTTATTTATTTATTTATTTATTTATTTATTAATTTATTTATTTATTTATTTATTTATTTATTTATTTATTTATTTATTTATTTATTTATTTATTTATTTATTTATTTATTTATTTATTTATTTATTTATTTATTTATTTATTTATTTATTTATTTATTTATTTATTTATTTATTTATTTATTTATTTATTTATTTATTTATTTATTTATTTATAAAAGTTAAAGTTTATATATAAAATTTTTTTCATAGGTATAATGTCAATTAATTAAATAATTGAGTATGTATTATTTGTAATTAAAAATGGATTTTAAAGGTTAATTTGATAAAATTCTTTGATTTTGCGTAATTTATTATATTTATTATAAAAATATTGGAAATATTTTTCTCTGTGCTGGTATTATTCATGTTAAAAGCAAGTAATTTTTTTTAATTAATTCTATAACAACTTTCTTGTTATTTGTTTAATAATTAGTTAAAATTAAATTTTCTCTTATGTATTTTTAAGATTTATATTTTTTCTTATGTATCTTAAAAATATGTAAGAAAATTAAATGAAGCATGAATTTAAAAAGCACTGATCGAAAAAAAAAAAAAAAAAAATTAAAAAATCGTAAAAATTTTGATTCATAAATCTGAATTCGTGTAATCGGTTCTTGAGTTATAGTCTTAATTGTACAAACCATTATCGAGTTTTATAGTGTCACTGCTGAATAAAGTGATAGAAAAAAAGTGAAAGCAGATTCTTGTTTAACTATTCAAAATCATTTAGTCCACCTGATTTTGAATCAAGAAAAAATATATATATATATTTTTTTTTGTCCACCACTGTATTTCTACTCAATTGTATGTAACATGGACATTTTTACTTAACTGTGAATAAGGTCAAGATTTCTGCATTAATTTTGAAGATACATGCCTTATTTTATTCCCAGCATTACCAGCTTTAAAGTGTAATTTTTATAACAAATGCCCATATATCTATTATATGTATTTATATTTGATTCGATGCTAATAAAAGTAAAACAATATTTTTTGTCTTTTAAATTCTGTAAATAGAAAAATATTAGAAATGTAAATAAATTGATTGTCCAAAACAATCAATCATTGAAACATTGAAGAACATAACTAAACAAATTGATACAAAAATATTTAACACAAGTCTATGGCTGTTAGTCATTGAAATAGACAAATTTTTCTTAAATGAAGTTATGACCTCAAATATTTATTTGGAGTCTTTTAAAGCCGATGGCCATAGACATTAGTATTTTATTCTATTTCAAGGGCAATTCAAATTATAAAATTATAACAAAAAATACAACAAATTAATACAAAAAAATTAAATGTAAATAATTTGAATGCTTACATACAGCGATTTTAAATAATATTTAATATAAATTAATTTTTTTAACAAAATTCAAATGATTTCTTTACAAATCGAATTATTTACAAATCCTAGTTTAATATATAAACAGGCAGATTATTAGCTATTATATTAATTATAATAACACCATAAAATGCTATATTATTTAAATCTAATTTATAAGCATTATCACATAAATTATGACCATTACATTCTGTTGTATTACAGGTGCAACAAAGAGCTTGTTCATCGTTACATTCATCGATTTCACCACAGGCCCTCTTAACAGTATATGTTTCATCTACCATAATAAAGAATAAATATATATTTTTTTATTAATAAATATATATTTGCAATGTATATGTTGTAATTTACATACCATATTTGTCATACATACCACCCAATTGTCCCATCATAGTAGTACAAAAACCTACATCACATCGCCTAAGATAATATGCTCTTAATCTATGATTAAGAACACTATGACATTCGTAATTTATTTCCATTTGACATACAAAACAATAAAATTCTCCTAGTTCTTTTGTGTCTTTTGAAAATATTAATAAAATATTATTATATGATTATGATCTTTATATGGTGTGATTTATTTAAAACTTACCTGAGAAGGCTGTTGATGGTTTTATAATTGTCGCCATAATTAGCGTATGAAAAATTAATAATTTGTTTAAGCTCATTTGTTTTGTTTGAATGTGAATTGAAAAATTTATTTTATTTAAATGACACACCCAAATGTTTATTTGTTTGGCAAAAAGTATTTTGTTTAGAAACAAATTATTTACACTTAAGAAAAAACAAGGGAAGTATAATTGAGAACGTCTAAGTTCATAATTTAATAATTGGTACTTTTTAATAAAAAGATTTATAAAAAACAAAAAAAAAAAAAAAAAAAATATATATATTGGCTCTAATCTGGGTCCTAATAAAAATTCAAAAATGATCTTACTATATATGACCTTCTGTTAGTTAAAAGCACGATAAGACTAGAGGGAGACAATTAAGGGACACAACAATTTTTATATTCCTCCTGTATATGAATATTTATTTTATATTAAAAATATCCGTATTGATGTTGCACGCAAAGAAAAAATATGGTTCCTGTGACCATAAACTAAGAGCAACATACTATGATTGTAATATATGATTCCAGGTTACAATAAGTATATTTTTACACACAGAGAAAAAACATGGTTACAGCATGATCACCACAATTATTCAATGATCATATAGCCGTTTTTCATTGATTTAAATATACTGTCTTCATGATAGCAACGTTTATGATTCTGTTTAATCATTTAATGATTACACACAATCAAAATTTTAATATGGTTCACTGAATTATAATATGTATTCACTGAATTTATAATATGTATTTATATATGAAATCATATTTATGAATAAATCCAATAATTTAGTCAATTCTACAACAATTTACTTAATTACGTAACCATTAATTTCATTTTACAAATTTGGTTAATTCTACAACCATTAAGTCATTAACTTCTAAAGCTTTTTGAATACACATTTTTGTGTATCAGTCCAGTAGTTATAATTCTCATTTAGTTTATATATAAACAAATATAAATTGACAAGTTTTGTTTTTATTCAGTATGATGAATGTACCACATATCGTGGTACAAATAAATATAAATATGAAAATATGGGATCATTTATATGATAACATGGGATTAAATATATGATTAAATTAGTTCTTATATATGATAGAATGGAATAATATATATGATTAAATGGAATTATATATATGATGAAATTAGTTTATATATATGATGGAATGATAAAAGCATGATTGAAAGCAATACGTAAGAAAAGGTTATAAAACTTACTAAAAGTTATTAATAAGGTATGAACCTTACTAATAAATTATAAATTGAAATCATAGTAATGATTACGAAACAAATTTTCGTTTCGTTTTACAGAATTACAGTCTTATTATATTTTTTAACAGAATAATTCTAAAATTATACAATGAACATTTGTCCTATTAAGCTTATAAATTGTTTCGAAGAATTAATTTATTCATGAACGTTTTCTTTATAAATTTTATAATATAAAGGTATTTTTGATAATATGTAGGTTCCCAGGAAAAATTGTATTAGTTCTACAACTAGTTCCAGAACACATGAAAATAACCTGTACTTGTTCTACTTTAACGTTACGACCAATGATTTTTATTTGAAATTGTCACTTCCAGAACTAGTTCTGTGGAAGTGTTAGCTAGCCAGTACCCATTCTATGGAACGGTTCTAGAACTAGTTCTTTAATCAGAGATTTTTGTTCGAAATTGTCACATTCAGAACTAGTTCCATACAAGCGTTAGGAAACTGTTTCAGAACCTTTCTTTTTATTTTTTTACTATAATGGGCTATTTCCTAAAGGTCACTTTTGTAATCAATTTAATTTTGTAAATACTCCTTTGTTAATTTTTGAAATTTTTATACAAGTATTTTAAACAGGTAATTTGTTCTCAGAAGTGATGTAGATGTCATACAGAATTAGTTCTTAAGCACTGGTTCTCTAAAACATTCCTTAAAACGAATTTTGAAACGGAATAAGCTTTTACTCCAATAGTGTCAGAATTGGTTGTGATACCACTAGTTATGAGGATATTGTTAAAAAATTTGAAGTGGTTCTGATTACACCAGTTCTAGAACAAATGATTTTAGAACATGTTTTAAAAATTTTTATTAATAAAATTACAAGATTGAATAAAAATTAATATTCATTTGAAAAAAAGTGATACTCTCTTAATTTCATATCAATATTATTCCTCAATAATTCTTATTCCAAAAATAAATTAATACTTAAAGATAAAAATTAATGGCATATTCTCAATTTGATACCAAACACTTTTGTCAAATCAGGCTATATTTAAGAAAATAGTAAAAACATTTGACATCAATTAATTATAAATTTAAGATAAAACCTTTGTATTTTAAAATGTTTTTTAAAATTGGTAATAAATGTCTTATGTCAAGGACGAAATATCATTAAATATTTTTTACAATTTGCAAAAATTACCAGAATTATAACAATATTAATAATCATGCACAAACAATAGTTTTAGAAATAAATATACACACGCAAAGAAAAAATATGGTTCCTGTGACCATAAACTAAGAGCAACATACTATGATTGCAATATATGATTCCAGGTTACAATAAGTATATTTGTACGTAATCATTATTATGATTCCAATTTATAATTTATTAGTAAGGTTCATAACCTTATTAATAACTTTTAGTAAGTTTTATAACCTTTTCTTAAGTATTGCTTTCAATTTCATCATATTTTTATCATTTAATAATTCCATGTTATCATATACATAAACTAATTTCATCATATATATAATTCCATTTTATCATATATATTATTCCATTCTATCATATCTATGAACTAATTCCATCATAAGTAAAACTCCATTTTATCATATATATAATCCCATGTTATCATATATATAATTCCATTTTATCATATATATGATCCCATATTTTCATATTTATATTCATTTGTACCACGATATGTGGTACAATCATCATACTGAATAAAAACAAAACTTGTCAATTAATATTTGTTCATATCTAAACTAAATGAGAATTATAACTACTGGACTGATACACAAAAATGTGTATTCAAAAGCCATTAAAAGTTAATGGCTTAATGGTTGTAGAATTAACCAAATTTGTAAAATGAAATGGATTGTTATGTAATTAACTAAATTGTTGTGGAATTGACTAAATGATTGGATATATTCATAAATATGATTTCATATAAACATATTTAACCACATATTATAATTCAGTGTACCATATTAAAATTTTGATTGTGGGTAATCATTAAATGATTAAACAGAATCATAAACGTTGCTATCATGAATACAGTATATTTAAATAAATGAAAAACGGCTATATAATCATTGAATAGTTGTGGTGATCATGCTGTAACCATGTTTTTTCTCTGCGTGCATGTGTGTGTTATCTGTTTAAAGAAATAATGTTTAAAAAAATAATTTTATGTTCAAGCAAAAGGTCTTAGCGACCACCTAACAATCTTTATACGGACCCCCATTTGATAACCGTCGTTTTGGATAGAAAAATAATATAAATAGACGTTGGCTAGTAAGAAAACGTAATAGTTTTACTATGCGAATACCTACACGCAGAGAAAAAACATGGTTACAGCATGATCACCACAACTATTCAATGATTATATAGCCGTTTTTCATTTATTTAAATATACTGTGTTCATGATAGCAACGTTTATGATTCTGTTTAATCATTTAATGATTACCCACAATCAAAATTTTAATATGGTTTACTGAATTATAATATGTATTTAAAAATGTTTATATGGAATCATATTTATGAATAAATCCAATAATTTAGTCAATTCTACAACAATTTAGTTAATTACATAACTACTCATTTCATTTTACAAATTTGGTTAATTCTACAACCATTAAGCCATTAACTTTTAATGCCTTTTGAATATACATTTTTGTGCAACATTCCAGTAGTTTGTTAGTATATTAATTCTCATTTAGTTTATGTATGAACAAATATAAATTGACAAGTTTTGTTTTCATTCAGTATGATGAATGCACTACATATCGAGGTACAAATGAATATAAATACGAAAATATGGGATCATATATATGATAAAATGGGACTATATATATGATGAAATTAGTTCATATATATGGTAGAATATATGATAACATGGGATTATATATATGATAAAATGGAATTATACTTATGATGGAATTAGTTCATATCTTTGATAGAATGGAATAATATATATGATAAAATGGAATTATATATATGATGAAATTATTTTATAAATGAAAAATTTAAATTATATATATGATGAAATTAGTTTATATATATGATAACATGGAATTATTAAATGATAAAAATATGATAAAATTGAAAGCAATACTTAAGAAAAGGTTATAAAACTTACTAAAAGTTATTAATAAGATTATGAACCTTACTAATAAATTATAAATTGGAATCATAGTAATGATTACGTACAAATATACTTATTGTAACCTGGAATCATATATTACAATCATAGTATGTTGCTCTTAGTTTATGGTCACAGGAACCATATTTTTTCTTTGCGTGTATTTAATTAAATTTAAAAAATTAGCCAAATAAATCGCCACGTTTGGCGAAAAATCGCCACATCTGAAAGCCCTGGTAGTATGGTTAAATATTTTGAAAATAAATTTCTTGCTTTATTGTGTATTATGTGTTGAATTTATATTCATATTAAATTAACTATTTTCCCAGTTTCATATTTCTAGAATAAAGTAATAAAAGAGCTGCAGTAAATCTCTTTATGAAAGATAAAATTATTCATTTTTTTTTTTTAATTTTTGTTTTCTAATTCTAAATATTCGTTATTATACAGCAGTTATGTATGTAATTATTCCTTAACAATAGCTAACTAAATATGCTGTAATTGAAATGAGCAACAACAAAATAGATTTCATTATAAATTTTACAAAAGCATCGAAAAACTCATTGAAAATTAATGAATGTAATGTTGTTCCCGACAACAAATACAAACAAAGAAACAACTTGAAAATGCAACAAAATTCTAATTAATTGTCATCAATAATTCCATATTACAATGATAAACTGCATTATAATTATACAACAACTACATAACTATTATTTAAACATACGAATACATTTAAGTATTTGAAAATACACTCTCACTAATACAAATAACAACAATAAGAATGTTGGGAAAGCAAATTACAAAAAAAAAAAAAAAAAAATGTATTTCTAACATTTAATAACCTGTAGTTTTAAAAGTTAGAATTGGTAATGATATTACGATGTTATGTTTGCAATAGTTATTTTAAAAATAGTTAATTCTCTAACGAAAAGTATAGCATGGGCTGGACAATTGGTTTATAATTATAGTTTATTGAATGAAGGAAAGAAAAAGGATTGATTCATATTGTTAAAGTTTAGTTAAATGGCAAGTAGATAGATGTTGCTATTAATTTGTAAGAGCTTTTGGAATTTCTAACGAATTTTCTAACACGAAACTATTATTATCATAACGCACTACAGGGTTTTTGTAATTATTAAATTTTGTTCGTACTTAG
This sequence comes from Protophormia terraenovae, assembly GCA_951394005.1. Lineage (NCBI taxonomy): Eukaryota > Metazoa > Arthropoda > Insecta > Diptera > Calliphoridae > Protophormia > Protophormia terraenovae. The sequence goes on from OX596074.1 coordinate 95,689,609, forward strand.
CAGCTTTTTTTATTATAAGGTTTTATGATGTTAAAACAAAGAAGTTGTAGCAACAAAATGGTAAAAATACTACTATAAAATATCATAATTACTACAAACATATAAACTTATTTTGTCTATGTGTTAATTATAAAACAAAGTACTCTCATACATATAAAATTATGTCCCCCTGTTTTCATATTAATGTATATGAATCTTCCTTATTTATTGTTGTTGGACCCCTATTTTATCAAACACATATGAACGAACAATACATAAAACCTAACTCACGTTTGAGCACATATGTTTATTGGTATGTATGTATGTTTATTGGTATGTATGTATGTTTATTTGTATGTATTGTATACATGTGTTAATAGTAAGTACTTTACTCGTATCCTATCTATCTGTTTTATTTTATATGCATTTTAAAGCTTTTATAAGAGAATTTGTATATGACATCATATGTTGAGTAAGAAACGAAATCGACAACAAAAGAAAAACAAAGTTTGAAGTGAATGAGAGTGTATTTGTATAATATATGTATATTTACTGCTGCTTTTGTTGTTATTTTTGCTTTTAAGACCCTACAATTAATTTTAATATAAATTACCTGACTATATTTACTGGCTACAGAAATATATTTAAAAACTGTTTGCTGTTGTTTGTATTAACAGTGGGTTGAAGGTAAAAATAAGGTAATATTTCTTTTATCATGAGTGTCAGTTGTACTTATTTATTGTTATCCAAAAGTGACCTTTGACCTTCGTATTTTAAAGGTTATCCTAGTTTATTTATTTATTTTTTAATGTAGGATGTATTTCCTGACATATGTTTTACCTATGGAGCTATGGTAAATTATGGACTGATTCTCATAAATTTTGGCAATGTTGTTTCTACTTATATAAAACTTATTTGTGTCGAATATTAACTTGATACTATCATTCGTATGGGATTTATACACGTTAAAGTGATTTTCGGAATAGAGGATTTATATGGGAGCTATAGTCAATTATGAACCGATCTTGATGAAATTTGGTACAAAGATTTATATTTATACAAAATTCATTTGTACCAAGTTGTTATTGAAATATTGCTATATTTAAGCCATTTATGATCGTTAAACCCCTATTTAGGGAGAATATTTGTATGGGGGCTAGGTGAAATAATGGGCCGATCATAACCAATTTCAATAGGCTTCGTCCTTGTGTTGTACGTGCCAAATTTCATCAAGATATTTCTAAAATTGCGACCTGTACTTTGTTCACAAGGTTTACATGGACAGACAGCCAGACGGACGGACGGACGGACATCGTTAAATCGACTCAGAATCACGGTATACTTTAAGCTTGGGGTCTGGTCTTTATTTCTGTGCGTTACAAACATCAGCACAAACGCATAATGCCCCAACCACATATGGTGGTGTAGGGTATAAAAAAATTGATTTTATATTTGTTTAACAAACTTTTTTTAAGTTTTAAAATAGAGTCTTAAAAAATGTAAATATTTTTAAACCAAGCTTGGGAAATTGTTTGGGTTATCCTGCGGAAACAAAGATGAAGTTTTCAGTAATTATGCTTCAAGTTTAATTAAAATAGCCTTCGCCAGGAAACTTTTTTCCATTCCTTAATCGAAGTTAAAGATTTGAAGCTGTTGGAATCTGATAGGATAACAGTGACTAAGGTATTATAGTAGTAAAAAATTATAGTAAAAAAAAAAAAATTGTGAATCTCCACTCCTTGATAGAAAAATTAGTGTCCGTTATGATTTGTAGGATTAGCATAATTAAGTAAGCCCATTTTTAGTTTTTTTTTTTTTTTTACCACGCGTGGGTACTTTTGAAAGGTCTGGAAATAGAAAAAATGCGTAGAAAAAGACACATAAATCCGGTCATCTTCGCTTCCTGATAAAAATTTCAAAATCTGACTCCATTAGAATTTGTAGGACAAAAAGTTTTATAAGCGAGGCAAATTTTAATATTCTACATCGTATTTAGAAAGCTTTGAAAAGAGAAAAAAAGGCTTAGGAAATTACATACATATAAACCAACGTATCTCCGCTTCCTGATAGAAATTTCAAAATCTGGCTCCGTTAGGATTCGTAGGACGAAAAGTTAAATACTTAAGTAAGCCAAATTTAAAATTTCTACGTTGTCTGGGAGCTTCAAAAAGTTCTGGAAAGTAAAAAATGCTTAGCAAATTACACTGGCCAACAAAAAAAAAAAAAAAAAACATTTTTTTCCTGCTCCTTCAAAAAAAAAAAAAAAAAATATGTGGACTAGATGGAAATCCGCATGCTAAACTCGAATCTGCTTTCAGTTTTCTCCCATCAGGTCGAGATTTTTTTTATGGGTGTGTCTGATATTGCGCTCTAAATAATCCGATTACTAGAGTATATTTCACTACAACTCGAGAACGGTATGCACGATTTATATAGATAATACACCAAAATATGTGGAATAAAATTGAATTGAATTAATAGTAGTCAGTAGTAATAGTTTTGGAGATATTTCGAAATAAGTGTCCAAAAAATTTTTTCATGCTAAATTCAAGATCTCTTTTTTTTACTAAAACTTCTTTTTAGAAGTGAAAACATCAAAAATATTTCAGTTTATCATCTTTATCTCAAAGCTGGCAAAACTACGAGTAAATAAAGCCACATATCATAAAAATTGATGCACAAATATTGATTGGATTCACAGTTAAGTTAGGATACCCATGCATACCTACTGTTAAGTGGAGATACACTAGTGGGCAAACAATTTTTTATATTTTTGTCTTAAATAAAAAAAAAAAAAAATAGGTGGATTAGATGGAATTTAATGTAATGTTAAGAAGAATCAGCTTTTACTATCACGTATTAATTTTTTTTATGGGAATGACTACTATGACCCCGTCTTTAGGTATAACTAAGATAAATTAAACTCCAGTAAATAATGATCTAAATTGTCTTTGAGCTGAATTCACATAGTTTTTTTATCCAGTTAATATTACCGTAGTTATTCGGTAATTAGTAGCGAAAAATTGATTAATTAAAAATTAATTAAAATTAATTAATTTTTTTTTTTGAAAAATGGTGAAAATTGTTATCCATAACTCTGAAAATCTTGAGCGAATGAAAAATATTGTGCCTTACTATGGGCGAAATATTAGACACGCCCATAAAAAAATCCAGACCTGATGGAAAAAACTGAAAGATTCGTGTTTAGCACATCAAAATACATCAAGTCCAACTATTCGTCTATGGTGGAGGATTTTTTTTGTCGACCAGTGTACTGTTGCGGACAGAACAATCATATAGGGATTGGAAAATTTCTCAACATTAAAAATTATTTTCATTGGATGCGTTATGTGTAATGAAAAGCAACAAAAAAAAAAATATGTTATTTTCAAGAAAAAGTACCAAAAAAGTTTAAAGAAAGATAAATTTAATAAAAATAAAAAATGTTCAAATCGTTATAATTTCGAAATAAAAAAATTAATTGAGAAATTATTAGCAGTATATACCAAATAAAATACAATTTTTAAAATTTACATCAATCTGAAGCACTGTAATTGCATTACAGTATAAAGTGCATAAATAAAGATACGAATATAAATTTAAGTTATGGTTTACTCTATTGCTACACATTTTTTACCTTGAAGTTCTTGTCTTCCTTTACCAGCATTTAATGCAACAGGACTCTACTAAACTATCTAATATTGAAATAATTACACAAAACAAAAATTCTCCACTGCCACTATAATAGCCTCTAGCCTTCTACCATTACTAAGAACTACAGCAATTTAATCCCATTTTAATTTCTTTCACACACACACATATACATATAGAAATTTGCATACATTTATTTGTATTCTGTGGCAGCTAGATAAAATATATTATGCCGGTATTATTATTAATATGAACAAGTACAAGATCTTTGTAACAGAGATTTGAATGAATTAATTACTTAATTCGTCAACTTATCATGAAATTAATATTAATACTGGCACAGATGTCGAAACATATAGTTAATTAAATCATTTTAATCTTAAGAAGCTTAACATGTATTTAGAAAAAGAAAATCGTTTTCTTACTAAATTTAGAAAATAAATTAAGTTATTGAAGTACTCATTTGAAAATTATTTCGTAGAATAAAATAATTTGAAAATATTAACGATTAATTTTAAATAAATTTAAATATTTGTATAGGCAACATTTTGTCTATTAAAATGTAAATATCCAATATAATAGATATAATATTAATAGTAATAGATTTAATAATAATATGATAAAATACTAATAATAATATTGGAACTTAAAAAAAATTAAAATAAAATATTCACATTAGGAACTTAATATCAATAGAGTACTTTTTTTGTTAGTTTTGAGGGAGACAATAACAGAGAAATACAAGCGAGAATGTTGTATTCAGCCTGGCCGAATCTATATATCCACCATGAACTTTTTAAAATTTTACGTTATATGGGAGGTGGGCGGATCACGCCCATTTTATTGGGTGCAAGTAAAATTTCTAAAATACCATTTATATACACGCAGAGAAACACCATGGTTACAGCATGATCACCACAACTATTCAATGATTATATAGCCGTTTTTCATTGATCTAAATATACTGTGTTCATGATAGCAACGTTTATGATTCTGTTTAATCATTTAATGATTACCCACAATCAAAATTTTAATATGGTTCACTGAATTATAATATGTATTTAAATATGTTTATATGAAATCATATTTATGAATAAATCCAATCATTTAGTGAATTCTACAACTATTTAGTTAATTACATAACCATTCATTTCATTTTACAAATTTGGTTAATTCTACAACCATTAAGCCATTAACTTTTAATGCCTTTTGAATACACATTTTTGTGTATCAGTCCAGTAGTTTGTTAGTACATTAATTCTCATTTAGTTTATATATGAACAAATATAAATTGACAAGTTTTGTTTTTATTCAGTATGATGATTGTACCACATATCGTGGTACAAATGAATATAAATATGAAAATATGGTATCTTATATATGATAAAATGGGACTATATATATGATGAAATTTGTTCATATATATGATAGAATGGAATTATATATATGATGAAATTATTTTATATATATGTTAAAATGGAAGTGTATATATCATGAAAATAGTTTATATATATGATAACATGGAATTATTAAATGATAAAAGCATGATGAAATTGAAAGCAATACTTAAGAAAAGGTTATAAAACTTACTAAAAGTTATTAATAAGGTTATGAACCTTACTAATAAATTATAAATTGGAATCATAATAATGATTACGTACAAATATACTTATTGTAACCTGGAATCATATATTACAATCATATTATGTTGCTCTTAGTTTATGGTCATAGGAACCATATTTTTTCTTTGCGTGTATTTTTCACTTATGCAAATAAAGCCAAATTATTAAAGTTAGCATTTAAAAACAATTATCGGCATCCATTATCAACGGGGTCCGAGTGGCATTCTACATTTTCATATACACAAGACGACAACAAAACTAAGTACGAAAAAATCCTCTAATTTTCTGAAACATCTCACTTTTAATATTGTTTATATAATTTTTTGTTTTGTTTTTATTTTTATTATAATAAGAGGTCGAAAATTTTATGCAAATGCATGGTTGCTTTAAAAAAAAAATTTTAAATTTTAAACAAACACATCAATACATTAAAATTTTAACTTGAACTCTTTGTGGCGATCAATGATTTAAAATCTGTATGATAATTTTTATTCTATTATTTTAATTTTAAAGAGCCAATTTGTTTATTTTTTGGATATTCTAAACAATAAAACTATGAATAATAAATAAAGTTTAAGTAAGGAGTGGGATCGAAAAGTTCTTAACACATTTTTTGCCTCATAACTTTTTTCGGAATCAATATTAAAAATTTTTTTTTGATCTAGTTATCATGGAAAAATACCTCAGTTATTATTTTTAATAACAACCATGTTAATTTGTCCTTATTTTCATCAAAATAAGTGACGAAAAAGATGTATGTCCTACAAGTTATTAAAAAATTTCAAAAAATCCAAATAGGTCTTACAAATAATTGGCCACAGAATTAAACGTCGTCCGTAAAACCGTTTCTAATGTTATTAAATAATATCAGGAGAATTTGACTATTGATGTGAAACCTAGTTCGGTAAGAAAAAAGGACCAGAAAATTGAAGGCATATTGAAAGGAACTCCAAACACATATGGTAGAAAATCAGCTAATGGGAAAGTTGATAACATATAAAGTTCAAAAAATTCCAAACTGGAATTCTGCAAAAAAAAAAAAAAATTACAAGCCAAAAATAGGACTCGGAATTTAAAACCAAATTTCATACAAAAATACTTAAGCTGTATAATTGACGAAGAAACGTAGGTGCTGGCAGAATCTTCGCAGCTTGTGTCTCAAAATTTTTTATTGCTAATGCTCGAAGCAATGTTGGAGATAAGTTTAAGACCCAAAAGCAGCAAAAATTTCGTACAAAAATAAATACCAAAATATGCATAAAGGAATATTTGCAAAAAAGACTTCTTCTTTTCTTAAGAAAGCACAACGTGTCTACATATTTTTGGACCCATTTGGTATCATGTCACTACGGTAAGATAGCTCTGGAGTGGTACCAAATCAATAACATAGTTTTAGTACCAAGAGAGGTCAATTTTCAAAATTGTCCATAGCTTAGACCAGTGGAGAGATATTGAGCTCTTGTGAAAAGTGAATTCAAGAGGACAAAAAAGGTGTCATAAAATACCGAAGATTTTAACAGAAGATGTGCACACTGTTCCAAAAAAGTGGCTGAAGCAACTATCAAATCTCCAAAGAAAGGGTTTTCAAAAATGGTCCACAATTTTATAATTAGTTATTAGAACCATAAAAATTATATATTTCTGTGATCTGTGCTAAATTATCAAATGATTAAAAAAATAATGAAAACTCTAAGATCAACCGTTTCCAAGTTATTGAATATTATGTTAAGAATTTTTCGATCTCACTCCTTAAATATGAGATTTATTGTGGCACTAAATTCATTCCTGACGGCTGAGAAATACGAGAGAATCGAGAGAGTTAAATTTTTATAATTTTTTTTTTTTTTTTTAATTTTCAAAGAAACATTTTAAATTAATTTATGAGAAAAAGTATGAAAATATTTAAACTTTGATGTAATTTTTGATTCTTATTAGATTTTTAACTTTTATATTAAAACTTGTTAAGATTTTTGAAAGAATAAAATATAAAACTTCTATTAGTATAAAACTATTATTTAAATGTTTTTATGACTAACACTATTTTTTTATATTAAGGGACTTAGGTAACTTTTAAAATAAACGGCTCATATATTTTCTTCATTAAAAAAAATATATTATTATATATTTTTTTTTAGTTAAAAGCTTTAAATTTGTCAAGTAAGTTTTAAAAATGAGTAGAATATAAAAATATACATATTTTCCTATTCATTGATATATAAAATGTCTATATAGTTCCTTTTACAAAGTACATATAATTATCAGAAAAACAGATATTTTGTGTAAAATTTTTGAAAATGTAATTTTAAAATTCAAAATTGAACTAAATTCTTTGGGTCTTCATAGCTCTTTGATCCAACACCATAAATTAAAATTTTGTAAATAAAATTGTTAATAACCAAAATATGCTCCAAACAATGCTCTCATGCCATAATATGCAAAAAAGCTTATTAAATTGAAGTATTCTAAAATACTTATTGGAAAAGTTTTAAAATAAGATTTTAAAATATAATTACAATAAATTCAGATAATAAAAATGCTCTAAATAGTATACTACTGTTATATTATTGAGCTTAAAATATGCAAAAATATTTTTAAAGCAAATACATTACTAACTATATTTAGCTATGTTTATTGGTAGCTGTGCTTATGAATTATTTAAAGCTCTGTTCACATTTATCAAATATTTGACCAAATTTGCGTGACCACTAGTTATACAAAAAAATTATTTGCCGATGTTTGATCTTGCAAAAGTTTTGTAAGAGAAAACAGCGTCAAACAAGATTCATTTAAATGTCAGCTATGATTAATTACACAGGTTAACACTAAAAAAATATCCGGAAAGTCGGTTTTTCTCCATTACGCCACCATCTCTCCATCATAACCCATTGGGGACCAAAGAAAATATGTTTCCAAATGAGTGGGGCTACAAAAATGTAGTATTAGTCAAGACTCTAACTTGTCACACATAGTCCCTAAATGTCTTTAAAGTTGTAAAAATCAATAAATTCTCTATTAATCCTCATAAGACCATTGAGAAATGAGTGATAAAGTCTGGGTGTAGAGGGGAAATTTGTAATTGATATAGCAAACAAAAAAAGGCCGTTGATCTCAAAAATGGTAACATTTTTAAAATCGCACTGACATAAAAAGCGTAGCCATCAAATTCAGAGCCTTAATCGCGGCCTGACTATCTACAAAGAAATCAACAGAAAGGGCTTCTGAAACAAGTTCTCTGATTCGTCTAGCAGCTACAGTTATAGCATATATCTCAGCCTGGAATACTGTAGAGATATTGAAAGTCTAGGTCTTCGGAGAAAACTCCTGACTCGGTTCCTTTATCTGTTTTCGACCAGTCAGTGAAGACTGAGATTGCACCCTCCTGAAAAACAGAATTTTCCGCCCAGCTTCCCCTGTCAGGGATGCTGATCCTAAAGGATTTATCGAAATCCATCCTAGGGATGATATAGTCCGTTCGGACACTCAGATTGCTCCTGCCCAATACGACCATGCCTAAGTTCGCCTGACACCCTGAGCCTTAGAGCAGACTTGGCCGAGACATATTTGATATAGACATCAAGTGGAGCTAAGTCAAACATAGTCTCTAATAGGTAAGAATTGGTCTAATTACCGCTGTGTACATCCAGTGTACAATGTAAGGCTTGAGTCCCCATCTCTTACCAAAAGTCTTTTTATGTACATGCATAGAAGGCACATAGAGCCTTGCATCATGCTCTCAACATTACATCTCCACGAGAGCTTTGAATCCAAAATAACTCCAAGGTATTTTGCCTCTCTGATGAGGAGCACAACAGCTTTAAGATAAAGATGATAAATATTTTTGATGCTTTCACTTTTAAAAAGAAATTTTTGTAACAAAAAAATCTAAAATTATGCATAAAAAAGTTTTTTTTCGGACATTTTTTTCAAAAAATAAAAATGAAGTTTGGGGGATTTGAAGATATTTTTAGTCCGCATCTTTTGGTGTTTCACTTATGTTAATTGTACACACTGTTCTTGAGTTATGAGGAAATATACTAGGTTAATGGCCTTACTATGGGCGAAATATTAGACACGCCCATAAAAAAAAATCCAGACTTGATGGAAAAAAACTGAAACCTGATTCGTGTTTAGCACATCAAAATGCATCAAGTTCAACTATTCGTCTTTGGGAGAGGATTTTTTTTTGTCGACCAGTATAATTTATTGAAAAATTCAACTTCTTTTACGATTTTCATTTAAAATTTGTTAATTTCATTTATAAGCTGCACCCTATTATACAAAATATACTATAGTAGTAGCATTTATTTATAGTAATGTTGGTCTGTTATTTTATATTTTATGTTGCGTTAATATGAAATTATTACATTGCATAATATTTTCTCGTTACAAGTGCTGAACATTAAATTTTGTTTCTTTTTTTAATATGCAACTTTATACTGCAATATTGTGTAATACTTAAAATTAAAAGTGAATTCAACATAATTACAATAAAAATTCTGTATAAAAATGCAAATGTGTTGAATTATATATATAAAAAAAAAAACTCCAAAAGGGAGTAAATGCCAGCGGCTATAACAGGCATTTAAAAAAATAATATTTAGGTTAAAAATAAAAGAATAATATTTTAATCTACTTTTAAATAACTTATATTTAAGTAATGAATATAAAAAAAAAAATAAAAAAAGGAAATTTATTACCAAATTTAAAAATTAAACAAATCTATCACATTTATTTAAATTTATATTTCTCTAAAATATAACCTTCCTTTATAATTAAATTTAATATCTATTTCATACAAACATTTTTAAAACTCAAATAAACCTTTTCTGCTAAAAAGAAAGAAACATATTCAATTAAAAAAAAATCAATATCATCGAATATGCAAATAACGGATGTTTGCTGTATGTTATAACAAATCCATGAAATTAAAATTTTATATTTGACTTTTTAGCCTTCTTTTGCAGATTTTTCCTTTTATTTTTGTTTTATGTAAAACATTAGAAAGACCCTTGTTTTATTAGTTAAACATATTGGCTTATTTTACTTATAAGTAAGTATTTTGACGTAAACTTGAGCTACATATATAAAATTTATAATAAAATCTATTGCGGTATATTTTTCTAAGGTCTATTTTATTATATTTAGCTAAAGAAATTTAAAGTCATAAGAAAAAAAAAAGAACATGAAAATCTTTAACAAAATTAGCTGTTAATAGTCAAATAACATCAGCAAGAAAATAAAATATGTACTTAAAAGAAAACATGTCTATTGACTCTTAACAACTCCGTAAGTTATTTTATGTAAAGTATTTATATTTGTATGTGTATTATGTGAAAAAAAGTAAACATCTTAATATAAAGTGTAATGTGTGTACTAAACTAATATAGAAACAGCTGAGCACAGGAATATAGTAGCAGTTTAGATTTTTATACTAGTATGTAAAAGAAATGTGGTAGAGCTTTTCTAGCCTTAAGGTATGTTCAGACTAGTCAAATATTTGACTAAAATGACATAACCACTACATAAAATATTTTACAAAACATTTGTAAGATCAAATAAAGGCAAAAAATTTTTGTGTATAACACTGGTCAACAAAAAAATCCTCCCCCATAGACGAATAGTTGGACTTGATGTATTTTGATGTGCTAAACACGAATCTGCTTTCAGTTTTTTCCCATCAGGTCTGAATTTTTTTTATGGGCGTGTTTAATATTTCGCCCATAGTAAGGCCATTACTCTAGTATATTTCCTCATAACTTAAGAACGGTATGTACGATTGATCAAGATGATACACCAAAAGATGCATACTAAAAATATCTTCAAAATCCTCCAACTTAAGTTTTTTATGCGCTCAATAGTTTCGGAGTTATTTTGAAATAAGTGTCCGAAAAAATAATTTTCATGCAAAATTTTAGATTTTTTTGTTACAAAAATTTCTTTTAATAAATGAAAACATCTAAAATGTTACAGTTTATCATCTTTATCTTAAAGCTGGTAATGCTGCAAATAAAATAAGGCATATATCTTTAAAATTAGTGCAGAAATCTAAATTTTATTCACAATTAAGTAAAAATACCCATGTTACATACAATTGAGTAGAAATACAGTGATGACCAAAAAAAATTTTTTTTATTTTTTCTTGAAACAAAAATAGGTGGAATAGGTGGATTCTGACGAGTTAAACAAGAATCTGCATTCACTTTTTTTCTATCGGGTACTGATTTTTTTTTATGTGCATGACTAATATCTTAACCTTATTCAGCGGATAAACTATAAAATTCGATAATGGTTTGTCGAACTTAGGCTATAACTCAAGAACCCTTTACACGATTTTAATAAGTGAAGGCATACGAAAATTGCCTTCAAGGTATGTCAACAATATTTTTCATTCGCTCAACAATTTCAGAGTTATGGATCAAAATTTTCACCACTTTTCAAAAAAATAAATTTTAAAATTTTCGGTACTAATTAAGAAATAACTACAAAAATATTAACTGGACAAAAAATTATATAAATTCAGCTCAAAGACAATTTAGGTCGCTATATATTAAAGTTCAATTTATCTTAATTGGACAAACTGTTCTTGAGTTATACAGGTGTGACTGCCTAAAGGCGGGGTCATAGTAATCATGCCCATACAAAAAAATCAATGCGTGATAGAAAAAAAGTAAAAGCTGATTCTTATTTAGCACGTTGAATTCCATCTAATCCAACTATTTTTATTTAAGACGAAAAAAATTTTTTTTTTTTTTTGTCCACTAGTGTATTTCCACTTAGTTATAGGTATGCATGGATATCCAAACTAAACTGTGAATCCAATCAAGATTTGTGCATCAATTTTTACAATATGTGGCTTTATTTACTCGCAGTTTGCCAGCTTTGAGATAAAGGTGATAAATTTAAATATTTTTGATGTTTTCACTTAAAAAAAAAAGTTTTAGTAGAAAAAAGAAATTATGAATTTAGCAAGAAAACATTTTTTTCTGACACTTTTTTCGAAATATTTCCTAAACTATTGAGAGGATTGAAATTTGATAGTAAAGCGACTTAAAGCCAATATTATTCCACATATTTTGGTGTATTATTTATATAAATAGTGCATACCGTTCTCGAGTTATAGTGAAATATAATCGAGAAATCGGCTTATTTAGGGCGCAATATTAGACACGCCCATAAAAAAAATCTCGACCTGATGGAAGAAAACTGAAAGCAGATTCGAGTTTAGCATGCGGAATTCCATCTAGTCTACATATTTTTTTTCGAAGGAGCTCAAAAAATTTTTTTTTTGTTGACCAGTGTAATTAGTTGTCACGCAAATTTGGTAAACTATGTGACAAATGTGAACATAGATTTAGAAAAAATTAAATTTCTTTTGAATAACAAAAAAATAAAAATTGAATCTGTACTTTGGAATAATATAAACCCCTGCGATCAAAGCTAAGTTGGGTCTTGATAAGAGCCCATAACTAAAGATAGTCTGACTAAATTAAAATAATAAATTAATGCTAATCTAGGACTTAAAAACCTACGATAAAAAAAAAAAAATAATAATAATTAAATTTTTGCAAACTTATGATCAAACAGCTATTACTTTGTGTGGAAAAATCGGCTAATAGAAGTCCCCAGTACAGATCTGTCAAAATTGTCTACAGATTATGGAATAATTCAACTACTTTTATTTTTACAAAGACGAGTAAAATTTTTTAAATATAAGTTTTCATACAAAATAAAATTTTCACAAAAAAGGTACCATTTTCCATAAAATTTATTAAATTAAAAAAAAAAAAAAAATTATAATAATATAAGTTTTCCCAAAACGAGTAAAATTGTGCAAAAACATACTAGTTTTTCGAAACAATTATAAATTTTTATTAAAAATGTTAATTAAAAAAAAGTACCAGAAAGAGTACACATTTTCAAAAAAGTACAATAAAAACGTGTCAACTAAAAAAAAAAAAAATTTTTTTCAAAAAGCTCAAACTTTGAAAAGTTTACCAAATTTTTAAAAAATTTTAATTTTTTAAATATTATCAATATTAAAAATAAATTATGTACCTTCAAAAAAAGTTCCAATTTAAAAAAATAAAAAACAAGCTAGAATGTTATATTCGGCTTGGTCGAATCTATCCCTTGAACTATTTGTACTAAATTTCGTTGACGTTTCATCTTATATGGTAGGTGGGCGGTAAAGTTAGCGGACCACGCAAATTTTTAGTTAAGTTTATATCGACCCTCGAACTATCTGTACAAAATATCTTTCATGCTTTTGTTTAAGAGATGTCACACAGTGGGATCAAACGTAAATTCTGTAACTCCAAAACTACTGGTCGGATTAAATTGAAATGTATGGAAGAGTTGCAGAGGAGGACTCAAGCTTTCAGAAAATATTGTAGTAGTGTTTCATATCGTAGTCACCCTGTGATTAAGCTTATTTTTTTTAGACTTTTACATACTCGAGGTAGTCAATTTTGAAACCCTGTAGCTTATCTTGTGTTATCACTACAATATGATTTTTCTACAACGGGCACCCTGTGTTTCTAGTATTTAGCCCAGTCAGACGGACGGACATAGCTAGATCGACCCAGAAAATATACATTTTGTGGGGACTTAAATGATTTTTTCGACATGTTACATACGGAATGACAAAATCAATATACCCCCATCTTTTTAATGGTGGGTATAATAAAAATAATAACAATTGAAAGATGATAAATTACCTTAGTTTTATTTAAAAATTTTGATTACTTGAATAATTGATACAATTAAAAAGGAAATTGTAATATGTTTTTAATAGACCATATTTTTTATGTGATAGAAATTATAAAATTAATATTTAATCTATTAAAAAACTTGTATATATAAAATTGTATATAATACACCGTACAACAAAAACCAAAAAATTTTCTCACACATGATAAATTCCATATACATTATATATCCAAAGTATAGACTTAATATAGTATAACTGCATTTTTAGTTTTTCATTTTGAGTTAGTGTTTCCTTTAAAGGACTTTAAAGTTTTGAATTCTTCACATGTTTAATGTTTAATTTTAAGTAGGTTAACATTTCTCCTGGTCCTATCCATTCAATTTTCATCTGAACTTATGGATTTTTTGGGAAAGTTATTCTAACAAAATGTTAAAACTTTAACTATAATAGTTTCTAAGATACATATACGATACTTAATATTTTCCTTTTATGGGGGGTATTGCAAAATAACACTGTAAAAATAAACGTGGTCATTAAAGTGTTGATACCACCCTTCTCTGTATTATGCATATTTTTCGACCCATTTAACTCTAATATAGAGACGGACGGACGAATATCACCATTCTACAAAAAAAAAAAAAAAAAAAAGTCCCAAAATTATTAAACTGTTTTTTTTTTAAATAATAATCAATAAAAAAAATAAAATGTGATCATTAAAATATTGATGTCACCTTTCCCATTTTCGACCCCTTTTACCGCAATGTGCACCGCTTTAACTTTCAAAGATATTTTCAAAACATCCAAATTATATTGTTATATTACACATAAGCTAAGAATAACTTAAAATATAAATACCATACTAAGCAGAATGTCTCACTAAACTGTAAATTAAATTTGTACATTTGTTCTTAGGAGTAATTTTCAAAATTTTGTATGGATTAAAGTAATAAGACTAAAACCATAAACTGTTGGTACTTGAAACTGGATATTGGCATCTTTAACGTATATTATTTTGGAAATTAGTTGTTGGAAAATTTCAATTTTATAGGATGAAATATTTAAAGGCATTTTTACGCAACTTTTGTTTGGATTATTTTAACAAAATGCTATATGTTTTATATAAAATGCCAAAATTCTCCTCTTTTATTTAATATCTATATCACTATATAAGTATTAGGGTGATCGATTATTCGACTTTTTTGAGAATCCGGTTTTCGAATAGTTCGAATAGTTGGTATTTTAAAAAAACCGGTTGCACTTTTTGAAATTCAGAAAAAACCGGTTAACCGGTTTTTTCAGAATTTAATAATTATATCAAAATCAATAATTCTTATTATCGTCGTAAAAAATAGTCGTAAATGCGCTCCCTGGCCGAAATACAGAATCAGTTTTTTGATAGGATTTGGAGAGCAAACAATAAGTATAGCAACTTAAAAGTTCTTAATACCAAAACAGACTTTTCGGTCCCTGATAGAAACATCTGGCTCTGTTAGAATTTGTAGAACCAATAGTTTTATAAGTAAACCGATTTTTAATTTCTTACGTCGTCTGGGAGCTTCAGAAAGCTCTGGAGATGAAACAATGCTTTAGAAAGATATATTTAAATCCATATATATAGATCCACGTATTTTCGCTCCCTGATAGAGATTTCAAATTCTCTTTCCAGAGCATAAATCCACTTATATCCGCTCCCTGATAAAAATTTCAAAATATGGCCCCATTAGGATTTGTTGGACGAAAAGTTTTATAATTAAGCCAAATTTTAATTTTCTACGTCATTTGGGAGCTTCAGAAAGCTCCGGAAAAAGAAAAAATGATAAGCAAATTATATATCTAGATGACTAGAAGATAAATATGTTTCAAAATTGTTGAAAAAAATCATCTAAATTTTAGTTAGCATAAACAGAATCCATGGCTTAATATGGAAACCTGTCTCAATTGAAACGATTCTGCAGGTGAAACTTTTTTAACACAACACCTTTAAAAAATAAAGGAAATATTGGATCAAAAAAATTAAATTGGGTCATACAGGATAATTATTAATTATTTATTTGTTTAATATTACAGAATAAATACCAATTTGAACTTAAACTATATTTTTAAAACGTAAGAAATCAGTCTTTATGAATATTTAAAAAATTATTCCTAAATTTCGCCTAAAATATAACTATTTAGTACATGTTTTCTGAAATAAAATGCTATTTTTAAAACCGGTTTTTTGTTTTTAAAAAAACCGGTCTATTCGACATTCGAAAAATGAACATTTTGAAAAAACCGACAGCACATTGACTGAGAAAACCGGTTGCAAAACCGCGTCGATCACCCTAATAAGTATGTTAATTATAAAGTATTAAAATTAAACATGTGTAGCTTTAAAGTCCTTTAAAGGAACCACTAACTCAAAGTGAAAAACTAAAAATGCAGTTATACTATATTAAGTCTATACTTTCACATGTATATGGAATTTATCATGTGTGAGAAAATTTTTTGGTTTTTGTTGTACGGTGTATTATATACAAGTTTTTTATTAGATTAAGTATTAATTTTATAATTTCTATCACATAAAAAATATGGTCTATTAAAAAAATATTACAATTTCCTTTTTAATTGTATCAATTAATCAAGTGATCAAAAATTTTAAATAAAACTAAGGTAATTTATCGTTTTTCAATTGTTTTTTAATTTTTCTATGGAATTTGTAAATGAGTATTTTCACTAATTTGTGAATAAAATCAAAACTTAGGCATCGATATTAATGAAATATGTCTTGTTCTATTTGCACCAAATGTATCTTTATGAATTAGGAATAAAAATTTGAATTTTTGACACTTTCATGTGTATGATTTTTTGAACATTTTTTTTCTTGAAATTTTGTAAAAATTTCTCCATAACTGTTGACTCTATTAAAAAGTTATGTAAGATTAAACAAAATCCTACAAGTTATTTTCGAGATATGCTTTAATATAAAGTCCAACCACCTTAATTTTACAAATCGCGATTTATCTCGAGAACTAGAGTCAATTCAAAAAAAGTGGATTAGAGGCTTAGTACTTATTAACAACGTATATTCGAATTGACTAGAAACCCCCTGCCGCAGAATCAGTATTTCCCTGTGTAATTTTTCAAAACAAACTTAAAAAAAGGTAACTGTATAATATCAGTTTGGTAAAGGCTTTATTTTGCAAGAGTAAAATTTCCGAAAGAAAAATACTATTTAAAAAAAAAAATATGTGAACTAGTGAATCTGTAATCAGTAGAGTGTTCCAAAAAAACGAAGTTTCAAATTTTGCACTACCACCCCCCCCCCCCCCCCCCCTAAAATTGTTCTATGGGTTATAAAAATACGTCGTGCAAAAAATAAGGGCAATAGGACTACGTTAACTGGTGCCACAACGGCTCTGAAGTTTGATGATGCATTTACAAGGTCAAAATATGCATTTTTTCAGTTTTCACAAACATTTTGTCATTAAATAATTAGTTTTGCCTTTTATTGTAAAGGAATCGTAATGTACACAGAATTAGTGTTACAAAAATATATAAAACACAAAAATTGGTTGAAAAATTTAAAAGTTATTGAAAATTCCCCATGCCATTAACGTGTCTCAATTCGAAATGTGACAAAAAAAACAAAAAAAAAGAAATATATTTTTGAAAATATTCGATTAAAACAATTGTATTACTTAAAATACATCTGTAGTTACTTGAATATGAGTTTTTGTCCTTATAGAATAACGTAAACCTGTTCTCAGCTATAGTCAAAAAATGTTGATATTTTTGAAGGCCGTTTCAAAACTCAAATTTCAGTTTTTTTTGATACTTTGTTAAACAAATTTCAATAGTTTTGGGTGATCTTTTAGAGATTTATAGACAACAGATTACGTAATAAAACAGTAAAAAAATTAAGTCAATACCTCTTATAGTTTGCCTGTACCTGCATTTTGAATTCAGCGGATTTCGAGAAAAACCCATTTTTATGTAATATTTTAGCAAATCAGCCATTTTATTACTTTGTTGTGTATTTTAAATGGAACTTTTTTAAAATTTTATAATCCACATAATTCTAAATATAAACCAAGAGTTTCATACAATTTTGACGACATTAACCCATAAAATTTAAAGGTCAAAGGTAAAATTTTGTAATATTTGCAATTTTTGATGGAAACTAGTAGAAATTTTAACTATTTTTCGGTAGATTATCATAAAACTTAAGAAATTTATTTATTATCAAAAGATATTTACAATGATAGTGAAAAAATTAAATTAACCCTTAAACGGCCTTTGGGGTCAAAATGAGCTTGATGTTTTAAAAACATGCCAATTTGAATATATTTCAATAAAATCCGTTTGCAATCCCATTAATTCAGCAAATTGTTAAAAAAAAAATTAGGCATTAACCCCTTTTGAATATGGTGTCTCATTAATTCAGCAAATTAATAAAAAAAATGGGTATTAACCCTTTTTGAAAGGTTCAGCAAATTGATAAACTGTAGGATTAACCTGTAGGGTAACATTTTTTTTCCCTTCATACAAGCTTGGAGCACTCTAGTAATCAGTCACAAGACAAAATTTTTAAATTTGTACTGCAAAATGTTTCTCAATATCGCCAGGATCCTTAGCTTTCATTGAGATATTTCCAAAGTAGTATTTCAAATGTTTCAGAAATGAAATTCCTTTTTCCCAGTCAAGATTTTTATTTTTATTTAATTTTTCAATTTTATTGGTTTGGAATTTTTCAAAATCACTTATTTCATCGATTTCTTTCTATTACCTTCTGCTCTATTTCACAACTCCTCTGTTAAATGTTGGTGCAAGTCTAGAAGGTGTTTGGTAATGCAATGTGGGTAAAAAAGAAAGGAAAAAAAAGCTGATTTTAATGGATGATTGTTGAAAAGGAAAAATTTACCCATACACATGCAAACTTTTACATAAGAATATACAATATACAAAACATACTATTTAAGGATTCATTAAGGAGTTTTTTTTGTTTGTTTGCTATACTTGTGCTGCTTCAATGTTGGCCAGAAATAAGAGTAGGTATGTGAAATTTATACAACGTTTGACTAAAAGGAAAAAAAAAAAAAAAAAAACCAAGACGACTACTATGACTATGATGATGATGATAATAATGATGTTGAAGATGAAGACACATTAAGTGTGTGTTTCTATATATTTTCTATTTTAAAAGTGTTTAGAAGAGTATAGGTATGTAAACGTAAGAATGTCCAGAAAGAATTTTTTATTTAAAAGAAATTTTAATATGAGGAGAACTAAAAGTCCAACATGGATGAATTTTTTCTAAGACTTTTACACATAAGATTTAAAATTTAATTTTATGAATTTTGTTTTGAGTTTTAACTGTTATACCAAGTTGTGATAATATCTATTACAAGGTAATGTGGATCATAAGCAATTGTGTCTTTCTTAGTAAAGCCAGTAATACAATATATAACAAAAATGTTTACTGGGTTTGTATGTAAGTGGTTACGGTGCTTTGTGTGTGTGTGTGGGTGAATATAATTGTATAAGTGTGTACACAATGAACAGATTTCTTCACTTTTCTATAGTTGAGTTTGTTGTTCTTCATTTGATATTCAGCTTGATTTTCTTCTTCTTTATTTTTACTGCTAAAAGGACGACGTTCATTTTGTTTTATGGTTGTTGTCGTTGTTGCTTGTGTCTTATTGTTGCTCTCTTGTCTATTTTGTAATACTAAAATATTTTTTCCTCTGTTTTTGGTATTTACTGGCATTCAATTCATTCATTGGTTTGGTATTTTAGTTTAATTTTTCTTTTTACATGTTGGTTGCCTGTTTATTTTCATCATCCTTTTTTTCACACTTCTATTAGCAATGAGTAAATAGAATATTAGAGCTTTCTTTTCTACTATTTTTTTATTTTATTTTTTATTTTTGTTCTTGTTGCTGTATATTTCTTGATGATGTTGTGTTTTTTATTTTTTCTTTTTTTTTTGTTGTTGTTTATTGTTTCAACCACCTGCTGGTTTCTGGGCATTACATGACGAGATGACGATGTCTCTATTATGCTAAATACACAGAAAATATTCATATGAGCTACATGATGATGAGGAAGATTGTATAGAAGATACATTCACTCAATCAAGTATGCACAATATTAGAAACACTCTATCGTTTAACATAATTGCCAGAAGGTGTAACCCAACAAGGTCTTTTTGAAAATTTTTAGAAATTAAGTAGCAAAAAAATAAAAACATGTAAAAAAGAAAGAAAGAAAGCCACAAGAATAAATTAATAAGAACAAATTTTGCTGAGTTTTTACATTGAAATTAAAAAGCTTTAAATTAACAACAAACTTAAAGGAAAATGTATAAAGTTTCACTACAAAAATAAATTGAAATAAGGAGTGAGATTGTAAGGATTGACCCCTCTTGGTACAAAAACTATGTTATTGTTTTGGTATCACTCCAGAGCTTTTTTTTCATAGTAACATGATGCCAAATCGGGCTAAAAATATGTGAACACATTGCGCTCTCTTATGAAAGGAAGAAGCCTTTTTTGCAAGAATTTTTTGATTTATATTTCGGTAATTATAGAGCCCACTGTTACAAATAAAGCTTGCCATACCAAGAATTTTTTTTAGAAAATTTTGTCCGCTTTTGGGTCCTAACCTTATCTTCAAAATTTCCTTTAGCATTAGCAACATAAAAATTTGTAATCGAAAGCTGCGAAAATTCTGCTCGTACACATGTTTCGCCCTCCATTATACAACATGAGTATTTTTGTATGAAATTTGTTTTTAATTTTGTATATTTTCAAGCCTGCATTGGCTTTAACTTTTGGCATCAAAATAGTCAGAGCATTGAGCTAACCGGGCTGCTTTTCTACTTACCAGGTATGTTTGGAGCTCTTTCAATGTTCTTGGGCTTCCCTATATCATGTGTACCTTGTAAGGAACCTCTGGTTGTCCGGGTTTGCAGCTGGGGTAAATTAAATCGCGTCCAAGGTTCTTACATAAATCAATACACTGTTTAAGATTTAAAATTTATACTTTGCTGTTTATTTCTAATTATTTTTACTTATATTTTTTTTCTTTATCACGAACTTATTTCACAGAAAAAAATATTTCAAATAATTTTTTAATAAAATTATTAATTAACTTTATATTGGAATTTAATTATATGATTTACTAATATATTCTAATTGGTTAATAAAATATATATAAAGAAAAACTAAATATTTGTCTACTTCGTAATTGAAGTCCATTTTTACTTTTTTCTGTGTTTATTGAGACACTTTTTATTGAAAGCTTCTTTATTGGCAACTGTGCTGTTCCGTGAAGCTTCTGTGTTACCTTGCGGTTCTATACCTTCTATTAATATCTCCTATTATTTCTTAGATCTTGAATGTAATCCGAGATTTCTTTGGTCCCTGTATTTTCCGAGTGAAAACTTACAAGAAAATAATCTACCACTTGGCCCTGAGCAGTGTGTATCTCCTGTCACTTCAACCAGATTGTAAACCTTGTTAAAGTCTTTAATCTTACTGATTGGAAATCAGTATACCCTATGTTGGATTGATGTAATCAATTTAACCACTTATTATTATTTTTTTTTCTAATACTGCTCTGTTAGTCTTTTATTTTTTTTATTAACCGGCTACTGTAACAGTTCGTGATCTGTGTGTGAGTTTCTGTTTATGTGGCTTCTTGTTTGTTTGCTTTGTTTCCTTCTGTTTTGCTGTGTTTAAGTCTCTCCTCTGCTTCTCTATTGCTCTTACACTCCTGTGTATTTCTCCGTGTTGCTTTTTCACATGCCATTTTTCGTTGCCAACTCCATGATTCGTCAGTTCTGCTACTCGCCAGCTCAGCTTTGACGATGTAGGCATTGACGTCTTCACTTCGGCCTTTCTCCCTGCTGCTACGTCTTACTGTGGTGTTTTTATTCTCTTTTAACCCTTAAATGGCTAGCGTTTCATTTAAGATCAAAACCCACCTACCTACCCTTGACCTGAATAACTTTTCCTCCTGTGTACCCCATCGACCTCCGGAACATCTGAAAAGAGGTAAATAGGCAAATGTAATTCGCCCCCCAATATAGATGGATGTAATCCATCTCCCTATACTCAAAAAAAAAAAAAAAAAATTGGTTCTAGTGACCATAAACTAAGAGCAACATACTATGATTGTATTATATGATTCCAGGTTACAATAAGTATATTTTTGTACGTAATTTATAACCTTATTAATAACTTTTAGTAAGTTTTTTCTTAAGTATTGCTTTCAATTTCATCATGTTTTTATCATTTAATAATTCCATGTTATTATATATATCAAATAATTTCATTATATATATAATTCCATTTTATCATATACATTATTCCATTCTACCATACATATGAACTAATTCCATCATAAGTATAATTCCATTTTATAATATATATAATCCCATGTTATCATATTTATATTCATTTGTATCACGATATGTGGAACATTCATCATACTGAATAAAAACAAAACTTGTCAATTTATATTTGTTCATATATAAACTAAATGAGAATTATAACTACTGGACTGATACACAAAACTGTGTATTCAAAAGGCATTAAAAGTTAATGGCTTAATGGTTGTAGAATTAACCAAATTTGTAAAATGAACTGAATGGTTATATAATTAACTAAATTGTTGTAGAATTGACTAAATGAGTGGATTTATCATATATATGATTTCATATAAACATATTTAAATACATATTATAATTCAGTGAACCATATTAAAATTTTGATTGTGGATAATCATTAAATGATTAAACAGAATCATAAACGTTGCTATCATGAACACAGTATATTTAAATCAATGAAAAACGGCTATATAATCATTGAATAGTTGTGGTGATCATGCTGTAACCATGTTTTTTCTCTGCGTGTACCAATAAAACACTAAGGGATCTTTTATTTTCTTATATTATATTAATATTTTAGAAGTTATTTTTGATATTTATGTGGGCCAAAATTCCAGGAACTTTTGGTCCTCACAACCTTTTTTGCTTCCCGAACCAGTTTTCCTATCAATAAACGAATTCTCCTGATACTGTTTAATAACATTGTAAACAGACCTTTGTCCAATTTTTTGTAGGACCATTTTAGCACGTACTTCTTTTTCCGCACTCATTTTGATCAAACTAAAAAAGAAAATTAATATTGCTTGCGAAAAAAGTTAAGAGGCAAAAAAATGTGTTAAGATTTTTTCGATCTCACTCCTTATGAGGTTGTTGTCTACAAAAGAAAAAGTTTTTTTAATGCATTTTTTATTTCCTTTTGGAAAATAATTTAAAAAATTATGTGATTACTATATTTAAACGATATTTTTATACTAAAAAATGTTATTTATGTCACATATGTATATATGTATGTCACACAAAAGTGATTGCATTCATTTTTGTTTCAAAGTTCAGTTTTTGTTTCCTTTTTTATTTTAAAACATGTTGCTTCAAATTGTATTTCAAATGTCAAAATATTATCATTTTGCTTGACGTTTATGTAATTTGATATTGTACGTGACTTTTAAATCCTTTTTAACAAATTCCATGATTGTGTGGGTGCGTTTTTCCACTAGTTTAGTGTGAAAATATTTTAGTGTGACACTTAACATGGGTTGTGCTTAACTTGACTATAACTATCTATTTGGGGTAGAGTGTGTATGTATTTGAATGAATACAAATATAAATTTCTTTATCCATTCATTATTTTGCTGGCGTTAACAATGAGAAGATTTCTTTTTATATGTATTTGTTTGTTTTGCTGTTGTTTGAATTTGTTGTCCTTGTTGTTGTAGTAATGAAATGAACATTCGAAATGGAAAAAAAAAGAAGAATATAAATATCAAACTTGTAACTCGTTAGACGCTGTAAAGTGGGATTAAAACGGAAAGTATTGAGTTTCAAAAAAATACAATAATAACACAAAAATAGTTCTAGAATAACATTCATTTAAATGTTTGTTAAAGAATTATAAATCGGTGAGATGGAATTGAAAAAAAAAAAAAAAATCGATTAACAGGACAACAAAATTAAAACTGTTTTCTGTGACATGATTTATAGGACTTTAAAGCCTATAAATCATTTAGACACTAATTTTACACATAATGAAGAGTGCCTTGAAAACGATTTGTCTGATTTGTATCAATAATATGGAAAAAAGTTTTAATTAAATTTATACCTACATCCTTTTTTAATCTGCTAAATAGCTTTGAAGATATTAAAAAAAATTAATTTCTTAAAAAATATTTAAATAAATACATCATAAATAGTAAAAAAAAAGTTAAACTACGAAAAATTATTGATTTTTTTTTCTACTTTCTCATAAAGATATTTATATTAAATCCAAGTAAAACGAGAGAAAAAGATATAGTCGGTCAAGCCCGACCATATGATACCCTACACCAATGTGTACATTATAATTCGGGGATTACGAATATTACGTTGAGGCTGACATTTATATGAATTTATTCACTTTTGGGTGATTCCCGAAAGGGGGCCTTATATGGGAGCTATGGTAAATTATAGACCGATCTTTGTAAAATTTGGCACTATTATTTATGTTCATATAAAACTTATTAATATTAACTTGATACTAACATTTTAATGGGATTTATGCCCGTTAAAGTGATTTTCTGAAAAGGGGTTTTTATGGGAGCTATGGCTAATTATGGACCGATCTAAAATCGGCACACTTATTTAAACTTATATAAAAATATTTTTTAAAAATGCATTTTAATGCAATTGCATTTTTTAAATGCATTTTTCTTTAAATATGGTATTCAAATTTTTTAATTTTTTAACATAAATGAAAGGTTTGGAATCTTTATATTAAAATAAAAATCTCAAATTTTTGGGACGCACACATGTACCGTGCATAGTTTTCCCTCTTCTTCAACTAGTTTAAATTTTTTCATATAAAAATTGTATTTTTCTTGTATTATGAGTATCTTTACGTATTTTGTTAAAAAAAAAATTATTGTGTTATTTTTTAAAAAATCCTGAAAAATAGTAAAACTTTATGTATCAGACTATTTATTGTTTTAAGTTATAATAAACAAAGCATTTTTAAATACATTTTTGAAAAATTAAAATTTAATAAATTCGCAACTAACAAAAATGCATCTAAAAACTGCATTTATATTTCTAAAATATTATGGAACGAAGACGTGGTTTTTGAAATGCTGACTAAATTACACAAAAAATATACAATGGCCTTTTAAATACTTTTTAAATTACAAAAATCCATCAATAACTTCAAGAGATATGAATATTTAAAATTACATACTTTTTATATTTTGTTAACTTTTATAAAAATTTTAAAGAAAATTTCAAAAACAAGAAAAAATTTTAATTTTATATGAAAAATTTGAAACATGTTTTTATAAAAATTGGATTATGCATATAAGATTTTCGCGTCCCAAAAATTTTACACTTTTATTTTAATGTAAAGATTCCAAACTTTTCATTTATGTTAAAAAATTAAAAAAATTTAATAGCATATTTAAAGAAAAATGCATTTGAAAAATGCAATTGCATTAAAATGCATTTTTAAAAAATCTTTTTTATTTTTAAAACGTTCGTCGTAAAGCCACCATATGCGAAATTTTAAGGCCGTTTAAATCATTAAAATTCACAAAGTCTTTCCAGAGATATTGCTATTCAAAGTTACATACTTTTGAATTTCTTTTGGTTTTTGAGAAAATTAAAAAGCGAAATTAAATCGCGAGTTTTTGCAATTTCACAAAACTGAAAACTGAAATTGATAAAAAGCTTAATGGAGTTTATGTATACAAATTTTTATTGAAATTGGAAGCCATCAAGTAAAAAAATATACTTTTTCGGGCGATCTTTCCTGGAATGGTCGATATATATTAAAAAATTATAATTAAAATTGTCTTTAAGTCATTCTTATCTTACGTTTTAATACGTCCAACAGTATGGATATATTAAGCCTATTTTAATTTTTTTTTTGTTTTTTTCAAAAAATTATGAAAATTCAAAAGTGTCAAAATTTCAAATTTTTATTATTTAATCATAAAGAAAAATTTGTTGCACATAAAACGAGATAAATTTCATTTCAATCAAATCATATATTTTGATTTTATTATCAAACGAGCAACTTCGTTAGCGGACATTTTTTATAAAAACCATACTATATAATAAATTTAAACTAAGATTTTTTACTCCCTTGGGAACATTTTTAATAATGTTGTTATGTCATCCATAAATAACAATTTGACTTTAATTTCAGGTTTCTAATCTCAGAATAACGAAAAACAAATATCAGAATTAAGAAAAAGTATATTAGAACAAAGAAAATGTACCACAAAATACATTTTAAGGTTTCTGATTCACTTAGGACCTTACATCTACAATTTTATGTTTCTAAGGATAAAAATTGCAGAACATTCAAGAATTACTATTAGAAAAACGAAAAGAGATACCACAAAGTCTCTTCTTGTGAATTCTCGTTCATTTAGGACTACATATATTTAATTTCGTGTTTCTAGATTCATAATTATATAAAATTTAAAAAGTACCTTTAGAAGAACAAAATAAGTACCACACAGACCCCTCCTGTGACCATGCATATTTAATTTCATGTTTCTACTTTAAATAATATTGGAAATTCAAAAAGTACCATTAGAAGAACAAAAAATTTCCACAAAGTCCACTCTTATGGATTCTCATTCACTTAGCACCACATGTTTTTAATTTCATGTTTCCAGGTTCACAATTATAGAAAATTAAAAAAGTACCATAGGAAGAACAAAAAAGTACCACAAAGTCCCTTCGTATGGATTCACATTCACTTAGGACCACATATTCTTAATTTTATGTTTCTAGGTTCATATTTACAGAAAATTCCAAAAGTACCATTAGAAGAACAACAAAGTACCACAAAAACCTCTCTTATTCATTTAAGACCACATATCTTTAATTTCATGTTTCTGTGTTAAATATTATACAAAATTCAAAAAGTACCATTAGAAGAGCAAAAAAGTACCATAAAGTCCCCTCTAATGAATTCTCATTCATTTAGGACCAAATATCTTTAATTTTATGTTTCTATGTTAAATATTATAGAAAATTCAAAAAGTACCATTAGTAGAACGAAAAAGTACCACAAAGTTCTCACTTTCGGATTCTCATTCACTTAGCAATTCATGTCCTTAATTTTATATTTCTAGGTTAAATATTATAGAAAATTCAAAAAGAACCATTAAAATAACAAAAAAGTACCACAACGTCCCCTCTTGTGAATTCTCATTAACTAAGGACCACATATCCCTAATTTCATGTTTCTAGGTTCATAATTATAGAAAATTCAAAAAGTACCATTAGAAGAACGAAAAAGTACCACAAAGTCCCCCTTGTGAATTCTTTCCAACATCGGACCATGCGTATTTAATTTCATGTTTCTAGGTTAAATATTATAGAAAATGCAAAAAAGTACCAATAGAAGAAGAAAAAAGTACCACGAAGTCCATCCTCTTGAATTCTCTCCTACATCTCTCATCACTCTTGTGAATTCCTATCTACATTTTCATAATTTCATGTTTCAATGTTTAATGTAATTAAAAATTCATTATTAAGTTTGAATAAAATGTAATTTTCCGCTTTACCCCTTTTTTGGTACTATTTTTCACCCATCGAAGTATCAAAAATTGTATTCCAATAAATTTCAAAATTGTAGTGGTATCCCATATTAAAATACTCATATGAAGATTTCAATAAATATAAAAAAATGTTTTATGAAAAAAGTACCAAAAATAGGTACGATTTTTACCCCGTAAACGTTTGAATTTCTAAAAAGTAAGAAATTTATATTTCTCATTTTTTGATAAGTTATGAATACGACATAAATTTTATCTGTATGTTGATTAGTTTCAAAAATACATATGGTGCCAAAAAAGTACCAAAATACAGTTTCTACCCGTTTTCTCCCTAAAACGGCCGATTTTCAAAAAAGTACCAGACACCTGTCCAGTTATTTTTTAAACGAATAACGCTAACTATTAAACTTTTTTTGTATTATTATTAGTTTGCGAGTTATAAGGTTACCGATTTTTCCCGTTTTTACCCTCTTTTACCCCCTAAACATTCGAATTTCCAAAAAACCCGTCTTAGTGGATCTATATGGTGGAAGACCTACCTACGTTTCGTCTCTCTGGTTTCAGCCGTTTGGGCTGTGGGATGATGAATCAGTCAGTCAGTCATTCACGTTACTCTTTTATATATATAGATTAGGGGGATTACTAGGGTGATCGATTATTCGACTTTTTTGAGAAACCGGTTTTCGAATAGTTCGAATAGTTGGTATTTCAAAAAAACCGGTTGCACTTTTTGAAATTCAGAAAAAACCGGTTAACCGGTTTTTTGCAGAAGTTAATGTTTATATCAAAAGACTACATTTCTTTAAAAAAATCAATTCTTATAATTAAGTTAAAATTTATTAAATACAAGCGTAAAAGCCTAACAATGTCAGGAAAAATAATATAATAATGAAATTATGCACAAACAAATCCGAAAATTAAAAGAAAAAAATATGAACAACATTTAGACACCTTCCTCTCCCTAATCGAAGTCAATTATTTGAAGCCGTTCAAATTTATTGGAATTATATTAATTAAAGTTTTAAATTCGTAAACCTTTCAAAATAAAAAAAATCGTCGTATAGAATCAGTTTTTTATAGGATTTGGAGAGCAAACAATAAGTATAGCAACTCAAAAGTTCTTAATACCAAAACAGACTTTTTGGTCTCTGATAGAAACATCTGGCACTGTTAGAATTTGTTGAACGAATAGTTTTATAAGTATGCCGATTTTTAGTTTCTTACGTCGTCTGGGAGCTTCAGAAAGCTCTGGAAAGGAAACATTGCTTAGGAAAGATATATTTAAATCCATATATATAGATCCACGTATTTTCGCTCCCTGATAGAGATTTCAAAATCTGGCTCCGTTAGTATTTGTAGGACAAATAGGGTTATAATTAAGCTGAATTTTAATTTTCTATGTCTTCTGGGAGCTTTAGAAAGCTCTGGAAAAAGAAAAAATTCTTAGAAAAAGACACATAAATCCTCTTATATCCGCTCCCTGATAAAAATTTCAAAATATGGCTCCATTAGGATTTGTTGGACAAAAAGTTTTATAATTAAGCCAAATTTTAATTTTCTACGTCGTTTGGTAGCTTCAGAAAGCTCTGGAAAGAGAAAAAATGCTAAGCAAATTATATATCTAGATGACTAAAAGATAATTATGTTTCAAAATTGTAGAAAAAATCATCTAAATTTTAGTTAGCATAAACAGAAACCATGGATTAATATGGAGATAGTATATTAATTAAGTCTCAATTGAAACGATTCCGTGAAACTTTTTTAACACAACACCTTTAAAAAATAAAGGAAATATTGGATCAATAAAATTAAATTGGGTCATACAGGATAATTATTAATTATTTATTTGTTTAATATTACAGAATAAATTCCAGTTTAGACTTAAACTATATTTTAAAAACATAAGAAATCAGTCTTTATGAATATTTAAAAAATTATTCCTAAATTTTCAAATATCACTATCACTATTTAGTACATGTTTTCTGAAATAAAATGCTATTTTTGAAACCGGTTTTTCGTGTTTAAAAAAACCGGTCTATTCGACATTCGAAAAATGAACATTTTAAAAAAACAGACAGCACTTTGACTGAAAAAACCGGTTTTAAAACCGGTTGGAAAACCGCGTCGATCACCCTAGGGATTACTCATTTACAAATTACATAGAAATTTTAGAAACATCACAAAATCATTTTGTTATATTTCTCAGTTAATATCTGAATTGAGTGAAAAGTTCCTTTGCACCAGAAATTATAAATAAAGTATTTTATTTTGTTATCTAAACATATGCAAAAAAATTATTATTTGATGAACTTTTTAGGTCTGTCCGTATGTCCTTCTGCAAAATTTTTTAAGAATATTTTTTATTTATTTTATTATCGAATTCCTTATATTTTTGTTCTCAATCTTTTAGCTTCTTCATTAAAAAAAGTGGTCCAGGTGTATATTAACACGTATTTGTATATCTCTAAGCTATTATCATTTATTGTTTTTTCTAGATCTTTTTTTCACATATTTTTTTTTTTTTTTTGTTTATTTTTTGGTTAATTCGATTTTTTTCCTTTCACATTTACAGTGTTCTTGTTTTTTTTTTATCATATATTATTTTTTTTTTCATTTCTCTAAAAACATTTACCCTTAAAGTGATTAAATTAATTTGACATTTACATACACATGCATAAATACCTAAACAAATTTGAAATACTAACACAAATACCGAAAAAAAAAAAAAAAAAATACAAATACAGCTTAAGTATAGGTATTTAAATATAAATGAATAAAATTCTGTATGTGTTGGGAGTGTGTGTCTGTTAGGAGTTTTGTATTTGTTTATGAAATTATTTCCTGTTGAAGATGGAGCTAAAATAGAGAGACAGAGAATCCTTAATAAGATTCCCATTAAACTGATGTTGATCTTAATGTTGAAGTTGTCATTGTTGCTGTTTTATATAAAGCTAATTGTGTTTTTGTATTAAATGAAACTTTTGCGGTTGACAAAGCTTAAGTAGTAAATATTTAAATGATAATGTTTGTTAGCGGGTTTTATTAAAATTTTAGTCTGTATTTATAAGGAAATAAAAACCTTTTTAAATAAATGTAATGAATTTGATAAATATTAATTTAATGTTATTGAAAATAATTAAATTTTTTTAAAGTTTATAAAAAGGGAAAATAAAAACAAGTTAGAATGCTATATTCGGCCATGCCGAATCTTATATACCCTCCACCACTGAGGCAGTGTTTTCATCAGTTTTTATGTAGGAAAAGTTCTTCGGAAAGTGATGTTTTTCTAATTTACTTATTAATTTTTGGCGTCCATAATAGTGTAGTAGTATGAACTTGTTCTAATAAAGATTTTGTATTGTATATAAGATATTTTAACAAACTATTATGCAAATGATGTGTAAAAAGTAAAAAAAAAAGAGGAAAATCTATATGCCTTATTTTTCTTACAAAAAGTCGATTATCTTGGTAAAAAAATAGAATATTTCATTTTAAATAAAAGTATATTTTTCATTTAGTAAAAAAATTGCATTTTGTAAGAAAGTTAAATAGTAGTGGCAGAGCGAAACGAACGAAAATTTGTTTTTACTATATACTATCTTCACAAAAAAATGCTTTTTTTAGTGAAAACTAATTTATTCTATAAGAAATCTAAGGGCTAAGAGAAATGAAAATATGTGATTTCTTGCATATTTCGCAAAAATTGGAGTTCTTATCAAAAAACCCGATTTTTTACAGATTTTTTTGTAGTTTGATTTGTATAAATTATTTTGTTAGTTTTTTTTAATACCCTGTATGTGTTTGTAAAGAATCTGTATTTTTAGTTTTGTTACAAATACAATTATTACCATTTAAATGTAGAAAATGTGTATTTAACCTATTTCCGACCACTACCCGATTCCGTTAAGATAACTACGAAATTTAGCATGAAGTTTTTTTTTGTGACTGTTATAACAAATTAAAAAGATTTGGACACCTACATATTTTTGATTCCGAAATATAATGCTTCGAGAATTCCAGAAATCGTACCATTTTTAGCTCAAATTTAAAGGTATTTACCTTTGGAATACACCCATAATATAAAAACATATTTTCGAAAAGCAGATCTGAAAATATCGCCTTTTCACTACACCAACCATTTATTTGATACGCCTGGCTTTAACACTCAATTCTGGACAGAGTATTTATATAAAAATTGATTTTTTCTCTTATCTTTAAGACAACATATTATCTAATAATAGCTGTGAAAAAATTCATCATCGACTGCATAATTAAAAAATTAGGCGATGTTAAAGCTACTGATGCCCGATTCCGTTAAGATAACTACGAAATTTAGCATGAAGTTTTTTTTTGTGACTGTTATAACAAATTAAAAAGATTTGGACACCTACATATTTTTGATTCCGAAATATAATGCTTCGAGAATTCCAGAAATCGTACCATTTTTAGCTCAAATTTAAAGGTATTTACCTTTGGAATACACCCATAATATAAAAACATATTTTCGAAAAGCAGATCTGAAAATATCGCCTTTTCACTACACCAACCATTTATTTGATACGCCTGGCTTTAACACTCAATTCTGGACAGAGTATTTATATAAAAATTGATTTTTTCTCTTATCTTTAAGACAACATATTATCTAATAATAGCTGTGAAAAAATTCATCATCGACTGCATAATTAAAAAATTAGGCGATGTTAAAGCTACTGATGCGAAAACGCAACAGCAGTCGTAAATGGGTTAAGCACACTCGAATAATAAAAACATGACTTTCTTTATTTTTATGCAACTATCCACCAATTTTTTTATATTTCTGTGCAAAGTCGATTTAAAGAACGAAAAACTGAAATTTTATTTTGCGTTAAAATTGAAGCTCGATTGGTAAAAACAGATTTATACACCAAATAGGCCATAATTATTCAGAAACATTTTAATATTACCGAATTTAAAACTTATTCTTTTAATCAATATAATAAAATTGATCAATTATTTCTGTAAATCTTCGCTTACCTCAAATTTATATTTAACGATTCGATTAGAGAGCCGTTTCTCTGATGATGTTGGAAAAACTAAATAAGTAAACTAAAGCAAATATAAACTAACTATAAGAGTTTCCCTCTTCGTAATTTGCATTTATATAAATCACCCTAACCGGTCATGAATTAAGCATTTACTGTTGAATTATATTATTTCTGCCCAACGGCGCTCTCAAAATTTCTAAAAAATTATATTTGAAAACTTTTATAAATACTAATCTTTAAGAAAATGATAAAAATTAGCAATGCTTTTTAAAGATAGTTATTTAAATAAATTAAAAAGAGATAAACAAAATTCTCACATAACTAATTATATTACAGTTTTATTTTTACAATGAAAATTAAAAAAATATCACCACATTTACAAGTTATTAATTATAAACGAACAAAAAACTATAATGAATAAGAAATTATAAAGTAGCATAATTATGTATCAGTACTTTTTCTTCAATGTGCTAAATAAAAATCAAAACATTTTCAAAACAATTTCATATTTATGAAATTTATTCCATCAACATTATATTTATTTATATCTTTATGTTAGCAGACAAACTTTTAATAAAACCATTACGTATCCTTCTCTACCGATGTGTACAGCTTGAAACACACCAAACTACTAACTAGTTTAATAAACTTATCAACATATGTTGCTAAAAAGTAGCGAACGTACCATGTCGTGGTGTGTTCGATGGTGACCACGATCAAACATCAAACTCAACATAGTTGTATGCCTTTGTGTTTATCAAAATTCATATTGAGGCGAACATACACATATGCACTCCATATACAAATTATAACATGATGTTTAAGAAACACTTATGACGTTGGAATCATAGAAACTGTTCATATTTTTGCCTATAACTTTTCTCCGACTGAACCGATTTAGCCAATTTTTGGCAGTAATCTAAAGTGAATAGAGGTAGACATTTTGGCTAAGTTTTATTTAAATCCGTTAATTGCTTGTTGAATTATTATCAGTTCAAGTTTGGTTTGGGGGTTCTTTCAGATTTGGATATATAACTTTTTTTCTACTGAACCGATTTGGCTGGTTTGCAATCCGAAACTTCTTCGAGGAACAACAAATAACCTGAGTGATTTTCATTGGAATAGCTCAATTAGTTTGGTCGTGAGAATGTTTTCAACAGACGGACATTGGTTAATCGACTCAGAATATCATATGGTCCAAGAATATATATACTTTATGGGGTCTTAAACGATTCTTTCTATATACCCTCTTTCACCACTAGTGGTGGTGGAGGGTATAATAAAGATAAAATTGATTAATTTCTCAGTTTAATAAAAAAATTAAGAAACACAAGACAACACTGATTCTGCGGCACGGGGATTCTCTTTCAATTTGGATATACGGTATTGATAAGTACTAAGCCTGTAATCCACTTTTTTAAATTGACTCTAGTTTGCGATTTTTAAAATAAAGAAGGTTGCACCGTATATTAAGGCATATTTCAAAAACGACTTGTCTGATTTTATTCAAGCAACTTTAAAAATAATTCTATTTAAGATGGTCTTTAAGCCATTCTTACATTACTTTTTAATGCGGTCAACAGTTATTGAGATATAAAGCTTATTATGAAAAATGTGAAAAAAAATCCTAAAAATTCGAAAATGTCAAAAATAAAATTTTTATTATTTAATCATAAAGATGAATTTGTTGCAAATAAAATAAGATATATTTCATTAAAATCAATGCGTAAATTTTGATTTTATTTTTGTGATTTTTATACCCACCATCAAAAAGATGGGGGTATATTGATTTTGTCATTCCGTGTGTAACATGTCGAAGGAATCATTTAAGACCCCATAAAGTATATATTTTCTTCGTCCTGGTTAGATTCTGAGACGATCTAGCTATGTTCGTCCGTCTCTCTGTTTCTAAGTCTGTCTGTCTGTTGAAAGCAGGATAGGGTTCGAACGGGACAACGCACCTTGGGGTAATATGTGTCAAAATTGGCGCTTAATTGATTTCTAAAATTTAAAGTTTTGTAATAAAGTTGAGTACCGAATAAAAATAGATAAAATTATGTATCAATATCAATTAAAATCTTTAATCTAGGTTGTGTTGTTTTCTTATAAGGAGCTGTCAAAATTAAGAATTTTTTTACATTTTTAAAAAATAGTAAAAAATTAAATTTTCATCAGATTTCAGTGTATTTATTTTAAATAAAAAGTCTTTTTAGGTAAAAATTTAAAATGAAACCATAAACTTCAGATGTTTAAGTGTACTTTTCTTTAAGTATTTGTAAATTATATTTTTTTCTAATATTTTTGTTATTATTTTTTTTTTTTTTGAAAATTATCTTAAAATACACTAATTTTCAAATTTCATGGAATGCAACTTAAAATGTTACAGGATGTTTGTTCTGAAAATTGTCTGAAAAATAGTACATATTGCCCACTTTAATACTATAAAAATAAAAAATAATTTTTTTTCAAAATAACTTCAGTAGATTTCATACAAAAAACTGTTTAAGTGCCAGACATTTTCTTTGCTTTACAAACATTAAACAGTGGGGAAGAATCGAAATAAATCTGTAACTTCTAATTGGCTGGTTGGATTTGCATGAAATTTCATATAGGCGTAGCTTTTTGAGTTTAGAAGCGGAATCCAATATTCGCATCAGGAGCGGAACTATAGGGGTTCAAAATAGTGTACTAGTGTCATGCAAAATGTTTAACCACTAACGAATTTTTGTTCCTTACCCGATTTCCAAGATTTTTATATCATACTAAAGTCCTTTGTAAGTCTTTTAGAAAACATGATTGTATATACTACATATCTTATATATTTTTCGAGTTATCTACATTAAAAATTTCAAAAATATCAATTTTACAAAATCTTGGTTAAGATTTTTCCATATATAGCCAAATATTTTCAAACGATTTTATTATATTTCATGTAGTTGATTAAGAAGCAAATTTTTCTATCGAATAAAGAAAGTTTTTAGTTATTATCTTTATTGAGTCACAAGTTTAACGATTTTGAATTGGAAAGTTTACAAAAATTAACAAACAGACGGACAGATGGACGGACATTGGAATTCTTTCAAAAAAAAACTCCTTAAATTCGAAAAATATTTTCTTGCTATTTTTTAATTAACATGAATTAATATGAAAAAAAAAAAAAAATTTTGATATCACCTTTCCCTGATTTAAGTGGAATTTTCGACACATTTAACCCAAGTGTATATATAGATGGACGGACGGACATTGCCATGCTGCCAAAAAAATATTTTAGAATTCTAAAAATGCATTTGTTTACTAACTAATAAATAGAAAAAATAAAAAGTGATCATCAAAATTTGGATATCACCTTTTCTTGAATTAAGCTTCATATTCGTACCATTTAACCCAAATGTATAGACGGAAGGACGGACATTACTATTCAGCTTAAAAACATCTTATAATTCTAAAAATTATTTTCTTTCCTTACTAATAAATAGAAAAATTAAATGTGATCATTAAAGTGTTGATATCACCCTTTTTTGAATAATGCATAATTTTCGACCCGTTTAAGTCTAATGTATAGATGGACAGACAGACATTACCGTTCTGCTAATCTTAAAAGTCTAAAACTGAATTTTTTTAACTAATAACACTGGTCGACAAAAAAAATTTTTTTTCGAGCTCCTTCAAAAAAAAAAAGTAAAATAAAAAAAATATGTAGACTAGATGGAATTCCGCATTCTAAATTTGAATCTGCTTTCAGTTTTTTTCCACCAGGTCGGGATTTTTTTTATGGGCGTGTCTAATATTGTGCCCTAAATATGCCGATTACTCGAGTATATTTACTTGAGAACGGTATGCACGATTTATAAAAATGATATGCCACGATATGCGGAATAAGATTAGCTTTAAATCGCTCTACTATCAAATTTTTATCCGCTCATTAGTTTAGGAGATATTTCGAAAAAAGTGTCAGAAAAACTTTTTTTCATGCAAAATTCAAGTTTTCTTTTTTTTTACTAAAACTTTTTTTAATTTAAAACATAAAAAAAATTTAAGGTTATCACCTTAATCTCAAAGCTGGAAAAACTACGAGTAAATAAAGCCACGTGTCATAAAAATTGATGCACAAATCTTGATTGGATTCACAGTTAAGTTAGGATACCCATGCATACCTATAGCTTAGTGGAAATACACTAGTGGGCAAAAAAAAAAAAATTTTTGTTTCTTCTTAAATAAAAAAAAAAAAATAGATGGATTAGATGGAATTCAACGTGCTAAATAAGAATCAGCTTTTACTTTTTTTCTATCACGCATTGATTTTTTTTTAATGGGTATGACTACTATGATCCCGCCTTTAGGCAGTCACACTTGTAAAACTCGAGAACAATTTGTCCAATTAAATTTAGTTGAACTTTAATATATAGCAAACTAAATTGTCTTTGAGCTGAATTTATATTATTTTTTTCCAGTTAATATTTCCGTAGTTATTCGGTAATGATTACCGAAAATTTTAAAATTTATTTTTTTTTAAAGTGGTGAAAATTTTGATCCATAACTCTGAAATTGTTGAGCGAATGAAAAATAGTGTGGACATGCCCTAAAGACAATTTTCGTATGCATCTTTTGATGTATCACTTATTAAAATCTTGTAAAGGGTTCTTGAGTTATAGCCTAAGTTTAACAAACCATTCTCGAATTTTATAGTGTGACCGCTGAATAAGGTGATGATATTAGTCATGCACATAAAAAAAATCAGTACCCAAAATCTACCTAGTCCACCTATTTTTGTTTCAAGAAAAAATAAGAAAATAAATATACAATTGTGTAGATATGCCACCACTGTATTATACGCAATTGTATGTAACATGGGTATTTTTACTTAACTGTTTAATTTAATTTAGATTTCTGCATCAATTTTGAAGATACATGCCTTGTTTTATTCGCAGCATTATCCGCTTTAAGATAAGGATGATAAACTGTAACATTTTAGATGTTTTCATTCATTAAACGAAATTTAAGTAACAAAAAAATCTAAAATTTTCCATGAAAATTATTTTTTTCGGACACTTATTTCAAAATAACTCCGAAACTATTTTGCACATAAAAAAATTAAGTTTGAATGATTTGAAGATATTTTTAGTACGCATCTGTTGGTGTATTACTTTGATCAATCGTACACACCGTTCTTGAGTTATGAGGAAATATACTAGAGTAATGGCCTTACTATGGGCGAAATATTAGACACGCCCATAAAAAAAAAAAAAAAAGTTCAGACCTGATGAAAAAAAACTGAAAGCAGATTCAAGTCCAAACTATTCATCTATGGGGGAGGATTTTTTTGTTGACCAGTGTCATCAATAAAAAGATAAAACGTGATCATTAAAATATTGATATCACCTTTCCCTGAATTAAGCGCCATTTTCGACGCCTTTTACCCCAATGTGCAACGTAGGGGGACGAAATTAGGCAAAAATATTTATGTTATGTAAGGTTTGTTTGATATTGAAAATGGGCAAAATTAATTAATGGTTAATTAGCAAAAAAGTTATGGGATAAAAATTAGAAACACAGGGTGTCCGTTGCAGCTTAATTTCATACTTTTCTGCTGATATCTTTTAAACAAAAGCATCTACCACAACGAAAATTTGTATCAATAAACTTGGAAACAAAAAATGGGCGTGGTCCGCCCACTTTACCGCCCACCTCCCATATAAAGCAAAATTAGAAAAAGTTGATGGTGGTTATATAGATTCAGCCGAGCCGAATATAACATTTGCGCTTGCTTTATTTTTCTTGGTAACTTTGCAAATGAGTATCTAAATTAATTTAAAAAAAAAAAAAATCAAATTGATACTTGGATTGGATTGAATTATATTTTGTTTTATTTGAAACAAATTTATCTTTATAATTAAGGAATAAAAATTTGAATTTTTGGCTTTTTCAAATTTTTATGATTTTTTGAAAAAGAAAAATTGTTTTGAAATTTTGTATAATAATTTTTTTTTATCAGAAAATCGGCTTTATATCTCCATAAATGTTGGCCGTGTTAAAAAATAGAGTAAGAATGACTTGAAGACAATTTTAATTAGATTTTTTTTTGGTATTTTTTTGAATAAAATCAGACAAATCGTTTTCAAGATCTACATCAATATATGATGCAACCTCCCTAATTTTACAAATCACGATTTGTGGATGACAGGCTTAGTACTTATTAATATTGTGTATCAGAATTGTTTGATAAACCCAGAGCCGCAAAATATTTTTTTCATTTTGTAACTCTATGTAATTATTTTATTTAGCTACATTTATCCTTTACTTTAATTTCATTAAATTGCTTTGTCTGCATTTAAAGTTTTAGTTCTTATTTTTAGTAATTTGTTAACAACATTTTCTTTGTCACCAGGAATTTGTTTCACTATCTATGTTTCCTTTTTATGTATAATTTATAGCCTGCAAGACATTGAAAAGAACTTAATATTTTAGTAAAAACTGTAATGAATTAAACATTTTTTTTTTTTTTTTTTTGAGATTTCCAGTTTGTCTTTAGCCTTTTTTTCTATCTCTATCTCTTTGTCTTTTGTCTTCTATTTGATATAAAATGAAATTTGCTTTTATTACAAGATTTAGATAATAAAAAAACATTTGATTTATGTATTAGAGATAGTTAATAAATTAATTTAACTTAAATGCCATTAAACTTAATAAATAATTAAATATCAAGGATAAATCAGTTTTTTGTTTGTTTTCATTTCTAAGATTATTTTTTAATCACTTTTTAATGGCTTTTTAGCAAATTGAAACTAAATAAATTATTTATGTATAAAATATTAAAGAGATTAATGAAATATAAAAATATACAGAACACATTTTGGGAGATTGTTTTGGCCTCCTAGATAACTATGATTTTAAAGGTTATAATGAAATATTTTCATTTACAAATATATTTTTAAATTAAATTTTAAGATACTTCCGTTTTATTACATTTGTTTGACACCAATTTCTTTGAACAATATTTTTTCACATAAAAAATAAAAACCAATAAAAATCTAAAATTGCCTCTAAATTTATTATATTTTAAACAATATCCGCTTGAATTTTCAAGTTTATTAAAAAATACCAAACAAAGACATCCAAACACACACACACACATCTGAAAAAAAAAACAACCTTGAAGAGATTTTCTTTTTTGACATCACTTCAGTTCATTGTCCTTTAAACAAAAATCTTTATTAGTAACAACAGACAATTTGTTTGAACCAAAAATAAAAAACAATATACAATTTTTCTAACGCTTTTTATAATGACCCTGAACTAAAAAGTGTCAACAATTTTGTTGTAACATTTTAAAAAGCCACAAAAATAAAAACTAAAAAGCGATATAAACTTTAGAAAATAAACTGAAACACAAAAAATAAAACAATAACAAAAATATAATAAAATATTAACTTTACGATACTACTAATACTAACAAACATCTAGAGAAATAACAACAACAAATAGCAAATGATTTTTATATCAAAAAACTATTTGCTGCTCTAACATTCTGAGCACCCAAACAAAAAAACTACAAAATACAAAAATAATAAAAACATTACAATACAAAAGCTGTCATAACAATAAAAAAAGCAACTACACACTACAATACAATATATGTAAGAATATTTGTTGGTAGCTATAAAAATAAGCAACATTACTGATACCTTAACACACATACATACTAACATACATAAACAAAGGATATCAAAAAGTCAAATACACAAACGAACGTACACTTCTGGAAACATTTATATGTATACAATAACAATAGTCATACATTGCGTATGAGTATATACACACATACAAAAATTTCTAAATACTTTTTATATGTATTTGCAAGTGTTATGGGTACGTATACTGAATTTTTATTTGTTTGTTTGAGCAAGATAACACTCATACGCCATGCTATGTAACAAACAAAGCTCTAAACGCGTAAATTGTACAAATGATCTCATCTATTCTTATTTTTGGCACTTTTAAAACGAGTTAGGTCTTAAAAGTTGTTTTCATTTAAATAAAAAGTAATATAGGAATAATAATAAATAAATTTTACACCCTTTTAAATTTTATGGGTCCTAAAACAAAACTAAAAATATTTTTTAGATTTTTTCAAAAGAATTTCACAATTAAGAAAAAAAAAAAATTCTAAAAGTTGAATATTTCTCTTTTTTACTACATTTTCACATCTCATAACGGGTAGCAAATATCTTTTTAAAAAATTTCTAAGAACAGGGCTATAGAAAAAACATTTAAACTTTTTTATTTCACCTTAGCGATTTCTGAAAATAGGGTATAAAGTCGATCGTTTTAAATGTTTTCTATAATCGAAGAAACTTATTTCTAGAGCTTGTGTAATCGCCTGGATTAGGTCTAAATAGAGCAAATTGAAAACATAAACACGTTTACATTACTTTCTATAGTATGTTAAAATTCATTGAATTTGGAACCATTCATTTGGAAACTGTACAACTTGAAATTAATAAAAAACATTTTGAATTTAGATTCAGCGCTCTAATATTTTACTTAATTCTAATTATACCCACCATCAAAAAGATGGGGGGTATATTGATTTTGTCATTCCGTGTGTAACATGTCGAAGGAATCATTTAAGACTCCATAAAGTATTTATTTTCTGGTTCCTGGTTCGATTCTGTCCGTCTGTCTGTCTGTCTGTTGAAAGCAGGATAGGGCTCGATAGGTTGAAAGCAGGATGTGGTACGCCCACTTTACCACCCATCTCCCATATAAGGTGAAAATCAACGAAATTGTCATCAAATACATCAAGGACCAATGTAAACTCGGAAACAAAAAATGGGCGTGGTCCTCCCACTTTACTTCCTACTTTACCGCCCCCTCCAATATAATGTAAAATTTGGAAAAGTTGATCGTGGGTATATAGATTCGGCCGGGCCTAATTTAATTCGAGCTTGTTTTTTATTGAAGAATTTAACCCATAAATGCATAACGTACCATATATGGTACATGACTTCCATTAAGTTGTAATCTTAAACATCAAATTCAATCGACGTGTAGTATAATTTAAATTAATGCAGACAACGTTACTCTTCATAAAATTT
This sequence comes from Protophormia terraenovae, assembly GCA_951394005.1. Lineage (NCBI taxonomy): Eukaryota > Metazoa > Arthropoda > Insecta > Diptera > Calliphoridae > Protophormia > Protophormia terraenovae. The sequence continues at coordinate 95,731,319 of OX596074.1, forward strand.
AAATTTTCTTGTGATTTGCTTTAATTGCCAGCAAGCTTCCAAAGTTGTCGTATGCACTTTTTGAACCAAATTTCAAAAGTGAAATTCAATAGTAAAAATTGTAGATATAACAGTAGATATAACAGTATTTTGACAAATTATAATGGAATTCGATAAATTTTTCTATATTGAAACACAATTTGTACATATTTTACAATGTACCATATATGGTACACCATGCATTTGGGCATAAGGTTTTTTTGTGTATTTAAGTGTGATATTCCTTAAATATTTTTTATTATATGATCTTGTTATCATTTATTTTCACATGGAAATGCCTTTTACCGATAAAAAAAGTGAAATGCCGATGTGGTGGTGAATATATTTTACTATTGTCCTTACGTTTTTGGTAATTATCCCTAATTAACTTTTTTTTGTGCAATATGTACTTTAGACTCCGAGGGGATTGTAAAATGGCAATTGTCCTGATGCTCGTTTCCGAAATGGTCAATCTATATATATATATATATATATATATATATATATATATATATACATATATAAAAGACCTGCGGCCGAGTGATTGACTGACTGACTTACTTTGTGATTTATCATCGCACAGCCCAGACGGTTAAAGCTAGAAAGATAAAATATGGACTGTACATTGGTCTCCTACCAAATAGATCCACTAAGACGGGATTTTTGGAAGTTCAAATGTTTAGGGGGCAAAAAAGGGTAAAAACGGGTAAAATCAGTAACCTTTTAGGGAGAAAATGGGTATTTTGCTACTTTTTTGGCACCCTATCTACTATCTTTTAATCCAGTAAGCATAGAAATAAAATGAGAATAAAATTAGTATCTTATCGAAATTTGGCGATTACCAGTTTGGTACTTTTTGGAAATTCGAACGTTTAAGCGGTAAAAATTTTAGTACATTTTTCACAAAATATTTTTGTTTTTGAGAATTTAGAGTAGGGGATTTTATGGTAATTTTTCATTCTTCTAATGGTACTTTTTGAATTTTCTACAAAATTGATCCTAGAAATATAAAATTAAAGATACATGGTCTTATGTGGGTAAGAATTGAAGAAGGAAACTTTGTGGTACTTTTTCGTTATTCTAATGGTGCTTTTTGAATTTTCTAAAATATTAAACCTGGAAAAATGAAATTAAAGATATAACATCCTAAATGAATTGGGCTACTCTTTTGTTCTTTTAATGGTACTTTTTGAATTTTCTATAATATTTAATCTAAAATGATGAATTTAAAGTTATATGGTCCTAAGTGAATGAAAACCCACAAAAGGATACTTTGTGGTACTTTTCGCTATTATATTACTCCTTGAATTTTTTGTAAAAATAATTAACTTTCAAAAACGAAATTAAAGATGTATTATTGGTCACATTCTTCTCTACTAAATATATAACAATAGAAATAATTTGTTAGCTTTTGAACCTTCGAACGTTAAAGTAAGATGTAAGAAACTGGTAACTGAAATATTTAAAAAGTTTATTGTACATAATGCTCAGAGAACACCAAGATTGTAACTGTTTTCACAGGAGATCTGAATCATCATTTTACGGATTTCTTAACTTTTATTTTATTTATTTATTTATTTATTTATTTATTTATTTATTTATTTATTTATTTATTTATTTATTTATTTATTTATTTATTTATTTATTTATTTATTTATTTATTTATTTATTTATTTATTTATTTATTTATTTATTTATTTATTTATTTATTTATTTATTTATTTATTTATTTATTTATTTATTTATTTATTTATTAATTTATTTATTTATTTATTAATTTATTTATTTATTTATTTATTTATTTATTTATTTATTTATTTATTTATTTATTTATTTATTTATTTATTTATTTATTTATTTATTTATTTATTTATTTATTTATTTATTTATTTATTTATTTATTTATTTATTTATTTATTTATTTATTTATTTATTTATTTATTTATTTATTTATTTATTTATTTATTTATTTATTTATTTATTTATTTATTTATTTATTTATTTATTTATTTATTTATTTATTTATTTATTTATTTATTTATTTATTTATTTATTTATTTATTTATTTATTTATTTATTTATTTATTTATTTATTTATTTATTTATTTATTTATTTATTTATTTATTTATTTATTTATTTATTTATTTATTTATTTATTTATTTATTTATTTATTTATTTATTTATTTATTTATTTATTTATTTATTTATTTATTTATTTATTTATTTATTTATTTATTTATTTATTTATTTATTTATTTATTTATTTATTTATTTATTTATTTATTTATTTATTTATTTATTTATTTATTTATTTATTTATTTATTTATTTATTTATTTATTTATTTATTTATTTATTTATTTATTTATTTATTTATTTATTTATTTATTTATTTATTTATTTATTTATTTATTTATTTATTTATTTATTTATTTATTTATTTATTTATTTATTTATTTATTTATTTATTTATTTATTTATTTATTTATTTATTTATTTATTTATTTATTTATTTATTTATTTATTTATTTATTTATTTATTTATTTATTTATTTATTTATTTATTTATTTATTTATTTATTTATTTATTTATTTATTTATTTATTTATTTATTTATTTATTTATTTATTTATTTATTTATTTATTTATTTATTTATTTATTTATTTATTTATTTATTTATTTATTTATTTATTTATTTATTTATTTATTTATTTATTTATTTATTTATTTATTTATTTATTTATTTATTTATTTATTTATTTATTTATTTATTTATTTATTTATTTATTTATTTATTTATTTATTTATTTATTTATTTATTTATTTATTTATTTATTTATTTATTTATTTATTTATTTATTTATTTATTTATTTATTTATTTATTTATTTATTTATTTATTTATTTATTTATTTATTTATTTATTTATTTATTTATTTATTTATTTATTTATTTATTTATTTATTTATTTATTTATTTATTTATTTATTTATTTATTTATTTATTTATTTATTTATTTATTTATTTATTTATTTATTTATTTATTTATTTATTTATTTATTTATTTATTTGTTTATTTATTTATTTGTTTATTTATTTATTTATTTATTTCTAAATAAAAAGGCTACCAAGTTTTTATCTGATCTTTGTAGCAGTAGTGCAATATCATGTTAAGTGCTATCTATATAAAAGTAAATCCGTGTTTGTTAGTCTGTCTGTTTTTGAATTTTATTCCGATGCTTTAATTTTATTTTAATTCAACGGGGTAGCGAAGCGCACTGTGTTTATACTTTTAAAAATATTGTTAAAAAATGTATAGTTATAAAATTATAAATTAACACAATGAATTTATAATATAGTATGGTTTTTATAAAAAAATCTACGCTAACGAAGTAGCGAGTATACTGCTAGTAATGTATAATTAGTTACAATACTCGATTAAAAATTGGCTTAGCGCTCGTTCACAAAGTAACCTTTTTCTAAATGGAGCCAATTTTCATCTACAAAACAACTGGGTATGAATATGATGAAGTGATGGGTATACGTAACAATATTTATATATAAATTCCTTTAGTTACAATAAGGAGCATAGGGCTTCATCGATTGCGTTTCACTCTCGTTCATCTGTTACGATAACTTTTAGTTGGTTCCTCGATTTACTGCTTCTATATCCAACTGTCGACAGCATATATGCTAGGGCGTCCCCTCCTATGCCTGCCTTATGGATTTCTGTTGATATAGAACGGTGATCTACGCAATGTATATCCATCTAAATTTTCGCCTTCTATTATTTATTCATGCGTATTTTTTCGCATTGACTCTAATGGTTTTGATTTTAATTCATGGCCAAATTCTTCAAATTCACACTAAATGTTTACTTCATCTTAATATGAATGAAAAATGGAGTTGCTTTTTTGATAAACACACTACATAATTAAGAAAATTTTTTTCGATTTTTTTTTTTTTTTTAATGTTTAGGCATAAATCTAATTTTTGTGGGAAATTCTATTTTAGTTAAAAGTTAAAAAAATAGTCCAATTCTCCTGATACTGTTTAATAACATTAGAAACGGTTTTACGGACGACATTTAATTCTGTGGGCAATTATTTGTAAGACCTATTTGGATTTTTTAAAATTTTTGAATAACTTGTAGGACGTAAATCTTTTTCGTCTCTTATTTTGATGAAAATAAGGACAAATTAACATGGTTGTTAATAACTGAAGTATTTTTCCATGATAACTAGATCAAAAAAAAATTTTGAATATTGATTCCGAAAAAAGTTATGAGGCAAAATGTGTTTTAAGATTTTTTCGATCTCACTCCTTAGAAAATAAGAACGACGATAAATATAATTGATCGGGACCATAGATTTAAGACTAATGTCATTTATAGTTGAAAATGGGACCCTTTTCAAAAGACACATTGTCTGGACAGCATGCAGTTAAGTATAATTGGCATAATTTCTACACATTTGTTATGCTTGACAAAAATGAGGAGGCATTTATTTGTTTTAAAAAAGAATCACAATATTAAATAGCATTTCTATGTTATAAACTCTAATAAAATATATTTTCGTATTATATATGAAGAAATAACTTAGATTCAATCCCCATATTATAAAGAAAGGCTAAATAAAAAAGGGCCAAAATAAAAAAAAAAAAAATGTTGATAATGGTCCATATATATTCCGTGGAAAAAGTAAAATTCCTCTTACTGCGAAGTAAAATACTGTGGAAACACCTGTGGTAGAAAATGTAAAATGTTATTCTTGTTTCGCATTTTTACTTTCAAAAAGATACAATATTCAATAAATAGTAAAAATCACTATTTTTGTTTTTTTTTTTAATTTGCAATTATATAACTTTACATTCGTCCTCGTATTTTTCTCAAATGTTTGTACCAACCATCAAAAAGATGGGGAGTATATTGATTTTGTCATTCCGTATGTAACGTGTCGAAGGAATCATCTAAGACCCCACAAAGTATATGTCTTAGATTCTGAGTCGATCTAGCTATGTCCGTCCGTCTGTTGAATGCAGGATAGGGCTCGATCGGAACAACGTAGGGGGTCGAAATTTGGCAGAAATATTTGTCTTATATATATTTGTTGGGTATTGAAAATGGGCAAAATCGGTTAATAAACAAAAAAGTTATGGGCTAAAAACTAGAAACATAGGGTGACCTTTTTTTACTTTTCTGCTGATATTTCCTCAACAAAAGCATGTACGACATCGAAACTTTGTACGTATAGTTCGGGGATTGATATAAACTCGGAAACAAAAAATGGGCGTGGTCCGTCCACTTTACCGCCTACCTCCCATATAAGGTGAAAATCAACGAAATTGTGTTCAAATAGTTCAAGGACCAATATAAACATGGAAACAAAAAATGGGCGTGGTCCGCCCACTTTACCGCCCCCTCCCATATAACGTAAAATTTGAAAAAGTTGATGGTGGGTATATAGATTCGGCCGTGCCGAATATAACATTCGCGCTTGTTTTTCTATACATTTTCAACCAAAAATGTTTATAATAAAGCTGTTACTAACAGCAAACAAATGTAAGTTTTGTTATTTTCTTTTTTTACCGCTTTATTGCTGTTGTTTTTGCTTTTGCCAAAAAAAAATCTACTTTGTAAAGTGTAAAAATGATTTTTTTAAATATTTATTTCTTGTTCTGTTTTTTTTTTTTTTTTTAGTTTACAAATGTATTTGTGTATCTGTGTCGGAGTGTTTTTTTTTTTTTGTTTTTTGAATTGAGGGTGCAATTTCAAATGTTGAAATTTTCCAATGTTTATTTCTCTATCAAAATGTTGTATGTAAGAGAAAGGATATTTAAATCGCATAAAAAAGGGTTAAAAAGTCATTACCCAATTTTTTTTTTTGCTATATAGTTGATTGTCTGTATGTATGTGTGTGTGTGTGTGAATTTACAATGAGTTTTGTATGAAAGTATATTACAAAACAATATTTTCAATGTTTTTTATAGGCTTTTTTTCCCAAAATAAAAGTTAGTTGATGGAAATGTTAGTGTTTTTTTTTTTTTTTGTTAAATTTTTAGAAAATGTGTATGTATGTGTGTGTTCAAATAACACCTACAATCAATTTTTTTCTACTTTCTTTATTTTTTGCAGTTGCTCATACAAATAAATGTGTTTGTTTGTTGGTTGTAGATGAAATTGCTCATTGATTTTTATGTTTGTATTGTGGTTGTTATTTTTTGTGGTTGTAGTAGTAGTTGTTTTTGATGATGCTGATGTTGTTATTGCTGTAATTTTTGATGTTGCTTTAAATGTCTAAAGTGTTCTTTAATTTTTTTCTTTTTATTTTGCTGAGAATGTTATTTTTTATAGCTTAAAGATAAATGTTTTTACAAAAATGTGTACAAATTTATTAGACCTTCAAGTCTATTTGTAGTGGTTAGTTACTAATATTACATTTACACTTACACAAGTTTAATGTCCAAAAGTCAAATTTAGAGGTGTTGAGGTGTTTGGTTAAAGGATTTACCAATAGGTTAATCTTTTTTGTTGGTTTTTTTTTGTGGCTTTAAATATTTTGTAAAAGGGTTCAGTAAAAGTTTAGTTCATTAAGTTTGCTGTTTTGTTGTTGTTGTTTAATATGTTTTTGGGAAGTGTTTTAAAAAGCTTGTGGTTTTTATTGTCGGAAAAAGAGTAGTGGAAAGGCCAGCAGGCTGTTTTAGGTAATTTTAAAAGTGTGTTATTATTTAGGTTAAATTGGTTATAAGTAAAAACATGTAACATTTCAATTTAAATAAAATAATTTTTAAGTATTTAAATAATATTTAAATGTTTAATATAAGAAATTTAGCAGAACATTTTTATTAATAACTAAAAAAACAATTGAATAATCAGATTCAAAATTTGTCTAATAAATAATGGTCATAATAAGGAATTACGTGTATTTCTTACAACTCATTATAATCCTTAATGAAGTCATTATTACGTCCGTCTGTATGTCCGGCAAAAAGAGAAATTAATGTTAATGGTTATAATAACATGAACTGTATACTCAATGAATCAAACATTAATTTTATATTAAATTAAGCGGGGAGGTAAAGGGAGTATAAAAAATATATTCGTATTTAGTTTAGTTTTTCAAGTTTAATTCAAAAGCTTTAGTGTGATTTAAAACATGGTTTTATGTTAAAAAATTTTTACTTTTTCAAAATTATTATTTTTTCTTATTTAGTCTTTTTTTTCTTATAGCGTTTTCTTACGACTTAGATGTTTCCCTTTGTATTACATACAAAAAATATAATAGTGTAAATGGATCAGATGATTTTATCAAATAGTTGATTGCAAAAAAACGAAAAAACAGGAAATGGAATATTTTTAAATCTCGACAAAAATAACGAAATTTTGCCAAAAATATAAAATTTTTCTATAAACTCCATACTTAGTTTTTCTTCAGGATAACAAATTTTCTCTCAAGACGACTTTAAAGTTATTTTTTTTTTTAATTGGTATTTTTTTAAAACTTTGTAATATTTCTTCCTTTTTTTCAATTTTTCTTACATAAATTTCTTTTTTTAGCTTTGTATACGAAAAAATATGGTCGATTAAACGATGCACGTTGGGGTAAAATGTGTCAAAAGTGGCGTTTAATTGAATTTTAAAATTTAAAGTTTTGTAATAAAGTTGGGTAAATAGACAAAATTATGTATCAATATCAATTAAAGTCTTTAAGGTAGGTTGAGTTATTTTCTTATAAGGAGCTGTAAAACTTATGAATTTTTTTACATTTTTTAAAAATAGTAAAAAATTAAATTTTCATCAGATAAGGTAGAAATTTAAAATAAAACCATCAACTTCAGATGCTTAAGTGTACTTTTCTTTAAGTATTTGTAAATTATATTTTTTCCTAATATTTTTGTTATTTTTTTGAAAATTATCCTAAAATACACTAATCTTCAACTTTCATGGAATGCAACTTAAAATGTTACATGATGTTTGTTCTGAAAATTTTCTGAAAAGTAGTACATATTGTCTACTTTAATACTATGAAAAAAAAAAATCGTGCGCATATGTAGGCTGATTTGAGAAAATAATTTTTTTCAAAAAAACTCCAGTAGATTTCATACATAAAACAGCTTAACTGTCAGAAATTTTCTTTGCTTTATCAAACATTAAACGAAATAAATCTGTTACTTCTAATTGGCTGGTTGGATTTGCATAAAATTTCACACAGGCGTAGAAGAGGAAAGTACCAGTTTGAGTTTAGAAGCGGGATTTAATATTCTCATCACGAGCGGAACTATAGGGGTTCAAAATAGAGTGCTAGTGTCATGGAAAATTTTTAACCATTAACGTATTTTTGTTCCTTACCCGATTTTAAAGATTTTTATATCACCTTAAAGTCCTTGATAAATCCTTTAAAAATATGCTTGCACGTACTGCTTATCTTATACATTTTTCTAGTTATATACATTTAAAATTTCAAAAATCTCAATTTTACAAGATTTTGGTTAAGATTTTTCCATATATAGCCAAATATTTTCAAACGATTTTATTATATTTTATGTAGTTGGTTAAAAAGCAAAATTATCTATCGAAAAAAGAAAATTTTTGGTCATTATCTTTATTGAGTCACAAGTTTAACGTTTTTGAATTGGAAAGTTTACAAAAATTAACAAACAGACGGACAGATGGACGGACATTGGAATTCTTTCAAAAAAATCCTAAAATTCGAAGAATATTTTTTTTTAATATTTTTTAATTAATATGAAAACCAAATGAAAGTATTAAAATTTTGATATCACCTTTCCTTGAATTAAGTGGAATTTTCGACACATTTAACCCAAATGTATAGACGGACGGACGGACATTGCCCTGCTGCCAAAAAATATTTTAGAATTCTAAAAATGCATTTCTTTACTAACTAATAAATAGAAAAGATAGAAAAAGATCATCAAATTTTGGATATCACCTTTTCTTGAATTAAGCTTAATTTTCGTCCCATTTAACCCAAATATATAGACGGAAGGACGGACATTACTATTCAGCTTAAAAACATCTTATAATTATAAAAATTATTTTTTTCCTTACTAATAAATAGAAAAATTAAATGTGATCATTAAAGTGTTAATATCACCCTTTTTTGAATAATGCATAATTTTCGACCCATTTAACTCTAATGTATAGACGGACGGACAGACATTACCGTTCTGCTAAAAAAAATCTTAAAATTCTAAAACTAAATTTTTTTAACTAATAATTAATAAAAAGATAGAACGTGATCGTTAAAATATGGATATCTTTTTTCTGTGACTTTGAAAGTGATTAATATATTTTTTAATGGCCATAACATTTGTTGTATAAAAGATATACAAAAAAATTTTGCTGTGGATTTTTCAAAGCTTGCATTTTAAGATGTCATATAAAAATTAAAAAAAAAAAAAAAATTATTGATAATTTTTTTTTAAATTTTCTTAAAAGGCAAAAACTCCATGTTCAATTTTTGTGAATGTTATTTTGGTAACATGATACTAACATTTTAATGGGATTTATGCCCATTATAGTGATTTTCTGAAAAGAGGATTATATGGGAGCTATGGTCCATTATGGACCGGTCTTCCTGATCTTCCTCTTCGGCACACAGATTTAGACTTATGCTTACTACAGAGAAAATTCAGTTTTAAATTTAAAACGGAAATACTCTTGTATCAATTATTCAAGTGATTAAAATTTCAATATTCTTTAACAAAAATAAAACAATTTTTTGGCATTCAATTATTTTTTTTTATTGTATCAATTAATAAATTAATCAAATATAAATTAAAATAAGTGATATTAAAATTATAAAATAAATAAAACATTTTTTTAAAAGGTTCAATTTCAATTATTATTATTATTGATTATATATCATTAAAATTGAATTTTAGATTTTTATAATAAAAATTGTCTACAATTTTGCGATCTATTAAAAATAAAAATTATTCCAATTACTTTTTTCAATTGTATCAATTATTCAATTGATCAAAATTCTAATATTTTTATCCTATTAAAAATAAAAAAAAAAGATCGTCTTTCATTTATTTGTTATTGTATCAATTAATAATTTAATTAAGTATAAATAAAACTAAGTGATAGTCTGAATAATTCAATACACAATTTTTTAAATAGGTTAAATGTCAATTAATGAAATAATTGAATATGTTTTATTCGCATTTATTCGATTTTAGATTTTTCTTTGTAAAATTTGAATTTTTATTTGTTAGAATACTTAAATTTTGAGTAATTTATTTAATTTTAAAAATATTTGAAATTATTTCAAAATTCTAATAAATAAAAACTTTTTCGAAAATATTTTTTTTATTTACAGTCTTGATTTTATTTACAGTTAAGTAAAAATACCCTTGTTTCATACAATTGAGTAGAAATACAGCGGTGAAAAAAAAGAAAAAAAAAAATGAAATTGAAAAAAGATTCGGCTGTGCCGAATCTTTGATACCCTTCACCATATTACCATCATACCATCTTATCGACATCATATTACCATATTACCGACAATTAATAAAATTTTCGCCTTAACGTATGCTTGCATATTTTCTAAATCTAAATTTTTTTCAAACTACGAAAATTTGAATATGAAAAAAAACAATCATAACAGGCTTTGCTTTTAAAAAAGAAACAACAACAATTCCATATATATTTATTTTTGTATGTACAAACTGACTGAATACACAAAGAACAACAACAACACTGTTATTCATTATATTACTGCTGTTGCTAACTAAACTACTTGTCTATACAAAAAACAAAAAACGTCACTAATAGTCATTACAATGCTTAATATACATGTTTGTTGGTGTATTTATATTCTTAACAGATTTGTTTTTGGGCCATAACTCTGTTGATTATGAACGAATTTGGTTTATTAAAAAAAACCGAAATTTTATAAAAATATTTATGACTGATCTATATAAAAATAAAAATCTGTAGCTTGAACAAGAGCTTCAAAAATAAAAAATTCGTTTTCCCCGATATCTCAGTTATTACTGACCCGATTTATTTAATTTTTTCAGAACAAAAATTCAGAAAATAATTTTCGAGCCCCCTTTAAAAATTCGAAGTCCCTGGTATATGCAGAGGCTTCAGAAACTAAAAAACCGGTTCTAAAAACCGGTTTTTAAAGCATATCTCCACCATTTATAAACCGATCTTCCTGATTCAAAAAACTGAAATTTTATAAAAATATTTGTGACCGATCTGTATAAAAATAAAAATCTATAGCTTAAACCAAGACTTCAAAAAATAAAAAATGCGTTTTGTCCGATATCTCAGTTATTACTGAACCGATTTATTTCATTTTTTCAGAACAAAAATTCAGAAAAAGATGTCCGAGAATTCTTTGTAAAAACGAAGTCCGTAGTGTATACAGAGGCTTCAGAAACTGGAAAACCGGTTCAAAAAACCGGTTTTTTGAACATATCTCCGCATTGTAGGAACCTATCTTGCTGAATTCCAATAGCAAAATTCTCGAAAGCATTTCCGATCGTTTGACATACATATTATATATGTCAGTTATCGGTGGGCTTCATAAACGCCATTTCAACCGACACACGGACGGACGGACGGACGGACGGACATGGTCCAATCGTAATCGCTTCTTACAAGGATTCCGAAAATGTAAACTTTTTTGCTCTCCGACGAAAATTGTGGAAATTACAAACGGAATGACAAACTTATATATACCCTTTACACCTGTGGTGAAGGGTATAAAAAAAAACAAAAAAACCTTATTTTAATAAAACAAAAATAGGTGGACTATATGGACTTTGACGAGCTAAACAAGAATCTGTATTCACTTTTTTTCTATCACTTACTGATGTTTTTTATGGGCATGGCTAATATCATCACCTTATTCAGTGGTCACACTATAAAACTCGAGAATGGTTTGTACAATTTTGACTATAACTCAAGAACCGTTTACACGATTTTGATAAGTGATATACCAAAAGATGCATATCGAGGGCTTATATTCAAAACGGGCCTCATGCAAAACACCATTGTTCATGAGAACATAAAAACTGTTTATTTCCCTAATTTTTCAACATTTTGCAATCCGTTCTTTTACGATTTATTAATATTACGTCTACTAAACCTCACACTGAAAAATAAATATTTTAACTCCATTATTCGCGAAGTTATGGTAGATAGCCCGTTTTGTCTTAATTATTTTTAATGTATGTTATAAAATGTTCACATAGCCCGTTTTGTTTATTGGAAGTTAAAAAAGTAAAACATAGTATTTTTGGAAAAAAAGTTAACAATATGTTTAATTTGTGATATAATACTATTCAGGAGATAAAAAAAATCTAAATTTTGTGGTTGGCTGGACCATTTTTATCGTTATAAATTTCAAATAACAGCAATGTTTACTAAAGGGACGAAAATGTGCTCAAAATTAAAATTACAAATTAAATTTTGAAAAAAATTGCAAAAAGATTTTTTGCAAAAAAAAAAAAAAAAAAAAAACAATTAAAATTGCATTAAATTGCATATCAACAACTCAAAAATTATTAAAACCTTTAAAAACGATGTTTAATGCACTTTTTATTTAATTATTTTTTTTTTTTTAAGAAACTGATTTTGGTATCTAAAATATTTTGCTTATAATCATCAATTTTATTAAAATTTTTTCATTCCCGTCTTTAAATATAGGGTATAGTGCTCCCACTTAGCTTTATAAAATCTTGATCTATAAGCATCTAAAAAGATTAAAAATCTAACTTCATTGGCTGCTTTCTTCGGACTGCATTGAGATAACAAAATTTTTATAAAAGTTCAAACCGCAAAGAAAATTTTCATTATTTATCAATTTTTATTTTTAGAGTTCTTTGAAAATCAAACAAAAACTTGCATATAGCCTGTTTTGCCTTAAAAAAATATACTGTTTGTAGATAGCCCTAAAACAAAAAGTGAAAAACATAGTGTTAGAATTAAGTTTTGACACCAAAATTAACACCATATATAAAAAATAGAAAACTTATGAGTCTGACTCAATAAAATAAAAAATTTCTAAATCTGCATGAGGTCCGATTTGAATATAAGCCCTCGATATGAAAATTGTCTTCAAGGTGTGTCAACAATATTTTTAATTTTTTCGCCGCTAATTACCGAATAACTACGGAAATAATAACTAAACAACAAATTATGTAAATTCAGCTCAAAAACAATTTAAGTCGCTATATATTAGAGTTTAATTTATCTTAATAGGACAAACCGTTCTCGAGTTATACAAGTGTGACTGCACGCAGAGAAAAAACATGGTTACAGCATGATCACCACAACTATTCAATGATTATATAGCCGTTTTTCATTGATTTAAATATACTGTGTTCATAATAGCAACGTTTATGATTGTGTTTAATCATTTAATGATTACCCACAATCAAAATTTTAATATGGTTCACTGAATTATAATATGAATTTAAATATGTTTATATGAAATCATATTTATGAATAAATCCAATCATTTAGTCAATTCCACAACAATTTAGTTAATTACATAACCATTAATTTCATTTTACAAATTTGGTTAATTCTACAACCATTAAGCCATTAACTTTAAATGTATCAGTCCAGTAGTTATAATTCTCATTTATTTTATATATGAACAAATATAAATTCTTTGCGTGTATAAAGAACAGGAATGATATTATGTGACAACCCACAGGAATATTATATCACGTGTGATATAGAATATAATTAAATAAATTTCTTACTATTTCATTTCTTTGTCCTACAATTTTTCAGCTTAAAAAATAACAAAAAACATATGTAAAAATGTAATATGTAATTATGACTATTTAATTAGGTTTTTGAGTGCATAGCACCAAAATGCTATTATTTATATTTATTCAAGTTAAATCTTGACCCATTTTGGTATCAAAATGTTCCCAAAATTTAAAATGTACTAAAAAAATTTTCTAGGTGAATTTTTTACTTTATAATTTCCTTCTTATTGTCATTATTAATAAACACATTTAGAAAACAAAATTGCAAGCACACGAAAACGTTTTATTTTTATTTTTCAATCAAAATAAATATCTTTAATGTTCAAAATGTTTTTTCATTTGTTGAAAAAAATATGTGAGGGATTTTTATTTTTAAAATAAATATCCATCAATGATGAAAAAAATAAATAACTTTTACGATAAATATCTTTAACGATAAATATCAGTTCGAAAAAATTTTCAAATGATTGTTTTTTTTATTCATACTTTTGTTTTGTTTTCAAAATATTTTTTTATTCAAATGAAATTGTTGTTGTTTAGAATTTTTTCCATCCGATGAAAAAAGTTCAAAATAATTTTCAACTTTTGAAATAAATATCACAAAAGATATTTATATTTTTATTTCCATCATGATGAAAAAAATTAAAATATTGATGAAAATAAAAAAAATCATGATGGATTTTTATAATTTTTTGAACATTAAAGATTGTTTTTCGATTGAAATAAATATAAAAAGATTGTTTTTTTAGTATTAAAATCCGGTCTCTGCAAAATTGTTTAACTTACAACTACAAAATATTAACCAATTTTTTTTTTTGCTTTCCCCCTATTATTTACTCCAATCATGTGTAAATGTTATTTTCTAATTTAAATTCTTTAGCTCTCCTTTCAGCTGTTTAAGAATTAAGTAGGGAAAGTATTTAAAATATACATAAATTATGGCTACTGTCATCAAACATTCAAAGTGACCAGGTTAAAACGGAAGTTAAAATGTCTGATTTCCGTTAGCAATTTATTTGAATCTTAATAAAACCATTTTACTCTCTTTACTTCTTCTCACTTCACTTCTCTTCACATAACATAATATATTTTGCAATTTTATATGTATGAATTTAAAGGAGGGAAAAATGTGTTTGTATATTTAGTATACTTTATATTACATATAATACTGCACAGTGGGGCTGATCGGCAGATTGAATTTGCATGAAATTTGGTGTAGGCGTAGCATAGGAGTGTACAATGTTAAGTTTGGTAGAGAGATCCAACAGACCCCTCAGAGGCTGAGCTAAGGTAGTTCAAAAAAAAAAAAAAACATAACAAAATTTTTAATCGCTTGTCAAATTTTCGCGTCCTTATAAGCTTGTTAATTAAAGTAATTTTTTTTCGCATTTATTAGTAAACATATCATATATTATAAAAAAAAAAAATACTTTAAGTATTGGAAAGTGTTTATAGCGCGAATTATGGATTTTCAAAGTTAAAACTTTTAAAAATATTTTAATTTTATTTAGAACTTTTGTAAAGATAAATACTGAAGATATTGATACGAATTTTTTTGGTATGTAAAAATAAATGTATCCAAATTATTCCATTATAATTTGTTAGGTGGGAAATCAATACTGAAAATATTGTTTTTTATTTAAAAGAAATCATAATATTAAAAAAATATATTTTTTGGGAAATTCTATTTTTAATGGACTGGAACTAAAAAGTTCCAACGAGTTCCAATTTAAAAATACGATTGTTATATAAAATAACATCTATAAAATTATATTTGAGAATATTGGCTGCGACTTTTTGCGATTTCTTAAAATATTAGAAAAAATGTGCGGTACCTCATATTAGCAATTTTTTAAGAATTATTTAAACATTTTAATTTAATGGTTGTAAATTTGTAATGCAAATATTACACTAAGATTGGTGTGATTATATCTTGCCACGCCTACTTTTAAAATATTCTTTATTTTACTAAATTTTACAAAAATATATGCAAAATTCTTACAAATAAAGTAATTTTTTTTTACTATGGGAGTGTCAGTGTTCTATCCGCCCATCTTTAGTGGGAATGTTTACGACCTTATCTACTAACAGAATATTCAATTTTAGACTAATATCTTCAAAACTGGATTTTTGTCGTTCTAAAACTGTCACTGTGCCCTGATAGGAAATACAGGCTTGTATGTCCTATTTATCTGTTATAGTTTTCGAGTTATTTGGATTTCAATTTTTAAGTACGATACCTTAATTTAGCATGTTCTTGTTCCAGTTTTTTTCATATATATTCTTGTATTCCCGACCGAGTTTATTAGTTTTAAACTAGTTGAAGAACAAAATTATTTATTGAATAACAAATTTTGAAGTCGATATCTTTACAGAGTCTATAAATAAATGATTTTGAATTTGGCCCAAAAAGTATCTACACTATTTTTTCTCTAAAATAAAATTTTCTTTAACAACATATAATAATTTTATACTTTTCTGAAAGTTATCTTCATACAGAAGATTTTAAAATAAAAACCGAGCCCAATAACTCGAAAGGTCAAGATACAAACCCTCCCGAAATTGACGCATTTTATATGAAAGTTTTGACTTTAGTCTATATTTTATAAAATCCCAAAGCACGAATTGGCAAACAGAATGCAGTTTAGAAATCTATTATATGTTCTTTAAAGTTTTCAATCAAAATCTATGGAACTTCGGAAAAATGTGGATTTTATAGCCGAAGATGTAAAAAAAACAAGTTTTGGAATTTTCGGCGTTTTTTTGGGAATTGTGGGATTTTTTTTACAAAAATCTTAAAGTTTTTTTTCGCTTTCTCATTTTATACAATAAAGTCTATATTCACCAAAAATTTCGTTAAGATATCTTTACTAACAAAGATTTTATTATCGATAAAATATTTATAGTTAAAAACAAAAAAAAAAAAAAAAAAAAAAAAAAATAATAAATAATTTTTTTTACAAAAATATTATTTTAATTGCAAAAATCAGAAAAAGTGTAAACTCTTCTTTTTTTCTTCTAAATTACATTGCTTAGCATAATTCTTCCTCACATAAAAAAAGATTGAAATCAATATCTTCAGTAGAAACGTAGTTTCGGTTCTACTGAAGTTTAATAAAGTTTAATAAGTCACGAAAAATTCCAAAAACATTGTACTATTGTGGATGTGGAAAAGCCATAACAAAATAAATAATTTGCTCCCGTAGCCAATGTTCGAATATGTGTTTGTGCTAAAATACGCAAAAAAATGGAATTTTTCGTGACACACTGCCAGTGTTTAAAAGCAATGATTTGCTAAGGCTTTTTTAAATTTGCTTTTCCTACTGCTTCTACAAATTTCAAATTTTCTAGCAACAGCCACAGTCTTGCTTTTAATTTTATTCAAAAAATCCATTCAGCATTTTTAAGTATTAAAATTTTTGCCACGTGCTTTTTAAGCAGCTAACAGTAATAATAAATAGCCACACAAAAAGCAGTAACACGAAAATATTTCTCTTGCTTTTGCTTTTTTATTTTGCTAGAAATAAAAAGGTTAACTTCAAAAAAGCAAAAGGAAAAATTACAAAAAATGCTTTTTCAAAAAAGGCATCATAAGAAGTGCTCTAGCAGGCTAGTGAGAACACAATCAGTGCTGATAGAAAAACGACAAGGGTTAGTGGACACATGAACATGTGCTAGAAGCCGCTCGAACATTTGCTAAAAGCAGCATGAACAAGAGCTATTAGCCGCACGAACATGAGCTAAAAGCCACACAACCAAATATAGGTAGCCGGCTGAAAGGCACAGAATGAATTTACATTATATGTGCATAATGAATGCAATAAGAAATTTAAGAGAATTTATAAAACAAAAAATTCTTATGGTTTGGTACCTGCAATGCGTAAAAAAGATTTGAAAAACATTTGTATGTTGAAGTTTTCTGTCAAAAGAAAACAAGGAAATTCTTCTAAAAAATTATTTTTTTTACACTTATTTGAAAGTTGTTAATAATTTCTTCTTCAAAAGTGAGATCAAGTGTTTTAGCTAAAAACCGTACATTGTTTTTAAAAAAACTACAATATATTTTATAAACATATTCATATATATTTCAATAAAAAAGTTAACAAAAAAAAAAACGAATAATTAAAAAATATTGTCAAAACATTTAATAAAAAAATAGATATAAAATGTTCTTATTGGTTTGCACAATCATCTTCCATAAATATATTAAGTTCTGATACGGCATTATCCAGAAAATCAGGGTTTAGCTTTACTAGTAAAATATTCTCCAATGTATCTTGTTTGAGACGATTTCTATTATCGGCCAATACTATCTTTAATGTTGAAAATGCTCGTTCGACAGAAACCTGAAAATAGAGAATATAAAATAAAAATTAAGAGAATATTTAAACAAGAAATTCAAAGTATAACATTTTTGTTTCCAAAATTAAAATTTTACCTGTGTTGGAGGAATTCCAAAGCAAATGTTGCTCAGTGCATATAGCTCAGGTTCACTATATTTTCTTTCCTTCCAAAATTCTAAAACATTTGTCTTCAATTTTGTGTATGGAAGATTTAATTTTTCAATTTTTCTTATAATATTGTCGTTTTCTGCATTATTTGCGTTAAATATATTGTCCAGGAAATCATTTAAAATGTCATCATCTTCATGGTTTTCTTGCGTTGTTGTTATGAAATTTGGTGTTGGCTGTGTGTTGAGTTCGATTTTACATATAGATGTCAATTTGTCCCATAGCAATTTAAGGTATTCCACAGCGTCTTTTCTTTGGGTATCAATTAACATATGATGAAACCTTGGATCGAGGTAAAGACATGCTGCCAGAGCGTTATTAGAAAAAAGAGTGGTGGTTCGTTTTTCCATATTGTCTAATAGAAGTTTACTAATTTTGTATGATGATGCACTCTTGTTGACTTCATTTTCTTCAACAGTTTTTGATATCAGTAGCTTACATTTTAACCATTGTGCGTAAAAGTCGCCATAATGAAGTTGCTCTTCTTGAAATATGACAATTATGTTTTGAAGTGGCTTAAAAACAGTATAATATGAGGCCACAAAGTTCCAAAAGTCTTCATTTATTTCAAAATTCTCTTCAGATGATTTATTTGTTATTGATTCCACTGTTTCGACTATCTCTTTCGAATTTTGTATACACGAAATCATTAAATATGTTGATCCCCAACGCGTAGGACAATCCAGCTGAGGAATTTTTAATGACTTTAATTCAAATAAGTCTTTGTAACCATTTGAATTTTTTCTCAAAAACTTTACTAAATTTCTACACTGTCGAATATAACGCTTCATTTCAAAGTCTTTTGTTGCATCCAGTGCCACCAACTGTGCTGTGTGAGCTGCACATCTACAAACTATTATGTTTCCGACGCGTAGATCCATATTATTTTCAATTAAGGTAATGTTTTGAAAGTAGGTTTCATTGTTATAGTTTTCTTCATATTCTTCATCTTCAGAACATAAATGTGATAAAATTTTTGTACATTTCACCATATTACTGCCGTTATCACTTGTAATTGTTACAATTTGTTGTAAATTAATATCATATTTGTTCAATACGTTTAAAATTTCTGTTGCTAAATTTTTTGAAGTGCTTGAATTTTGGCCTTTTAACTCCACCATTCCAAGTATTCTAGATTCAATTTTATCACTTTTTATGTATTGAGCTGAAATTCCAAAAATATTTCTTGATAATCTTGTTGCACTGTCCACTTTAAGTGAGATCAATTTATTTTTACATTCACTTGAAATTGCATTTATTATATTTTTTGTCACTTCAGCAAGTGTTTTTTTGCAGTTATTTGCATTCAAACAAAATTTTTCTCCACTTTCTTTTTCGATGCCTTTACATATTGGATCTATTATATTTCTCATGTTATCCGAATTTAAAACATTAAATGGCACGGCATCCTCCGTTACCAATCCGATATATGATTTAATTAAAAGTTTTTTACTTATTTCGCACTTTATATTTTTCTTTTTGTATTTTTGCAAAGATGTATTATTCTTTTGATTAAAAACCACTTTATGAATTTTCTCCATATGTAATTTTAAATTAAACATTTTAACACTTTTAAATTCTTTTTTGCACAATTTACACACTGACATATTGTTGAAATTTTCATAATGTTCCTCGTACTTAAAACAACGCATTTTTAAATATTTTTAATGTTAAAGGTTTCACGTAAAAAAACGAACTATTAATATTCAAACAAGTGCTCTATATCAAGTGGCTTCAAAAAAGTCAAACTTTTACCTAACTATAGTATAACAACCCATATTACAGGAAAACTATTTTTATATTATTTTTATGTGATCAATTTCAAAAGAATTTCAAGTTTTTACAGGTATATACTAAATATTTTTATGAATGGATGCAGATGTTTCCGTATCATAAAAGGGTTTCTAATGATTTTAAATGACAAAATCATGAATGAAACATTTTTTATTATTTTTATTGATATATATAAATGTATAATGTAATTTTCCAAATTTGCATGGAATTACCTAGTATGTGCGATTTGACATTATATTTATTACCTGTAAAGTGTGCGTGAAACTATCAAGAAAGTGTATGCAGCAAATCAGAAAATCGATTAGGTAAATACATATGTTCTGCATTTCTTTAACAAGATCTAATAAAAACAGTTTTTTATGATTCAAACAAAAATTGGTTCTATTTTTTCCTTCATAATTCAAACAAAAATTGATTCTATTTCTATTATTAACTTCGAGGCTAAAACTTGCCGTTTTCAAACAGAACTATTCTTGGATATTAACCGTGATTTTCAAATGCTAGAATTTTGTTTAACAAATGGCTTTTCATCAAACACACATTCAGGATACTGTTTTATTAAAACAATTGAACGCTTTTTCAAAATATTCATATTTACAAATATTTAACTTAAGGAATTTTTTACGTCTTAAAAAAAAAAACACATACGGTTGTGTTAACATTTCTAATAATAATTCTACCTACATTTTGACATTCGCCTAATAGCTCACGTTCATGTGGCTTTTAGCACTTGCTCATGCGGCTATTAGCTCATGATCATACTGCTTTTAGCACATTTTCGTTTTTCTGTGTGTGCCTTTTTTGTCCGACTGCGTTTGCTTCTTGTTTTATTTGAGATGGATTTTCATAAACACAAAAGCACTTGCTCGTGCGGCTATTAGCTCATGATCATACTGCTTTTAGCACATTTTCGTTTTTCTGTGTGTGCCTTTTTTGTCCGACTGCTTTTGCTTTTTATTTTATTTGAGATGGATTTTCATAAACACATAAAATGAGTGGTGCTGCTTTTGTTTCGTTTCTAAAATTTTCCATTTAGGACTTTTAGCTTTTGTTCAATTTTTGAATTTTGTCAGCAGCTAGTGCTATTAAAATTTACAAATTTAAAAAGCAGTGTGTTATTTTTGCTTCTGCTTTTGTAATGTGTGAGCTAATTTTGTTTTAGCAATTGTTAGCTCTTGCTTTTTGATGTTTAATTTAGCCACGTAAATGGCAATATTTAGATGCTTTTGCTTAAAAGGCGATAGCGATTTAAACCCTGCACACTGCACAGTGGGGTCAAACGCAAATTTTTTGGTAATAAATCTGTATCTCCTAAACTACTAGTTGGATTAAATTGAAATGTATGAAAGAGTTTCAGAGGAGGACCTAAGTTATGAGAAAAATTACTTTGTAGTCACCCTGTGATAACACAAGAAAATCTACAGGGTGTCAAAATTGACTACCTCGAGTATGTAAAAGTTTAAAAATATGGTAACTTCTACAAATGAAGTCCGATTTTAAAGATTTTTATATTTCTGTAAAGTGCTTGGCAAGATAAAGAAAAAGTACTCACCTAAGTTATCTCTTACAGTTAAAAAGATATTTACACTTGAATTTTTGATTTCTTGCCTCGCCTTTCTTTCGCTTTTCGGGAATAAGTCCTGAGGTATATGAGGTAAACATTTTTTAAAAATATTTTGTAATTTGCTACACGCAAAGAAAAAATATGGTTCCTGTGACCATAAACTAAGAGCAACATACTATGATTGTAATATATGATTCCAGGTTACAATAAGTATATTTGTACGTAATCATTATTATGATTCCAATTTATAATTTATTAGTAAGGTTCATAACCTTATTAATAACTTTTAGTAAGTTTTATAACCTTTTCCTAAGTATTGCTTTCAATTTCATCATGTTTTTATCATTTAATAATTCCATGTTATATATATTATAAACTAATTTCATCATATATATAATTCCATTTTATCATATATATTATTCCATTCTATCATATATATGAACTAATTCCATCATAAGTATAATTCCATTTTATCATATATATATAATCCCATGTTATCATATATATAATCCCATATTTATATTCTTTTGTACCACGATATGTGGTACATTCATCATACTGAATAAAAACAAAACTTGTCAATTTATATTTGTTCATATATAAACTAAATGAGAAATATAACTACTGAACTGATACGCAAAAATGTGTATTCAAAAGGCATTAAAAGTTAATGGCTTAATGGTTGTAGAATTAACCAAATATGTAAAATGAAATGAATGGTTATGTAATTAACTAAATTGTTTTAGAATTGACTAAATGATTGGATTTATTCATAAATATGATTTCATATAAACATATTTAAATACATATTATAATTCAGTGAACCATATTAAAATTTTGATTGTGGATAATCATTAAATGATTAAACAGAATCATAAACGTTGCTATCGTGAACACAGTATATTTAAATCAATGAAAAACGGCTATATAATCATTGAATAGTTGTGGTGATCATGCTGTAACCATGTTTTTCTCTGCGTGTATATATTTCAAAATAATATGCTGAAAGAATTTTTGGATTATCTCAATGCATCTAGACGTAAAAAATATTCATAGTCAGCACTCTGAAATTAGTATGAAAAATGGCTATTTTTTACAAAAATATAGTGCAATTCTTTCACTTTTTCTCAAAGTTCCGTTAAAGAAAAACAATTCTTCTTTGTACATTTCAAAAGATAAGGTTTCATAAATGTTTAATAAAGAAATTTTAAATTGATTTATGCTTGCACCCTACATCAGGCATTGGTTGAAAATGGTGAATTTTAGAAAACGGTTAAATTTTTATCGATTGATAGAAATAATGTCTCGCGAGCTTTTTTAAATTTATTAGCGATATTTTATCAAAAAATAGATATAGAACGATTTGACACAAAAACGTATTTCATGAAAAAAGTATATTTTTAAACGACATTTTTTTAGTTGCATATAAAAGTATATTAGCATAATATTTTCGCCATTATTTTTGTAATAAATAAAATATATATCGCTCTTTCACCCCTGCAAAAATTATTAAAAAAGCTTTACAAATAAATTTTTGGATATTTTTCAAAAATTACTTACACACTCGAGGTAGGCAATTTTGACACCCTGTAGCTTATCTTGTGTTATCACAGGGTGACTACAATATGATTTTTCTGAAAGCTCACGTACTGATTTTTTTTATAGGCATGACTAACATTATAACCTTATTCAGCGGTCACACTATAAAACACGAGAATAGTTTGTCAAATTTAGACTATAACTCAAGAACCTTTCACTCGATTTTAATAAATGATACACCAAAATATGCACACGAAAATTGTCTTCTAGTTATCGTATGGCAGCAGTATTTTTTATTTACTCAAGTATTTCAGAGTTATGGATAAAAATGTTTACTATTTTGAAAATTTTTTTTAAATTTTGTTTTGCTACTAATTACCGAATAACTACGGAAATATAAACTGAACAAAAAATTATGTAAACTCAGCTCAAAGATAATTTAAATCGCTATCTATTGGAGTTTAATTTATCTTAATTGGACAAACCGTTCTCGAGTTATAAAAGTGTGGCTGCCTAAAGGCGGGGTCATAGTAGTTCTGCCCACAAAAAAAAAAAAAAAAAATCAATACGTGATAGAAAAAGAGTTAAAGCTGATTCTTGTTCAGAACGTTAAATTCCATCTTATTCACCTTTTTTTTTTAATTAAGACGAAGAAAAAAATTTTGTTTACCACTAGTGTATTTCCACTTAACTATAGGTATGCATGGGTATTTTAATTTAATTGTGAATGAACTCAAGATTTCTGCAATTTCTGCAATTTTGATGATACGTCACTTTATTTACTTGCAGTTTTACCAGCTTTGAGATAAAGGTGATAAACTCAAACATTTTTGATGTTTTCACTTTTAAAAAGAAATTTTTGTAAAAAAAAAATCTTCAATTTAGCATGAAAAAATTTTTTTGGACACTTATTTCGAAATATTTCCTAACTATTGAGTGGATAAAAATTTTATAGTAGAACTTAAAGACAATTTTATTTCACATATTTTGGTGTATCATTTATATAAAACGTGCATACCGTTCTCGAGTTATAGTTAAATATACTCGAGTAATCGGCTTATTTAGGACGCAATATTAGACACGACCATAAAAAAATCTCGACCTGATGGGCAAATACTGAATTCCATCTAGTCCACATATTTTTTTAGAAGGAGAACGAAAAAAAAAAAAAAAAAATGTTTGTCGACCAGTGTTATTAAACTTTAAAGTGGCATAGTTTCGGTTCGATAAATGTTCAGAATTTACAGATTTATTTCCAAAAATTTTCGATTCCGACCCACTGTGCAATGTGGGTTATAATTATTTCTGTCACCAATTTGTTGTCTAAAGCCAACAGCAACAACAACAACTACTACTACTGCTGCTACTATAAATACACTCAACTCTATTCTTTCTTGTATAAAACTGAATACGTGTAATGCATTTGAAATTTATATGACTTCAGGTTGTTGTGCCAATAGTACTACACTGGCGGATGGAAGGAGAAATAGAAAATAATTGTAAAAAAAAAATCCTACATATACAAATATAATGATGATGATGATGATGAAGTTTTATGTGTGTGTATGTGTGCGTAGCTATTTTTTAATTATGTTTTCATTCATTGTTGATTCTTAACTTGCTGTTGGCTTTTTTTTTTTCGCTCCAACTCTACCTACTTAATATGTAAATCTATGTATGTGTGCATACATTTTGTTTTTGTAAATGTATTCGTGCTATTTTTTCTATTACAATAATATTTGATTCATTTTTGCAGGTAACTATTTATGATTTCAATTTGAATATTGCATATAACAGTATAGTACAGCACACGCACATTTACTTAAATATTTTGTAGAAAATGTAAATTGCAGAAAATTTCATATTTCTATACATGCACGCACACATACACATACTCACATGTACTAATAAAATATACTCTGATTTAGTAATTTTTAGGAGTATCTAGGCAAATTTGTTAGATGTATAATGGTAGTAACTGTATTTATGAATATGTGTTCAAGCATACTAATATCTGCGTGTGGAATTAGGCTACAGTTAAACCTACTCACATTCCTCAATATACTGTTATATATGACTGAGTGTTTATATTTTAATATGAAAACGTGCAAGTGTTTGAGTACAATAATGTAAACTTTATTGATATATGAATATATGTATGTAAGTGAAAGTCAGCTAAATATTTGGGGCCTATATAAGTAATTGTAAAAGGGTAGGTGCTCTTAAAAATTAATTTGGAAATTTAGAAAGCAGCTTCATCTAAAATTGTTCCTTTTGCAAATTCCGCAAAAATATAGCAAGATATTCTATAGCCCTTAGCATATAGATTTTTCTCCACATAACTGGGAATCTATGTAATGTTTTATGTCTACATTTAAATTTATATTTTCATATTAATTTGAAACCATATGGCAAATTATGTTAGTACATACATACATACATATATACATAAATATGCTTATATCAAAGTTTGTGTATTTTTTTAAGAGTCAAGACAATTTTACATTTCATTTTCTACGATCAGCAGCAAATGAAATATTTTAAAACATACATACATTAAATATGGCATAAATTATGTATTATAAAATATTTCTAAGAACATACAAACTCTTAAATAAACAGTAGACAAAATACTTGTATTTAAATATTTAATGCTACATTTTATGATTTTCCTTAAAATTTATGTGGTTTTAGCATTTTTGGTTTAGTTTGAAATCATCACATCTACTTAAATGGTTTATATATGTAAGTCTTCTAGATTTTTTCTTTAAACGATAGATAAATTGGTTTGTAAGTGATTGAGTAAAGATAGAAAGGCCTAAGTTTTAATTGACAAACAAATTTTGCAAGAAGTGCATTTTTTACTAAAAAAATCGTGACTTTCTAAAGTCGGGGTCATAGTAGTCATGCTCATAATAGAAAAGCAATACGTGATAGAAAAAAAGGTGAAAGTAGTTTCTTGTTTAGCACATTAAATTTTATCTTATCTAACTATTTTTTTATTTAATACGAAACAAATTTTTTTTTGCCCACTTAATTGTTAGTATTTTGAATGAAATCAAGATTTGTGCATTATGGCTTATTTTACTTGTAGTCTTAAGATGATAAACTGTAACTCCAAACAATTGAGCAGATAAAAAGTTTTATTTCGCATATTTTGGTATATCAATTATAAAAATTGTGTTTACCGTTCTTGAGTTATAGTGAAATATACTCAAAGAATAGGCTTATTTAGGACCTGATGGGAAAAACTTAAAGCAGATTCGTGTTTAGCATTTCGAATCCCATTTAGTCCACATATTTTTTTGAAGGAGGACGAACAATTTTTTTGTTGACCAGTGTAATTTATCGTTGTTGATTTTTTTAATAACACTAGTCGACAAATAAAATTTTTTTGCTAAACTCAAATCTGTTTTCAGGTTTTTCCCATCAGGTCGAGATTTTTTTTATGGGCTTGTCTAATATTGCGCCCTAAATAAGCCGATTAATCGAGTATATTTCACTATAGCACGATTTATATAAATGATACACCAAACATAACATGGAATGAAATTGGTTTTAAGTCGCTCTACTAACAAATTTTTTACGCTCAATAGTTTAGGAGATATTTTGAAATAAGTGTCCGAAAAAAATTTGTTCATTCTAAATTCCAGATTTCTTTTTTCTTTACTAAATTTTCTTTTTAAAAGTGAAAGCATCAAAAATAATTCAGTTTATCATCTTTATCTCAAAGCTGGTAAAACTACGAGTAAATAAAGCCATGTATCATAAAAATTGATGCACAAATTTTTATTGCATTCACAGTTAAGTTAGGATACCCATACCTATAGTTATGTGGAGATACACTAGTGGGCAAAAAAAAAAATAAAAATTTTTTTTTCGTCTTAAATCAACAAAAAAAAAGAAAAATAGTTGGATTAGATGGAATTTAATGTGCTAAATAAGAGTCAGCTTTTTATGTTTTTCTATCACGTATTGTTTTTTTTTTTTGATGGACATGACTACTATGAACCCGCCTTTAGGCAGTCACGCTTGTATAACTCGGCTTGTTCTATTAAGATAAATTAAACTCCAATATAGCTGAATTTACATAATTTTTTGTTCAGTTGATATTTCCGTAATTATTCGGTAATTAATAGCGAAATTATTATTATTATTATTATTTTTTTGAAAAATGGTGAAAATTTTGATTTATAAATCTGAAATTCTTAAGCGAATAAAAAATATTGTTGACATGTAGAGGACAACAGGAATTACTTTATAAAATAAATGACAAAGCAAACACGATCACATCTGTAACATTTATTTTGTTTATGTAAATTTTTTTTGTCAAATGTAATATAAACACTGTATTATAATTATGGCATCTATATTAAGAAAATTTTATTTAATTGTTGGTTATTAACTCAATATCATACAATTTAATAATGTAATTTAAAATAAAATAAAAACCAAAACTACAGAACAAGTCTATTATTATAATTAATTTTCAATGTATAATTTCATTGGGAGAAAATATGAGTACATTGAATTCAATGCACTGTTCACTGGAATTATTTATTTTATTTAATGAACGTGTTCATTGATTCAATGTAAGAATAAATTTAATCAATGAACTTGTACATTGAATTT
This sequence comes from Protophormia terraenovae, assembly GCA_951394005.1. NCBI lineage: Eukaryota > Metazoa > Arthropoda > Insecta > Diptera > Calliphoridae > Protophormia > Protophormia terraenovae. Next base: position 95,759,139 of record OX596074.1, read on the forward strand.
GAATATTAATGTATGGCAATACATTGTTTCAATGAACCTGTAGATAGGATCAAAATTAGTGCACAAACTCATTGATACAATAAACTTTTTCATTGTATTTATGTACCTTTTTAGTTCAGTGCACCCTATGGTCCATCTTTATTATGTTTTTAAAGAATATAAAGACCCGATTTCTTACCTATTAATTAAGTGCAATTTTGATTGTTTTGTAACTTTCGTCTACACTAATTTTTGTCATAGTTATGTATGGGTAAAAGCTAATAAAAAAATAAAAGTTAAAATGTCCCTTCATTGTCATTGTGGCTCGAGAATTTAATTTTTATTAAAAAAAAACTTTAAACAAGGAATAAATATTCAAAACCAGTGTTTTGTACTAAATCGACCGCATGTAAGAGTTAATAATTAAGAATGTTTATACGAAATCTTTCAACCAAATCATAAACAAAAATTTCGCTTAAAATTTCTCAATTTTCCCTAGTTTTGTGAAACAAAAATTTTAATTTTTTCCGGGAAAAATTAATTCCTTGAGTATATATATGATTGTTTTTTAAAATAAAAATAGTTATTGCTAATAAAAAATTATTTTTCTTACTAAAATACTATATTTCTAGTCTTTTCAAGTATTAAAAAAATCTAGAAAGAAAATAAAATAAAGAATAAACTTAGCCTCAAAGAGGCAAAAAGGTGTACAACATATACTATAGTTATTATAAAAAAAATTTTGATATAAAAATAAAGTAAACTCTTATTTGGGGACTTTTCAATTTAAAAACCATTAAAAAATCGAAAATAAAATTGTTCATGTTTTAGAATAGTCAGTGTAAAAATAAATTTGTTCATGTTTCTGGATCGTGCTATGTATTTTTTTTTTCTATGAAATTTGGAACTTTTTAAAATTCTTTTTTTTTTTTTTTGGAAAACTGGTACATTTTAAAAAATTAATTTACATTTCATGAATTTATTTTAAATTAAAAGTCTCATTTTGTTAAACGAAATATTTTTGTTGGTAACCTTTACAATTCTACTACAATCCAAATGTCAATCACGCTGTTATATTTCTATGTTTCTATAACTGTCATTTCTTGCGCTAAATTTTTTATTCATTCCAATCTTCAATTTCAATCTTGCTTTGAACAAGAACATTTACCTTTAATATATTTTTTGGAATTATAAACTTAATGAAATTGAAATAAATTTGAAGATTATTGCGTTTCACTTTAACACAATCGCACATTGGGGTAAAAGGGGTCGAAAATAGCGCTTAATTCAGGGAAAGGTGATATCAATATTTTAATTTTTAAATAAATTTTTTAAATTAAAAAAAAAAAAAATTCAATTTTAGAATTTTAAGATTTTTTTTAGCAGAACGGTCAAGTCTGTCCGTCCGTCCATACATTAGAGTTAAATGGGTCGAAAATTATGCATAATTCAGGAAAAGGTGATATTAACACTTTAATGATCACGTTTAATTTTTTTTATTTATTAGTAAGTAAAAAATTGCATTCTTAGAATTATAAGATGTTTTTTGGCTGAATAGTAATGTCCGTCCGTCCGTCCGTCTATACATTTCGATTAAATGGGACGAAAATGTCGCTTAATTCAGGAAAAGGTGATATCTAAATTTTGATGATCACGTTCAATTTTTACTATTTATTAGTTGGTAAAAAAATGCATTTTTAGAATTCTAAAATATTTCTTGGCAGCATGGCAATGTCCGTCCGTCTATACATTTGGGTTAAATGGGTTGAAAATGTCACTTAATTCAGGGAAAGATGATATCAAAATTTAAATACTTTCATTTGGTTTTCATATTAATCAAGAAGTAGAAACAAAATATTTTTCGAATTTTAAAATTTTTTTGAAAGAATTCTAATGTCCGTTCTTTTGTCCGTACGTTTGTTAATTTTTGCAAACTTTCCAAATCAAAATCATTTAACTTTTGATTCAATAAAGATAACGACTCAAGATTTCCTTTGTTTGATAGATAATTTTGTTTTTCAACCAACTACATAAAATTTTATAAAATCAGTTGAAAATATTTGGCTATATATGGAAAAATCTTAGCCAAGATCTAGTAAAATTGAAAATTTTGATATTTCAAATGTATATAACTCGAAAAATATATAAGATAAGTATTATATGGAAGCATATTTTCTAAAGGATTTATCAAGGACTTTAGGTTGATATAAAAATCTTGGAAATCGGTTAAGGAACAAAAATTCGCTGGAGGTTAAAGGTTACAATGACACTAGTTCCCTATTTTTAACCCCCATAGTTCCACTCCCAATGCTTATATTGGATTCTGCTTCGAAGCTCAAAATGCTACTGTCCTTTGCTATGCCTATGTAAAATTTCATACAAATCCAACCAGCCGATTAGAAGTTACAGATTTATTTCGATTCTTCCCCACTGTTTAATGTTTGATAAAGCAAAGAAAATGTCTGCTTTTGTACGAAATCTACTGGAGTTTTAAAAAAAAAAAAATATTTTCTCAAATCGGGCTATATATGCGCACGATTTTTTTTCATAATATTAAAGTGGTTAATATATACTATTTTTCAGAAAATTTTCAGAACAAACATCCTGTAACATTTTAAGTTGCATTCCATGAAATTTGAAAATTAGTGTAGTTTAGGATAATTTTCAAAAAAATAACAAAAATATTAGGAAAATATATAAATTACAAATATTTGAAGAAATATACACTTAAATATCTGAATTTCATGGTTTCATTTTAAATTTTTACCTTAAAAGACTTTTTATTTAAAATAAATACACTAAAAGTTGATGAAAATTGCATTTTTTTACTATTTTTCAAAAATGTAAAAAAATTTTTAACTTTGACAGCTTTTTATAAGAAAACAGCACAACCTAGCTTAAAGATTTTAATTGATATTGATACATAATTTTGTCTATTTTTATTTGGTACCCAACTTTATTACAAAATTTTTAAATTTTAAAATTCAATTAAGCGCCCATTTTGACACATTTTACCCCAACGTGAATTGATTCGATTTGAGACTGTTGCATTGGGTATTAAAGATTATACCAACAATTTTCAAGCCGTAGAAATTTGTATTGAAAAAACTCAAATTAAACAAAAAAATTCCCAGTATTCTTCATACAAATTTCAAACGTTTGTAAACGTGTCGTTTTACAAAATGTGGCGTTAAATCTTATTTTTATAGCCTCATGTTTCAAACGTTAAAAATTTGTATGAAGAATATTGCGAAACTTAAAATCTTTCCATATACATTTTTCCAAACGTTTGTCGTTTCGTTTTACAAGGCCTCATTTTGTAAAATTAAACGATAAACGTTTGAACAGATTTTGTATGGAAAGAATTCAAATTTCGCAATATTCTTTATAAAAATTTTGAACGTTTGTAATAGTTTCGTTTTACAAAATAAAGGTCATAATTTGTACTTCCGTCATTTTATCGATTCGAACCTCTACTAGTTTTGAAAGCTGGTGTTGTCCTTGGCTAAGTAACAGCAAACAAAGTATCACTAAATGAATTTAAAAAAAAATAGTTTGTTCCACGAATACTTAAAGAGGTGTATTTAAAATTTTATATTGAAGTTATTTTTGAAAAAGGTTATGATCTTTAACAAGAATACTTGAACAAAGTTAATAGCCATTTTGATGAATTTTTCTTAAAACGTTCAATTTATTTTATTTCAATAATTTTACCTTCAATGGTGTCGTTTGAAAAATGATTTCTTTCTTCATTTATAAATGTTTTGAAAAATTCTTGTAAATTTTGTTTAATACATAAATAGGAAGAGAATGTTATCAGTAAAATGAATGAAAGAAGAAAATAATGTGTTCAAATCTATAAAAAACAAAGAAACAAACATAAAAATACTGGCGACCTTTGTTTAAACATATTTAAATCCTGTTTCTGGGTATTTATATTTTTAAGTACATTTTCGTTAAAAGAAATAAAGCATTTTTTTTATATTTTTTTCCATTTAAACAGAAAGAAACAAAAATTTCAATTTGTAAAGAAATGAAAATAACAAAAAATCCCTTTAGGCTGTTTTACTATAACAGCTTTACAAAAAAAAAAAAAAAAGAAAAAAAAAAACTGAAAAAAATTAAATAAAATGAAAAAATGGTTGCTTTATTTCAAAAAAATCTTCAAACCAAAACCAATACAAAACGAATACTTTACGATTTTTTATGTTTTAGACGATAGTGTGTGAGTTGGTAAATACATTTAAAAATATTAGTATGTGTGTATATGTAAGATAACATACTTATTTTTTTTAAATTTTTGTTTGTAGCTAGAGGCTTAAATTTGTTTTTATTATTTTTTTTTTCTTTTTCCTCAAAAACCATAAAGGAAGAGAGAAGCTACTGTTTTCACAAAAATGTGTGAATTGCCTTGTTTTCACCTGTCATCTTTGAATGGAGGGAATGAGAAAAAAAAAAAAGCATATAAGAAAAAAAAAAAAAACACACAAAACCAAAGAAAACAAAAACACATTTTAGTTCAAAAATAAACTAAAAGAAAATAAATAAAAAAAAAAAAACAGCAAACACTATTAAATCTATAGACCTGCAGAAAAGGTGATTGACTAACTACACTGACACTTGAATACTTTTTTAAGCTTAAGCAAAACAATTTACATATACATTCATCTATAAATAAGCACTCATACACATGTATTCAATTACATATATGCATACATATGTATCTATATTTATAGACAGTCCTTTAAACAAAAAAAGGAAATGTCCATTACTTACACTAACACATGCAAAACTTTAGTTAATATGAGCACAAAATGAATCCTTTAAGTATCCTGTTGATGTCTGTCTGTGTATCTCTCTCTCAGTCAATTTTTTTTTTTTGTACGTTTTTAAGTATTTGACCCTTTTTGTAAATATTATTGTTTTTATTATTTTATATTTAGATAAATATGTTTTCCTGTTTTTTCTGCTTTATAAATACATAAATGGACCAATGCCAATGGGGATTTGAAATACTAAAAAATAATAAAAAAAAAACAACAAGAAAAAAAAAAAAAATAATATTGATATAAACAAACATTTGTATACAAATAAAATATCAACAATAGTACTTTATTTTATTGATTGTGTCAAACAGAGGCGTAGTTTGGATGTGTGAAAATAATCTAGATACTTTTGTTTCCTTTTTGTTTGTTTAAGTGTTGTTAATGTATTAATAGAATTTGTTGAATTTTCTAGAATTTGCTAATGTGTCATTTTCAATGATTGACATATGGTAACATTTAAAATGGCATGTTTATTTAAAGTAAAATAAAAATCTTTAATGGTGTAATCATTTACTGAAATTATCTAAGATTTCAAGTTAAAAAAAATAATTAAGATTTTCTTTTCAGTTGTAATTCGGTTCTACTTTAGCTATAAATTAGTTCTAGTTTAGTTCTAGTTTAATTTTGGCTCCATTCTAGTTCTGCTCTACTTCGCTCTAGTTCAGTTCAAGTTCAGTTCTAGTTCAGTTCTAGTTCAGTTCTAGTTCAGTTCTAGTTCAGTTTTAGTTCAGTTCTAGTTCAGTTCTAGTTCAGTTCTAGTTCAGTTCTAGTTCAGTTCTAGTTCAGTTCTAGTTCAGTTCTAGTTCAGTTCTAGTTCAGTTCTAGTTCAGTTCTAGTTCAGTTCTAGTTCAGTTCTAGTTCAGTTCTAGTTCAGTTCTAGTTCAGTTCTAGTTCTAGTTCAGTTCTAGTTCAGTTCTAGTTCAGTTCTAGTTCAGTTCTAGTTCTAGTGCAGTTCTAGTTCAGTTCTAGTTCAGTTCTAGTTCAGTTCTAGTTCAGTTCTAGTTCAGTTCTAGTTCAGTTCTAGTTCAGTTCTAGTTCAGTTCTAGTTCAGTTCTAGTTCAGTTCTAGTTCAGTTCTAGTTCAGTTCTAGTTCAGTTCTAGTTCAGTTCCAGTTCACTTTTAGTTCGATTTTAGTTCAATTCTATTTCAGTTCTAGTTAGTTCTAGTTCAATTCTAGTTCAGTTCTAGTTTAGTTCTACTTCGGTTCTAGTTCAGTTCTAGTTCAAATTCAATTATAGTACTAGTTCAAAAAAAAAAAAAAGCTCAGTTCTAGTTCAGTTCCAGTTCACTTTTAGTTCGATTTTAGTTCAATTCTATTTAGTTCTAGTTCTAGTTCAGTTCTAGTTCACTTTTAGTTTGATTTTAGTTCAATTCTATTTCAGTTCTAGTTCACTTTTAGTTCGATTTTAGTTCTTGTTCAATTCTAGTTTAGTTCTACTTCGGTTCTAGTTCAGTTCTAGTTCAAATTCAGTTATAGTTCTAGTTCAAAAAAAAAAAAAAAAAAAAAGAAAAAAAAGTTCAGTTCTAGTTCAGTTCCACTTCAATTATAGTTCAGTTCTAGTTAGTTCTAGTTCAATTCTAGTTCAAGTTCTAGTTCAGTTCTAGCTCAGTTCTTGTTCAGTTCTAGTTTCAGTAAACTGGGGAGATCAGGAGGGCTAAGAGGGAATCCTGGGAAAGTTTCTGTGGAGACTTGGAGAGTACTTCGGATGTATCTAGACTACGTAAGGTACTATCCAAGGATCCTGGCACGCCCGGTTTCCTAATGAACTACTGATGAGAATTCACTTTCTAGGCTGTAGGGACGATACGAACGAGGAGTGCGTAATTGGAAACCTCCCAGTATCACTAACCCATATTAATAAATTAGTAGCTTCTATTGTTGATAGTGGAAAGATAGTGTGGGCTATTTTAAACCCTACCAGTCACCGGGGCCAGATGGTATCTTCCCGGTGCTACTGCAGAAATCTACATAAGTCATTATGCCATGGCTGATCCGAATATTTAGGGGTATTCTTAATTTGAGATATATTCCTATGGAATGAAGAGGGTTTAAAGTGGTATTTATCCCCAAAACGTGAAAAATAAACTACAGTACCGCAAAGGATTACAAGCCGATTTTTCTGTCATTGTTTTTGTTGAAAACTCTGGAAAGATTAGTTTATGTCCATGTCAGGGGCATTCCCTCACCGACGAATTTTTGCAGGCCATAGCATGCCTACCTACCTAAATGGCAGGTCAGTCGAAACGGTACTGCATGACGTGGTCGGTACGATAAGATACGCTCGACAGGAATGAGTATGTGATGGCATCCTTTCTAAATATAGAGGGCGCCTTCAATAATGTAAATATATCGTCGATTTGTATGGCATAAGATGACCTAGGAGTCGATCGGTGGATAAGTAGCTGGACAGGGAACATGCTGGAAAGCAGGATCGTCAATTCCAGTTTAGGTCTAAGTAGTTCTACTGGAAGCACTCCACAGGGAGGAGTATTACCTCCACTCTTGTGGAACCTTGTTGTGAACAAAGTCCTTTTCGAACTTAATGACAAAGGCACCAAAATAGGCGCATATGCTGATGATGTTGGGCTCCTCATTAGGGAAACATTTCTCTCGACGATTAGTGAACTCGTGGAATCAGCTCTGGGCGTTCTACTGACATAGGCTAGGGAGAACGGTTTGGGAGTAAATCCTACAAAGACCGAACTAGTGCCGGTTTTCAAGCTACCACGTCTTGATGGTATCACCCAGGAACTCTCAAGAGAACCCATTAATCCATTGGATGTATACTGAAGTTATTAGACCCATTCCTACCTTGTATGGTGGGGGCAGTAGACCAAAAAACACATATCTCCTCTAAATAAGATATTCCTCCCCTTGATATTTTCATAAGAAATAAATATCTTCTCCAAGTCCGCTCTACGACTCAAAGAGTCGGGCGAACTTAGGCACGACCGCATTGGCACTATTTGCATGAAATAGGCAGATAGACTCTTATACAGGGGGCCCATTATTTGATACCAAAAATGAATTTTGATATAACTTTCGACATTAGAATCCCATCCAGAAAAGAGTGGGCAGCAAATTCTGTTTTTAAGGAATATGCAGTCTCTTTATTCACTGATGCATTGAATACGGATACTGGCACTAGCTTGGGTATATTTTCTGATAACTTAGACATTTCGATGTCTCTCAGATTATCGAATTTGTGTACAGTCTTTCAGGCCGAAGTATATGCCAAAGTATACCATCGAGATGTGTTGACGACTGTATACGTTCCTTAACTCACATAAGACACCTTCGGGTGGAGTTTATATGGGTTTCGGGCCATACGGGTATACGATGTAATGAAATGGCGGATGAATGCGCAGTAAATGCATCGTCTTGAATAAAATGGAACTCAGGTGGTCCTTTATCACCACTTGTAGACTGTCAAGGATTCTCTGGCCAATTCGGTCACGGAACAGAACTAGAGCGTTACTATCTCTTGACAGATTATCGATAAGGCTTCTTGTAGGTATTATCATAGGGCACTGTATGATCGGGCGTATGTCCGAGACTGAGATCTCTCGGTAGTCAATTCTTCCTTGATCTGGATTGTCTCAATGTAGTGCCACTGTCAAACCTAACTAGGTTTGTTAGGAGTACGGATTGATTTCAAGATGGACAAACAGAGCGTTAATTTTGTTTATAAAAAAAGAGTGGAGAATTTTTCCCATATAGGGTATCGGGCGACCCTTATAACCTAACCTAACTTATATTCTTTAGCTATTTTTTTTTTTTTGTTTTTTGTTAAGAAAGTGGTTTAGAATCCTTTAAAAAAGCATTATACAATAAAAAGTAATTTTCCACTTCATGATTTCCTACTTGATTATAAAAAGTCTAAACGTAAAATAATAATTATTTTTACATTTTTAAATCTTAATTGAAGGTTATACGAAATGGCACAAAAAGTCTGAAACGAATAACACCTTCAAATTATAGAATTTATAAACATTACGTTCGTTAAGTTAAATATTAAAAAACTTAAAAAAGAAAAATAATAAAAAATTGGCTTCAATTGGCTACCTCTTAAATGTGGTCACTACAGAGTTTCCCAAAGTACGGAGAAATTTCAATATAACAACTTAAAGATCTTTATTCTTGCAATATAAATATTCAATCTTTTAAGTCTTTAAGGTTTTAGCGTTTATTTATAGAATGTACATATATAAATGTTTAATTTTTCCAGAGTTAGAAGAGCTCATTTTTGAACTCTCTAGGGAGTCTTGGCTTTTGCAAATTTAGAAATGCTGGTTGACAATAAAGAATTTTTGTTTCTCCTCTTTTATTTCTTAATTTTCTGGCAATTAGCTTAAGTTGAGTTAAAACAAAACACAATAAATCTTAAGGAACAAACGAAAATGTTATTTTTTCTTTTTGTAAGTATTTGTTGTGTTTTTCTTTAATACTAATTAGCTTTTTTTGTTAACCGAAAAGAATAATGATAGCAAGACATGAAATGAAATATAACCTTAACAAATCACAACATGAAATCATTAAACTTAAAACAACCAACTGAGCCATCAACCATTTGAAAACAAAAATATTATGTTATTGCTAAAAATGTACAACCACAAAATAACAATGGTTGACAAATAAATGCACTTGAAATTATCCAAAGAAAATAATACAAAAATCTCATATTAAAAACCACAAAAGTAAAACGACAAAATAATTTCAAGTGCCAGAAAATTCATTATAAAAAGGAAATTATATAAAGTTTAATGAAAACAACACACAAACATATCAACATATATGGTTGCATAAGGATTTGAAAATGTGTTGTAGAAAAATATAAAATATAATGTTTATGACTTAATAATAATTATAAAAAGTTTTTTGGTGTAGTTGTTGATCCTTAAAGCATTGTCATGTCAAGCAATAATTTGTTCAAATTATATGACATGTCAGGGAATATAAACAATTTTAAAACTAAACTAGCAAGAAAGAAAAGAACGAATGAACAAAAGAATTGTTACCAAAATAAAAACAATTAAGTAATTATTTCAAAACATAAAACAGAAAAAATAAAAAACTCCTTTCTTGCAACTTCTACAAAAAAAGTTATGCAGATATTTTAAAAATAAATGTAGTCTACATTGGCATGTTTATGCCTGAGCGCCATAAAAAGTATTAAAATACAATTTTATTTTTCGTAAAATTGTTATGTTCTTTTGTTACATATTTTGTATAGTATTATGACTAGAATTTATAATTATTAACATGACTCTGTTGAATTGTTTATATTTGAGTTTTTTTTTTTTTAAAAACATTTAAAACAAACATCAGTATAAAACAAAAAATGTGAAATGAAAAAAAAAAAAAAAAAAAAAAAGAAAAATTAAATAAAAGAATAATTTAAAACCAATTTAATACAGCTGTTTAGTTTGGTTTTGCTGCTTTTTAAGTTGTTTCCTTTTGGCAGAAACTTATTTACACATTCTTTTTTATAAATGTGCAGAGATAATATTCAGTCACTCATTCATATGAAAGTTTTGTATGCAAACAATGTTTTAATAACGAAACCAACACAAACATACATATGTGCATGTCATGATACTGCATGTATTCCTTAGAAAGAAAAACGAAGACAAACGAAAAAGTACATTAAAATAAGATGTGATGAAAAATTTAACTAGATTTCAACTAGAAATGGAATATATTTTAATTAGAAAGAGAATGAACTAGAACTGAATAAAACTGAACTAGAACTGTTCAGTTCTAGTTCATTTCTATTTCGGCCCTTTATTTAGATTCTAGTCTAAATGACTCTGTGAGTCATTGGACTACCATACAAAGGGCTGTTTACTATTTTTCATGTACGGCTCGGCATGGTCCTGGGGAACCTCGACAATCGTGGTGGTGTCCAAGGCTTAGGCAGTTAAGAAATGAATGTAGAAAACTTTTCAGTAGGGCGAAAAGATCGAACGTTTCAGTAAACTGGGGAGATCAGGAGGGCTAAGAGGGAATCCTGGGAAAGTTTCTGTGGAGACTTGGAGAGTACTTCGGATGTAAATAGACTACGTAAGGTACTATCCAAGGATCCTGGCACGCCCGGTTTCCTAATGAACTGGAACTGAACTAGAACTGAACTAGAACTGAACTAGAACTGAACTAGAACTGAACTAGAACTGAACTAGAACTAAACTAGAACTGAACTAGAACTGAACTTAACTAGAACTGAACTAGAACTGAATTAGAACTGAACTAGAACTGAATTAGAACTGAATTAGAACTGAACTAGAACTGAACTAGAACAGAACTAGAACTGAACTAGAACTGAACTAGAACTGAACTAGAACTGAACTAGAACTGAACTAGAACTGAACTAGAACTGAACTAGAACTGAACTAGAACTGAACTAGAACTGAACTAGAATAGAACTAGAACTGAACTAGAACTGAACTAGAACTGAACTAGAACTGAACTAGAACTGAACTAGAACTGAACTTGAACTGAACTAGAACAGAACTAGAACTGAACTAGAACTGAACTAGAACTGAACCAGAAATAGAAGTAAAGTAGACCTGATCATATGTAGATATGAAAAATAAGCAAAAAGTGTATTAAAAGTATTTTTCAGTTCGCTCTAATAAAAAGAAATCATAAGAATTTGTCACATTCCAATACAAATACATATTGCATGTACATATAAATATATAATACAAATACATAACTAACTTAAATACAAAACAAACGTTAATATGCTACACACACACATGTATAGTTTTTTATTATTTGGAAGACAACGACTATAAGTTATAAAAAATAAAGACAGATATAAAAAAAAGTTCAGACATACTGCATAGCGTATGAGTGATATTCATAAAATTCCATACCGTATAACACTCATACTTACACTCATTCATCTCCTTAACACATGCACACGCATATATACTTACATTCTTGTTTCCTCTGAATGACATGTGGAGAATTTAATAAAATTGTGCTTAAGAAAAACTATATTTTTATAGAAGAATAAATCTAAAAAAAACTGTATTTTTGTAGAAACATATGAACTTTGAACTTGTAGTAGAAAACATATGAACACTACATTAAAGGAAGAGAAGAAAGGCAAGAGAAATAGAAGAAATTATCCATAAATTATCTAAATTCTTTATGCCATCAAGAAGTAGTATTTATTTAAATGAAGTTTAGGCTTTAGGAATTTTTTGGAATCTTAAGGAAGTAGAAAAATATTAAGTACTTTTATATGCATTTGTTTTTTGTTTAACTTTATTTAGTTATTTAATATGTATAAGTCTTAAATAAATAGTTATTAAGGCTATAATTTTATTTTAGCCACGCAAATATACATATATTTTATGTATAAATATACATTTATACAATTATATTTATACATATCAATGTATATGTTTATTCAAGCATGTTTATGTTTAATTTTATATGTTAAAATAAAGCCCTTAAAGGCATAAATGTATAAATTGTAAGTCATTAATTTTATTAAATTGCTTGACTAATTATGGAATTCATAACAATTACAAACACATTTATAAACATGACATATACAACTCAACAGCTTAAAAGTACTTGACAAACACATACATATTTACATAAGTCCTATAGACACAAACCCGCATAAATCTATCCAAGCACATACATATATACATACATACATACATACATACATGAAGATGTAAACAGAGCATATCGTTTAAAAAAACGTGAGAATAAAATTATTGTAGAGTTCTCTTCTCTAAACAAAAAGCTCGAACTAATGAGCAAAATTGAGAGACACAGGATAGATGAAAAAATAATAAACAACACTGAAGGAGAAAACAGTAGCAACGTAAAATATATCTACATAAATGATCAGCTGACATACAACAATCGACAACTCCTATGGATAGCTAAAACCAAAGCTCATGAGGCCAAATGGAAGTTCGTTTGGGTTAGAAATGGCAATATTTTCGCCCGTAAAAATGAAAATAGTCCATCCATAATAATTAATAACGCAGCTGATATTGAATCTATAACCTCCACAATTTAAATTAAATAATATATGTATAATATCTTTTTATAAAAAAACATTCTTTTTTTAATAAAAACTTTTTTCTCAACAAATTTCATATATTTATGTGCATAAACAAAATAAACAATGAATAAAAAACAAACATTATCTCTTTTTAATGAAATCGAAAGAAAATATCTAAGTTATCCCGTGTCACTAATTTACATGAACATCCGATCGTTACGACTAAATTTCACTTCTTTTCTTGTTAGCGTTAACAAAGTAATAAACAAAATTAAATTTATAATTCTAGTTGAAACAAATATTACAAATAATGAGAATAACATATACAATATAAAAGGTTTTAATGCTGTGTTCCTAAATAGAGAAGGTAAAGGTGGAGGTATAGCAGTATACATAAATGAAAACATTAATTATACTCAAATCTCTCAAACCACAAACTCATTTGAACTAATACAAATCGATGTCAACATAAATAATAAAAACATTTCTCTCTTCTCCGTTTATCGCCCCCCTAATCTAAAAGCCGCAGAATTCATAACCGAACTAGAAACAATAATTACCAAAATAAACAAAAAGCAAGAAATCATCATTGTTGGAGACATGAATATCGACATAAAGAAACAAAATAAAACAACAACAACATACATAGATATGCTAATGTCGAATGGTATGCAATGTACTATAAATGAGTGCACACGTGAAGACTTAAACAACAACACAAGTACTTGCATTGACCACTTGTTTATAAAAAACAACAATTTAAATACTCAGTCATATTCATGTGTAATTACAACAACAATATCAGATCACTATTCTCTTTTCTGTTGTATGGATAAACAAGTAACAAATCAGGAAAGGGAAAACCAAAACACTCAGGGGCCACAATTAAATAATTTTTTAGTAAATAAAAAAATAAATGAAGTAAAGTGGAATGATATAATTAACACAAACAATGATGTAAATGAAATTTATAATAAAATAAATGAAAAATTTAGTGAAATTTATAAAAGTTCATATAAAATAAAAACAACATATAAAAAGCGATCATCAAATCCATGGATTAATGAAGAGCTGATAAAACAATGTGACATCCGTGATAAACTTTATAAAAAATGGAAAAACAATAAAAATAACAAATACTTCGAAACAGAATATAAAAAATTTAGAAATCATTTGAATAAACAAATAATCTATGCAAAAAATAATTATTATCGTAAAAAATTTATCGAACATAGAAGCGACATACGCGCAACATGGCAAATTATCAATGAAATAATTGGGAAAAAAACAAATAACATTGATGATGTAATAATAAAAAACTTTAAAAATGAAAATATAGATAATATAGTAAATAACTTTGCAAAAAATTTTAATGAAAATGTGAACAAATTAATTCATAAATGTGACATAAAAACATTACATACAACCGAACCCACACAACAAAACTCAATATATTTATCGTTTACTTGTGAAAATGAAATACTTAATATTGTGAAAACTTTAAATATCAAAAAAGGCGCTGGAGTAGATAATATTCGACCAAAAGATCTTAGAAAAAATGCAAATATTATAACACCGGTTCTAACAAAACTAATAAACAGTAGCTTAGAAAGTGCTATCGTGCCAGATCTTCTGAAAACATCCATTATAAGACCTATTTATAAAAGTGGAGCTACAGCAGAATACAACAACTATAGGCCTATTGCAATACTTCCCGTGATCGAAAAAATACTTGAAGAAGTCGTTGTCAGAAGGTTAACTGAATTTTTAAATAAATATAAAATTATAAATAATAATCAATATGGCTTCCAAAAAGGTAAGAGTATTAATAAATTACTCGGTAACTTCGCACATCACATTAATTCCCGCTTAAGCAGTAATCACCACTGTCTAGTGTTATATATTGATTTCAGCAAAGCGTTTGACACGCTTTCACACCAAAAACTAATTGAAACATTAGAAAGAGTAGGAATTAGAGGTAACACACTTAAATGGTTCCAAAGCTACCTTAATATGAGATCATATCAAGTCAAAGTTAGCAATATTCTGAGCAATGAAACAACATCAAATTATGGAGTACCTCAAGGATCAAAGTTAGGACCAATTTTATATATCATCTATGCCAATGATATGATCAGATGTCTAAATGAAAGCGAAACATTTGCTTATGCAGATGATACTGCAATCGTTGTGGCAAACAAAAATATAAATTCGGCTACTCAAATGATGCAAAAACAGCTAGATATAGCAACTAAATGGTGTCACGACAATGGTTTAATAATCAACGCCACAAAAACGAAAATAATGCACATTAAACCAAGGCATCTGGCAGACTCACAAATTGAAATAAAATTTCATAACCAAGAATGTCTTCATCAAAAAGTATTAAATGCTAATAATCATAATGAAACATGTACCACCAATATCGAAATGGTAAAAACTTATAAATACTTGGGTGTCTATGTCGATTCTAATTTTAAGTGGAAAACTCAAGTGAATGACGTAATAATGAAGCTTCGAAAATCATCATACATGTTGTACCACCTGAGCAATTGTGCAACGTACAGTGTACTAAGACAGGCATACTTTTCACTAGCTGAATCTTATATCAGACATGGAATTGCTGCCTGGGGAGGTGCCACGTACTGTAACGCGTTGCAAAAGTCACAAAATCAAATTCTGAAGCTACTTTGGAAAAATTACCGTTATTCAACAAACTCAACTACACACAATACAACAAATGCAATTATACAAAACCCAACAAACACAACTACAAACAATTCAACAAACACAATCACATACAACCCAACAAATGTAAATATTTCAACAAATTTACGTCACATCTACAACACTCTCACCTATCACAACCACCAAAACAACACATCAAACACCAACACATTACAAAACAACACGATGACAAACAACTTTATTTCCAACCAGCAACACAACGCAAGAAACCTAAACAACATCAACATCGCGAAAGAGCTGAAAATATTAAATATAAAAAGCATTTTTTCCGCCACCATTGCAAATGATTTCTTCACCAGCAATAACTTCTTGAAAGAAATAGATCATGCCTATAACACACGACGCAGAGCACAAAAGCGATTCAAGATAGAGCGATTCTCCAACGAATATGGAAAAAACACACTATCCGTCACTTTACCGGCAATACTGAACAAACTCCCTGTAAACATTATGAGTACAAAAAATGAGTGCAAAAGAAAAAAACTCATAAAAAACTTTTTAATCAGTTCGCAATGAACTCTCAAATAAATAAATTATTAACTATCTTTATTATTATCCTGCTGTCAAGCCAAAAGGCTTAGCGGGTTTAGAATTAAAAATATAATCTTGTTAATATTGAAATTTTTATAATATTGTTAAACTTAAATATTTATTATAAATAAAGAATTTTATTATGAAAAAAAAAAAAAAAAAAAAAAAAAACATACATACATACATACATACATACATACTTACACAATTTATGCAAATAAAGATTTACTTTTGCTTAACCTTTGCAATGACAAATATTATGTAATGATTAAAAATAGAAAACAATATTAAATGTGAAAATATTTCATTTTCTAAAGATATGAGTTTTATATTATTTTTTACTTAATCATTGTTCTCTTTTTGTGTTAAAATATTTCGAATTTGGTTAAGTTTCTTATTCATCCCTCTATGGGTTAATAGCAATTCAAAGTTTCTAATTTACACAAGTGTTTAGACATTGTACATATGTATTCGTTGCGGCAGACTAGCGGCATGAGTAAGTGAAAATCATTGATGTGAAAGTGTATGAAATAACAACAACAAAAAGAACATAATCTGTTACATTTAAATATGTTATTATACAAGTAGTTTTGATTATAATTTAATATAAGAGATTCCCAAAAAGATTTAACAGAAAATTAAAATATATTGGAATATTAGTTAAGTTCTAATTCATTTAAAGTTCAATTCTATTTCAGTTAGGGTTTGGGGTTTGAGAATTCCTGAGTGGGAAATTCCCGGGAATTCCCGACGAAAAATTTCCGCGAATTCCCGGGAATTTTGTTAAAATTTTCCCGGGAAATTGGGAAATTTAATATTCATGTAGTTTTATAATTCTATAGCAAAAAGTTATACTCTTTGTATAGCCTTAGTGAAAATATTACATTGAGGTAAACACACTACTTAAAAATGGCATTTTTAGATGTTAATAAAATATATAAATAAAACTAAATACAAGTGATATTTTATATTATTGAAAAAAGTGATATTTATATTATTGTTTTAAAATGAATAATTACGATAAGTAAAACTATTTATACTGAAATTTATGCCATATATTAGAGTTCATATAATTTTTTTTTATTTTTTTTTTTTCATGAAAAACTATTTAACCTAAAAATTTGAAGTATGCAGTTTTTAATTAAATATTAGAAATACTAATTTTTCATTCCACAACACCATTTACAAAAGCATACTTCTACTGAATCAATTTATAAAGAAATCATTAAATTTTTGTAAATTCAAATCTTCTGCAAATTTGTATGTATCTATGTATTTTTTTATATTTTATTGAATTCATTATATCTTGTTTTTTAATATGTTTGTTCCTGTACTTTTTGGGTAAAATGAGAAAAGACTGATGTTTCTCTCAAAAATTTACAAAAATACGGAAACACAAAAACCAATTTTAGCCAGAAAGAAAACATCAAACTATTTGGAAATTCATATGTTAATGTTATTTTTTTTTAGCTTTATTAATTTTTTTAATTGAAATTTTCTTCTAAGTATCAAAAACTAAATATTTTTCATTTATTTTCATTCAAAGTTTGTATATTTTTATTTTTTGTTTATTTGTCTATTTACTAAGTCTATCTAATCGTAACATTTCTTTTTACAAAATGAATCAAAAAATATTTTCTAAAGCTAAATAGAAGCGAATAGAAGAAAATTTTAATGATTCAAAATATTGTTTAAGCTTGAATTGTATAATAATTGGTAGTGAGTTTATGAAGTCAAAGAATTTATGTCTATAAATTAAATTCTTATGAAAGCTTTAAAGAAATGACTGGGCTTACTTATTTTATTTGTATGAAATGATTAAAATTGTTTAAATTTTTAATTTGTTTTACACTTTAATACTATGTATTAATACCAAAAATATTTTCAAATGTATTATGCTGTAAATACCTTCAATACTTTGTTTGTTGAAGTCTTTAAATTTTTGAAATGTAATTGCATCTCTTAAAGCAAATTTCGGCACATTTTTTTATTTGTAGTTTCATTTATAGTCAATTCTGTTCAAATTTTTGTTTATAATTCTTTTGAAAAATATTTTATATGTATTATAGTTTTCTAGTTAGTTCTAGTTTAGTCCTAGTTCAGTTCTAGTTCAGTTCTAGTTCAGTTCAGTTCTAGTTCAGTTCTAGTTCAGTTCTAGTTCAGTTCTAGTTCAGTTCTAGTTCAGTTCTAGTTCAGTTCTAGTTCAGTTCTAGTTCTGTTCTAGTTCAGTTCTAGTTCAGTTCTAGTTCAGTTCTATTTCAGTTCTAGTTCAGTTCTAGTTCAGTTCTAGTTCAGTTCTAGTTCAGTTCTAGTTCAGTTCTAGTTCAGTTCTAGTTCAGTTCTAGTTCAGTTCTAGTTCAGTTCTAGTTCAGTTCTAGTTCAGTTCTAGTTCAGTTCTAGTTCAGTTCTAGTTCAGTTCTAGTTCAGTTCTAGTTCAGTTCTAGTTCAGTTCTAGTTCAGTTCTAGTTCAGTTCTAGTTCAGTTCTAGTTCAGTTCTAGTTCAGTTCTAGTTCAGTTCTAGTTCAGTTCTAGTTCAGTTCTAGTTCAGTTCTAGTTCAGTTCTAGTTCAGTTCTGGTTCAGTTCTAGTTCATTTCTAATTCAGTTCTAGAACAGTTCTAGTTTAGTTTCATTAGTCTATAGCCAAGACTATAGACAAGACTATAACCTGGTCTATAGTCAAGGCTTCAAAATAGTCTATAGTCAATATGGTCAATACTATAAACTAAACTATAGTCAATATTATAGTCATGACTGTAAACTAGTACATAGTCTATACTATAAACTAGTTTATAGTCTTGACTGTAAACTAGTTTATAGTCTTGACTATAATCTAGGCCATAGATTTGACTATAAACTTGTCTATAGTCTTGACTATAAACTATTCTGTAGTCTTGACTATAAACTTGTCTATAAACTAGTCTATAGTCTTGACTATAAACTATACTATCGTCTTGACTATAAAATAGTTTATAGTCTCGACTATAATCTATTGTATAGTCTTGTCTATAAACTAGTCATTAGTCTTGACTATAAACTATACTATCGTCTTGACTATGAAATAGTCTATAGTCTTGACTATAAACTATTTTATAGTATTGTCTATAAACTAGTCTACAGTCTTGACTATAAACTATTCTATAGTCTTGACTATGAACTAGTCATTAGTCTTGACTATAAACTATTCTATAATCTTGACTATAAACTATTCTATAATCTTGACTATAAACTATTCTATAGTCTTGACTATAAACTTGTCATTAGTGATGACTATAAACTAGTCTGTAGTCTTGACTATAAACTTGTCTATAGTCTTGATTATAAACTATACTATAATCCTGACTATAAAATATCCTATAGTCTTGACTATAAGTTAGTCTATAGGCTTGACTATAAACTAGTCTATAGTCTTGACTATTAACTAGTCTATAGTCTTGACTATATACTAGTCTATAGTATTGACTATAAACTAGTCTATAGTCTTGACTTTAAACTAGTCTATAGTCTTGACTATAAAGTAATCTATAGTCTTGACTATAAATTTGTCTATAGTATTGACTATAAACTATTATATGATATTGACTATAAGTCATCCTGTAGTCTTGACTATAAATTAGTTTATAGTCTTTATTACAAACTAGTCTATAGTCTGTAGCCAAAACTGTAGTTTATATTATAACAAGTCTATAGTATTTTTCATAGTCTATTATAAAAAAAAGTGCTAGTTCTAGTTCAGTTCTGTAAAACAATTCCAGATTTTTTAGGGCTATTTTTAAATTGATATAGAAACGTTAATTTGGGAATTGCTCATATGTGTGAGTGTTAAATATTATTATCTCTAGAATTTGTAATTATGAAGCGTTATATTGAAAAATTTATATTAAATCACAAACACTCATGTAAATACACCACCACTACATCCACTAAAGTGTACAGTGTATACAGGATTAAAAACTAAATTAAGAGACATAATTCTAGAATTAATATTTGGTGTTGTTGTTTTTTTCATCAAGTGTGTGTTTATGTATTAAATTTAAATAAATTTTCATTTTAAAACCACATTTAAATGTTAGATTTAATATAAATATTTGAGTATCTATGTAAAGGTAAATATCTATAAATGTATGTTAGTATGTGTTACATACATATTTTGGTATTATTTTAAGCCCATATGTTACAAGTTTGTTTTTATGTATAGTATATGTATGTGTACATTAGATAATTCATATTTAGGGATTTCCTTAGAAAAAGGTGTTCATATTAAATTTGCAAACAAACACACACTTACACCTGTTCTTATTAAAATTTAACTTTTGTTTTAAGGCTTTTCTTGTGGTTGTTGTACTTGTTTTTGTTAATATGTATTTTTGGTTCTCTCCAAGACAATAAAACAAACCCTGATGTTTATTTTTACATGTGTGGTGGTGGTATTGTTACATTTAAATAACAACGATTAAGTTGACATTTGTTTGTCATTTTTGTTTTTTCCTGATATTTTTTTTTTTCTTCTACGTTACTAGTTTCTGTTTTACTTGTCTTATTTTTGTTTTCTTAGTATTTCACGATTTTAATGGTAACGAGAGCACAATGACAAGTGACTTCATTAGAATTTTTTAACATTCTCAGTCATTTCATTTTGTTTTCCATCTTGAGCTTGTGCTATTGTTGCTGCTGGTTGTGTTGTCGTTTTTCATCTGCTTCGCTGTCAATAATTTTATACATATTTAAAAAAAAAAAAAAAAAACACAAAATAATTTTATTTAGCTTCTGTTGCTGCTGTTTAAATATTTTATTAAACATTTTACAAATTCATTTTTCATGTACGAGATACAAGCTCGTTACAAAACAGTTGCCTTTAAAGATTTCAGGCAAAATG